>CM017328.1:12294896-12464864 GCA_006937295.1 Carpinus fangiana | reverse complement strand
ATCATATCACGATCAATCGAACTAATTCGCTAGGATCGATTGGATGTTGGATCAATCATTTGATCATATCACGATCAATCGAACTAATTCGCTAGGATCGATTGGATGATCGATCAATCATTTGATTATATCACGATCAATCGAACTAATTCCCTAGGATCAATTGGATGATCGATCGATCATTTGATCATATCACAGTCAATTGAACTAATTCATTAGGATTGATCGGATGTTTGATTGAACGCTTGATCCTATCACAATTGATCGAATATCCAATAATTTATATAAAAGAAATAATGACATATTATCAGGGCTAATATGACTCAGTTTAGTTGACATTCATAGTTAGACTATCAACGTCAACCTGTAGAGATCGACGTTGATAGTTTAAGTATTACTTTCTTTTTTTTTTAATAGTTAACAATTTATATTAGTCTATTAAAATTAAGTCCTATAGAAAAAATAAATAAAATTTTTTGGGTTATAATTATAATTTTTTAATATTTTTAATATATATATACCATTTTTTAATTTTTAGATATATATTATTTATTTTCAATTGAACTTGATTTTTTTTTAAAATTTATATGAATGACTATTAGCATCCAGTTTTACTGAACGCTAGATATATATATTTTTATTTTTTGAGAAGACCATTAGTGTCCACTTTCAGTGGATGCTAGATATATATTATTTATTTTCAATTGAACATGATTTTTTTTTTAATAATTCTTGCCCATTAAAAAATCATATAAGCCTATCAATTTTTTATTTTCTTTTAAATATTTTTTACATAGTTTTTTTTTTAATATATATCATTTTTAAATTTTTAGATATATATTTATTTTTATATATTTTTTATTTTTTGAGAAGACCATTAGCGTCCACTCTTTGTGGACGCTAATAGTCATTTTCTTTCTTTTTTTTTTAAAAATTTTTTTGACAAGTTTATTAGTGTCCACTAAAAGTGGACGCTAATGAGGGACTATTAGCGTCCACTAAAAAGTGGACGCTAATAGTCCTTAGGTTATATAGGGTTATTTTTTTGGCAAGCTCATTAGCGTCCATTAAAAGTGGACGCTAATGAAGGACTATCAGCATCGACTCTCATAGTCGACGCTGATAGTAGACTATTAGCGTCCACTAAAAAGTGGACGCTAATAGTCCTTGGGTTTTATAGGGTGATTTTTTGGCAAGCTCATTAGCGTCCACTAAAAGTGGACGCTAATGAGGGACTATCAGCGTCGACTCTCTTTGTCGACGCTAATAGTCCTTGGGTTTTATAGGGTTATTTTTTGGCAAGCTCATTAGCGTCCACTTTTAGTGGACGCTAATGAGTGACTATCAGCATCGACTCTTTTTGTCGACGCTGATAGTCGATTATTAGCATCCACAAAAGTGGACGCTAATACTCAACTATTAGCGTCGACATTTTTCGACGCTAATAGTAGTTTAGTTGACGCTACTACTCTTCCCGCGTGTGAGATAATTCCCGCTAGTGTACTAGCATCGACTTTTTAGCGTCCACTCTAAAGTCGACGCTAATACTCATATTTTGGTACATCTATCAGCGTCGACCTAATTGTCGACGCTAATATCCTAGTATTAGCGTCGACTTTCAGAAGTCGACGCTAATAGCATAGTATTAGCGTCGACTTCTAGGTCGACGCTGATAGGGTCGACGCTAAAGAACTTAATTCTTGTAGTGAAAAGAATTGAACGAAGAGCCGTATGAGATGAAATTCTCTTCTACGGTTCTGTGGAGTTGTAATAAGGGTTACTTAGAGAGCATAAAAAATTAGCTCTTTTTTAAATTTTATTTTTAATAGCACCAATGAGCCTTTTAAAATGTACATTTAGCCAAAATTTAGAGAAGAATCTAAAAAGCACATATTTATCATGCTCTCTATCATTTATCAAGTGACCGTTCTTGTCTTCTACCTCGATAGTTCCCCTTGAGCCTCTAGAAACTTATTCTATTGATTTCCCATGTCAGAACCTTTGACAGAGTTCTTTGATTGTCAATGAAGAACAGCTTCTGAAATTACTACAATATTCTAAGAGAAAATAGCTCTAATGCTTTGAATCCTTAAAATAGCACAAAATAAAATGTTCCCTCTTACTTGCTTAGGAAAATCGTGCTTTGAAGAGCCTTATATATAGGCAACTAAGAATTAGGTTTCTTTGCTAAATAGGAAGACATGGAAAATCTGAGGTAGTGTTCAGACAACTAACGGTCTCATTTGAACGCAACTAGGGTTTATATGAATCGAAGCTGAAATTGGAAAACCCTAAAACAACAAGTGCCAACTTTTGTTCGGATGGTCCTGATAGCCGTTAGAACAAAGATAGGTTAAACATTCTTCTCGTCATGCCTCGTCCAAACCCTTAGTGAACGGTCTTGTGAATGGAGCTCTCTAGATCTACTATGTACATCTCTTGTTCGGACGGCCTAGTGAACACCTAGTGAACGAAGCTCTTGGGTTTTACTATGGACCGCACTTGTTCGGACGGACTAGCGAATGCCTAGTGAACAGAGCACACTACCTCCTCTTTAAACTTCAACTATTTGGATGCCTAGCAAACGCTCCAAATAGTTGGAACGAGGCTCTCTAGAATTTGTACTGAGGCTTGCCATTTGAAGTACACCGAACACTCTTGCAACCAAAGTTTCAAACGATGAAAAATTACAACGTTTGAGCACCAAATTAGCCTATAAAAATAACTAACAAACTCCACATTTGATAATTCGGTGATAAAACCCAAAAGTAACAAATTACAAAATTTAACACAAATTTGCCATCTTCTCTTGAGAATTATTTTTATTTTTGCTTTAATTAAATATTCTCAAAATAGTCGAACCATGTTTTACAAGGTATTTTCAAACACTTAAATTTTGATGAAGAAATTTTTATAAGAGGTGGAGAATGTGATGACCCAAAATATCAAAATCCTAAAAGAGAATTTATTAAAAACAACTACTTAATTTTAAATTCAATAACGTAATTTTAGGGGAAAAGGCGAATATTGGTTTGGGGAAAAGAGGATTTTCCTTTTTTTTTTTAAATGCCATGTAGGAGAAAAGTTGGACATAAGTTGGGTTTTTGTTGTGTCCGTATCAAACCTCTTTTTTTTTTTTCTTCCTAAAAAAAAAAAAGTCAAAACACTCACAAATCACGACAAAAACAAAAAAAAAATTAAAAAAAAAATAAAAATATTTTCTCAACCAAAAGGGTTATTAAACACCACATATGGATGGCACTGACATCCTCAGTTGGCAATATTCATCCTTCATAGGCTCATAGAGAATCTTTTTCAGGAAAAATCAACATGCAGGCATGGTGTTGCTTAGAAAAAAATCAACATGCATGCGTGTCTTTGGTCTTCAGATGTTTCAGATTTCAAAAGAAATGCCTACACCAATTGCTCATTAACAACTCTCTAGCCGCAAAAATATTCAGAATCAACCAAAATACATATCATGCGCTGGCACCGCCCCTTATGCTGCTCGCGCCACGTGGCAAAACATTTTTTTTTAAAAAAAACGTTCGCATATATATGTATATATATGCTTCGTTTTTTGTTTCTAAAAATCTTGTAAGAATCTTATTATATCAGTCATATTTTTAACTTTTGTCTTCGTGGTGGAAACGGAGGGCTGTGATGCAGCCATTTGTAACGAGGAAAAGAAAGGATGGTGGTTTTTGGTATGGAGTGGCCTCGCACGTGTTGATCGCTGCATATCTAAGCTTTGTGATGGCCTATGCATGCACCATAGATTACACAAAATCCACGAAGAATCTCATTTACCTTTTTCTTCCACTATATATGTGCACTCTTATGTCTTCCCTTCAAGCCATAAAATAAAGCCTGTAATTATTATTATTATATATATTTTTTTTTAATTTTCGTTTTCTCATGGCCGCCTCCGTCGATCCGCTTGTTGTGGGGCGAGTGATTGGTGATGTTGTAGACATGTTTGTTCCGACCGTCAACATGTCTGCCTACTTTGGCCCCAAGCACGTGACAAATGGCTGTGATATCAAGCCTTCAGTGGCCGTGAATCCTCCGAAAGTGACACTCTCTGGGCATTCGGACGAGCTATATTCTCTGGTCTCCTCTCTCTCTAACCTAGCTTTTAGCTTTGCATGCACGATTGATATATCTTGCTTATATTAATATTGATTAAGCAGGTGATGATTGATCCTGATGCTCCCAGCCCTAGCGAGCCCACCATGAGAGAATGGGTCCATTGGTTGGTCACTTAAATTCTTCTTCTTTCTTTTTTTTTTAAGCTATGGTTTTCAATTTAGCCTATGGTCAAAACATTTTTCATTTATGAAGTGTGTTTGTGATTGTAGGATTGTGGTGGACATTCCGGGTGGAACGAACCCAACTAGAGGTATAGAAACCAAGAGTACTCGATCTCTAGTCTTTGTTTGGATCTTGGGAAAATACAAGCAAAAATGCAATTATATTATTTTCCATCCACAACTGAATGCATGAATGCATATGCCAGCTGATTATAAGTTTCTTTAGTCTCATAAATTATTTCTTCAAATCACGACCAAAATATATATATATATATATTTTCAACCAAAAGGGTTATTAAACACCACCTTGGTGTCTCAAAAATTACTAATGCTGGCAATGACATGGGACATATATGGATGGCACTGACATCCTCAGTTAGCATCCTTCCTTCATAGGCCCACAGAGA
The DNA here is from genome assembly GCA_006937295.1 of Carpinus fangiana. Classification (NCBI taxonomy): domain Eukaryota; kingdom Viridiplantae; phylum Streptophyta; class Magnoliopsida; order Fagales; family Betulaceae; genus Carpinus; species Carpinus fangiana. The sequence goes on along the minus strand of CM017328.1, from coordinate 12,460,144 downwards.
ATCTTTTTCAGGAAGAAATCAACATGCATGCATGGTGTTGCTTAGAAAAATTCAACATGCATGCATGTCTTCGGTCTTCAGATGTTTCAGATTTCAAAAAAAATGCCTACACCAATAGCTCATTAACAACTGTCATTAGCCGCAAAAATATGCAGAATCAGCCAAAATACATATCATGCGCTGGCACCGCCCTTTATGCTGCTCTCGCCACGTGGCAAGACATTTTTTTTTGTAAAACGTACGTTCACATATTATATGCTTTGTTTTTTGTGTCCTGGTACACAATTGCTTAGATGACACGTGATTGGCACATAATCCACGTACGTTGATAGTGACACGTTTGGTGCCACTTGTCATAGCCACCTTGCGTTCCTTGATCCCACATGGCATTTCTCTAGCGCCTCCACGTGGAGAACATGTAGAAGCCCACTTGGCAATTTTTTACATGAGTTTTACAAATGCTGATCGATTTTCATCAGGGAAAGAGATACTGCCATATGTGGGGCCACGGCCACCGATCGGAATTCATCGGTACATATTGGTGCTGTTCCGGCAGAAGGCTCCTCTGGGACTTGTGGATCAACCAGGCTCTCGTGCAAACTTTAGTACCCGCCTCTTTGCAGGGCAGCTGGACTTGGGTTTGCCGGTGGCGACGGTGTACTTCAACTCCCAAAAGGAGCCGGCGAGCAGGAGGCGCTAGCTGATCGGCCGGCCGCCGGCGCAGGGAGAAGTGATTAGTGCAAGTATATGAAATAGGGTTTCTAAGGTTTTCTGTGAATGAATGAATGTAGTGTGGGTCATTCTCCTGGGTGCACGGGGAGGTGACCGTGCGTATATTATCCAAAAGTCTTATGTTTTCGTGTTTCTTTCATGTTGGAATATTAATGCTTGTGTTTTTCTCTGTGTTGTTGTTGTTGTGTCAAAATTGTATATACAAATCGATATAGTTAACCAGGGATGGAGGCAGACATTTTTAAGGGTAGATGTCAAAGCATCAATGAAAAATGTATTCAAATAGAGGGGGGGGGGGGGGGGGGTGTGAATGAATAATATATTAAGTTTGGAGATTAAATTAATGTATAAAAAATATAATTACTATTCATTTAGTGTCAACGAAAACAAAAAATGAAATAAAATAAAAGACCCAAAATAATTATTGTTTATATATTTCAATTTTTAACTTAAATAAATACAGAAAATACTCTTTATGCATGATTGAATTTGTACTTAATTTCTTACCAATTTTTCTCTTTATGTAAATCATCAAATTAGAATTGGTCAAAAATTTATCTTCAATTTTTTTGCGAAGCTTAATTTTGAAAATATTCATGACTAAAAATGTTTGTTTTGCAGTTACAGTAAAAGCGAGTAGGGTAAGCACAAGTACAACTCAAAAAACAAATTGATAAACAATTGATTTATTTATTTATTTTTGTGATAGCTAACTATTAGCACAATTCAGAAATATATATTTGACAATTCCAGAAGTTTGAATATTGAACTATACTATGCCCATACGGTAAATTAAAGTTCTATTTTTAATTTTTTTTTTCATAATTAGTAAAGTCTTGTAAATAAAACTTGTTTAATTAGTATGTAGCCGACAAATATCATCGTAACAAAAATTGATTAAAAACTTTTTTAGTACTTGGGTTTGTATTTTTTTTTATTTTTTTTCACCTAGGTTTTCAAAACGGTTTAAGGAGGTATCTGACCTATGGAAAAATACCAACTTAATGCCTCCTTAGATTCCATTAGAGAAAATTAACGGTCTACCACGTGTCACTCCCATAATATGCTATATGTCCTTAACAAAATAATAATGATAAAAAATCACAAAAATAATTTTTTTTTTTTTTTTAAAAAAAAAAACAAACAAAAAAGGGAAAAATTTGGGGGTGGTAGGCCACCCCATTTTGGCTATTGGGGGTGGCTCCTAGGCTGGTCTAGGGGTGGTTCGGCCCCCCCAAGGCCAAAAAGGGGGTGGCCAAAACCACCCCCAAAGCCCAAATGAACCACCCCCTGTGGCCCCTTTGGGGGTGGCTGAACCACCCCCAAGGGCCATGGCCGAACCACTCCCAAGGCCCTTAAGGGTGGTTCAGCCACCCCCAAAGCGGCCGCAAGGGATGGCCGAAGCCACCCTATGGCCTCTGGAGGTAGCCAAGCCACCCGCAAGGGCTTTGGGGATGGTTTTGGCCACCTCCTTTTTGGCCCTTGAGGGTGGCTGAACCACCCCCAAGGCCCTTGAGGTTGAGCTACCTCCAATGGCCAAAATAGGGGTGACTACCCCTAAATTTCTCTTTATTTTTTATTTTTATTTTTTTAGGTACTTATTTATTTATGATTTATTATTATTATTATTTTGTTAAGGACATGTGGTATATTTTGGGAGTGACACATGACATGCCGTTAATTTTCTCAAACGGAGGTATTAAGTTGGTCTTTTCCCGTAGGTCAGATACCTCTTGTGGCCATTTTGGAAACGTAGGTGGGAAAAATTAAAAAAAGTGCAACCCCAAGTACTAAAAAAGTTATTGGCCCAATAAAAATAAATAAAAACTCAAGCATTTTGAAAATTCAGAGCTGAACTAAGAATAAACAACTCCACAACATGTTCACTAAACCAACAATTTAATTATTACAATTGAAAATCTATTGTTGCATAAAAAATATATACTCGATAATAATGTTCAATTATAAGTGGTTTACACTCATCAGGTATAGATACTTTCATTACAGAATTCAAACACATGTCCAAGTGTTTACCTAACTAGTTTTTTTTTAAAAAAAAAAATTAGTCATTGAACCACTTGTCTAAATAATACCTATGCTATAAATAGCAACATTGATACCGATAGTAGTAGATGCACTGATGGTTTGGTGCATGATTAGAGAGAAGATCAAAAGCTAGTCGAATTGTTGAAGACATTTTGTGTAATTAGTGGGATGGAGCTTTCAAACATCACTAATCATCTTCACTAATTATAGTGAAGATGACAGAAAAGTAGTCATAATCTCATGATAAAGAAAAAAGAAGAAGGAATTATACATTGAATTTTATTGTAATTGATAATTTATCTTTAGAGTAGCACACCCTATATCTATAGTGCAATGATGGAGGTGTAGTAGAGTTAGATATAGGGCAAAGTATGAAATCAATTTATGTCCATCAGGGCACGTGCGTCATGACTTTTGTAAACCAACTGGCCTCTGTAAAATTATTGCTCATCATGTCATTATTGCCTTGGTGGATGGTTGTTTAGGTATACGACACAATTAATATTAATTTGGGATGATGTTCTGGGCTGGAATCTAGGAGTAAAGTTGCTGAGATTGGGGAGAGATGGGTACTTGTAGATGTTTAGAAATTGAGATCCTATCAGGACCCGCGCGTTCGGTATTTTGTCAGGACCCAGTCGGTGTTTTGTTGGGATCTGGTCAAGACCTTGCAAAGACTCAATCGAGACTAGCTAGAACTTAACTGGGACTTCGTCAAGACTCGGCCAGACCTCGTTGAAACGCGACCGGGATCCCGCTCAAACCCAGTCGGAACCTCACTGGAACCCATAATACTGATTTGACATTCTCAATCAATTCTTAGATTAGACTTTTTCAAAAAATAAAATAAAAATGGGAAAACTTCACAAAACCCCCATGAACTTCCACCCGATTTGAAATACCCCCTCAAACTTCAAAAACTCTCAATTTACACCCCTGAACTTTCAATTGCTCTCAATTTGGACCCATCCGTACAAATTAGGGCACAAAATTTTTGAAAAGGACCAAAATACCCCTGGTTTTCATTTTTAAAAAAATTAAAAAAAAAAACATTTTGGAAGTTGAAATTTTAAATAGTGAATTTTAAACGGTGACTTTTGTATAAAATTTCAACTTCTAGATATTTTTTTTTATTTTTTTAAAAAATAAAAGTCATGGGTATTTTGGTATTTTTAAAAAATTTTGTGCCCTTATTTGTACGGATGGGTCTAAATTGAGAGCAATTGAAAGTTCAGGGGTGTAAATTGAGAGTTTTTGAAGTTTGAGGGGGGTATTTCAAATCGGGTGGAAGTTCAGGGGGGTTCCCTGAAGTTTCCCCAATAAAAATTATAAGATTGTCATGTTAACATTATACAATAAAAAATGGGAAAAAATATACTTTATCCTCTGAACTACCCATATATTTGTACTTTTAACTTCAATGTTATAAAAGTGACATTTTACCCCCTAAAGTATTTGACATTGACACTTGACTCCATGAAGTACACTTACTCCCCTGAAGTATTTTGAATTGACACTTTACCCTCCTGAGTTGACACTTTACCTCCCAAAACTTAGTTACTTCGGGGGATAAAGTGTCAACTCAAAATACTTTATGAGTAAAATATACATTGTGGGGGTCAAGTATCAACGTTAAATATTTTGAGGGGTAAGTGTCGCTTTTTAAATATTTGGGTTAAAAATACAAATAAGTGGATAGTTGAGGAGGGTATAAAAAATAGTATATAACCTTACCCATTTGCCTATCAGCCCATCAAGGTTGTTACTTTTAAAACAAAAACTACTTAGCCGCGACAAACTACCAATTTCCTTTGGGGTGTACAGATTTTGAGTCACTTTTCTCTTGAACCCCCCACCAAAAAATAATGGGCCTAGGGTTTAAAAATTCTCGTAAGGATCTTGGAGAAGAAAAATCATGGGCCTAGTATCTTCAAAAGGTCGGCCCACAAACAAAGAGAGAGGCCCTGAGATATTTTGCACTCGTTAAGCTGATTTTGCAGAGTGGTGCCTTGCTCTTTGGCGCTGAACTTTGATTCTGATGTATTCTACAATGAAAGTTGGAACTCAGATTTTCATCGCAAAGTTTTCTGCAGCATATTGGTTTTGAATATTTCCAATAAATCTGAATAACTTGTCATATGTGTTTAGAATAACTTCTATGGGATTGTGGCACAAACTCACTATTTTGTACAATTCAATGAGAGATTCACAAATCAAGAAAACCAAATAAGAACAAAACACTAGATCATAACAAAAAATGGTAATTACCTTTTGCCTCCATGAACTACAGCGCTTTGGCATTTTCCCCTCATGAACTATTAATTATGACACTTGATCCCATCAAACTATCATCTTATGACACTTTCACCCATTCTGCCAGTCAAAAGAGTTAAAATTAACGGTCAATGTTTAAATTTTATATTGCATTAAGGCTTTTATATTGTATTTCTGAAGGTCATTCTGCTGGGATTCTAGTACCACCGTCTCTTCCAACCATATATGAATAGGTACGTAAAACCCAAACAAGCACAAAAAGGGCGATGGCGGTAGGTTCATAGCTGTGTGGCTCTAGTGGGCTAAAGTTGTTCCAGGTAAACTTGTCAACCTCTCATTGAAGAACACAAAATGGTGGGTTTGTGCCACAACTCCACGTAAAAAGAAATATTTATCTTCAAAATATGTGATTCTTACATGCATTTTAAAAAAGAATATGAGAATCATATGTTTTAAAAACATATATTAATTTAATAAACTAAACCGAAGGAAAATTTGTTCAACTCAAATAAATGGCCACTATTTTTATTGGTCTCCCTTAAAGCAATGTCATCAAATTGGTGTACTGGTTGGTTGTTTTATAATCATGTCTCAACCAAACCCCACCCCCCACCATTATAACTCAATTTCATTGACATTAGATGCATCTTCAAACATGCAAACAAACAAAATTCTTTCTTTTTCCTATAATCCCCGACAAAAAACATTGAGAAGCTGTTGTTATACACTCTGGATGCTTTATTTTAAAATCAAAATAGTCCTTCCCCCATCTCAAGACATGTATATCGTTTCTTTGTCCTCTCCAGCATTGCAGGCTACAGACCAAATCCTTAATCTTCTATACATATAAACCAAAGAAGATAAGGGTCCATTGTTTTGTGAGATGTTGACATTCTATAAATTTCACGTGAAGCACACAACTGTCCCAAATGAATGCCACCAAAACAAATCGGCCATGATCGAAAAATTGTCTCTCCAAAACCAAGCACTAGTCTCTATAAGCACATGTTAATGGAGGCCCACATCGAAAGTTTCTTCTTTCAATTTTACCTACACTAAAACTTTACCTACAAACAACAAACTGGGCATCTCATATTACCAACAACAGAATAGAGTACAACAACAAGTGCTAGCTTTCACTTGAAGGAGAAGAACAACATATACACGCAACAGAGTAAAAGAATGCAGAGGTAGATGGGTGCTCTAAGGTGGTTGTTTGATGAAGAGTGGGTGGAGAATTCGGAGGAATCGACTGCCAGCGGCATTCCGTCGCTGTTGAGAGTGCACGACCGGGGATCTGAGCCGGTCGTGCTCATCATGATGGCTCGGATGACCGAAGAAACCGTGTGGAAGTAAGCCGTTCGATTCTTGGCGAGCAGCCATGTTAGACCCATTAGCTGACACTCTTTGTTGTGCATTTTTGTGGTCCTGGCCTCTGATTTGCTTGAATTCGAAGTTTTCTTCTTGTTAAGCTACATCAAATTATATATTGTCTCAATTAGAAATTCAAGTTCTTCAAATAACTAATTGGTAATAATAGAAGGTGCAACATCTAATCAAAATCTGCTAAAACCTGCACATTAAAACCCTTTAAAGTAAAGGACAGTTCTCTCAATGAACAAAATAATCTATAATTTGAAGAACAGGGTTAAATTGTGGCAACAATCTATCTTGAAAGTCAACCTAATAACGGAAAAAAATAAAAATAAATAAATAAACAATAAACATAAATAAACATGCATCAGTTTTACGTGCCTATAATTAAGCATTCTAAGGAAAAACTCGTGACTCTAATAATGTAAAATACAGTGAAAACAACAGCAGGGGAGGGCTAAATTGTAGATGGCAGTCCAACTCGCCTTTGGGCGCGTGTAATACATCTTATTTTTGTTTTTTTTCTCCTTGAATTTCAAACTCCTATTTGTTTCTCTAAAAGGGGGCAAAAATGAAAATATAAAACTATTTTTTTATTCCCTTTCATTATTTTATTTTCCTTCATTTGGGTAAGGTGGTGGTACTCCAACCTCATCTTACCCTTTTTGTCACAAAGCGTGCAACAGACGCTCTCTGATTGAGCGTGTAGAATTACACCAAAAGCTTGAAACAGTAATTAAAATGGAGGAAGAACTTTCCCAATTGCAGAGATTGGAAGGAGACCCTAATCTAATCAGATGATTCTTCTTCTTCTTCATGTTATTGGAAAAAGAAGCAGAAAGAAGAAATAGTTTCAGATAAAAGAATCTTATTGGAAAAACCAATCAATCAGAGAAGAAAACTCACCATATAGAGACTGTTCAAGCACTTGGAGCACCCACCAAGACCTGGAAATCCATTGACATTGGAGCTGCTGCTCAAGCAATTCCTCTCCAACCTCTTCACACTCTCATCTCCAACGAGTTTCCCGTTCTGGGTCACCGAGAAAGCCTCCGGACAGTTCAGTGGGTGCAGCCTTATGCCGCAGTAACAGTACATCACGTCGCAGGTTTCATTGGGTCTCGCCACTTCTATTCCTTTTGTCTTGAGGGCTTTCCCCAAGTCGTCCACGCAGGTTTCTGAATCGTCCGGCAGAAGTGGAAGGTCGTACGACGTCGTGGTACCGCTGTGACCTGCAGCCGCCGCGCTCACTCTGCTTGCCCTGCCCAGGGCAGTGGCAGAGTAGGAGGCGTACAGCCACGCGGCTAGCACAGGGCAGCACCGGCTGCGGTGGAGCTGCCCATCGGAGCCATCCTTGGTGGAGCCACACGCGGCCTTTATCCCGTGGAAGAGCTCGTCCGGGAGGTCTAGCGGGCAGCCAACCACATTGGATTGTTCGGGGAATGCAGGGATTGTTGCCGGTGGAGATTGGTTTGGGTGGAATGGCAGGATCGTGGCCGGGTCCGGGTTGGGCAGACCCGGAGTGGCGGGCAAGAGAATGGAGAAGAAAACAAGGACGGTGAAGATTGGTGGGTTTGGGGACATTGGTACAAAGGAAGGCTCTTTCCTTATTGTGTGTGATGAGAGGATATGTGGGGGGTGCGGGCTTTGTCTTTGCTTTATGGTGTTGGTACTGTTGGAGGAGTAAAGAGACTTATAAATCCACAAAGGTGGTGGTGGAAGATGGCAGAGGATTTTAGGTCAAGAATTTTTTATACTACTTATAAATTCGACATTAATCCAATACAAAATTAAATAGGTTGGACTATAGTTGATCTATATAATTTTATATTCATACTTCAACACGACTAGACTTGACACGTGACATAATGGTAGGTAAATTTTTAACATGACATCCGAACTTAATACAAAATTAAAAGATTAGAGTTGAAGGGTTTAACTCGTTTAATTAAATGGGTTGAATTAGGGCTGACCTATATAATCTATATACATGTCTTGATGAGACCCAAACTCAACACGTGAATACAAATTGTTGCCCTTAGTGAATTTTATCTTGGGCAATTAATTATCTGAATTGTTAGTAATTTGTGACAAATTTCACATGAAACTCGTTCAAGGAAATTTTAGGCTCTTCTACGTAGCAATTTGGTATAATAATATGAAAGATTTTTATATCAAATTTACTTGACCAAATAAATTTTGGATTCTTCATCCACTTATCCGAACATGTAAATTTCATTTTCAGTATTTCACATTATCTATCTGTCCAGACCACCGTGCAAATAATTGGTGTGAATCTTATTGTGACACCAATAAAACCAATTGGGTGAAGTAAGGTGGGGGTGTTGGAGGGAGTGAAAGGAATAGAAGAAAGGGAGCAAAAGGGTGGTGGGGCTTGGGTGAGTTTTGGCAGTTTGCTACCACTAGATCTACCTTTAGTGTGTGGTTGCCTGCAAAGTTGGTGGGGATTAGAAATAGTATCATGAAGAAATCATTCATGGGGAAGGGGGGATTTAATTTGGGCTTACGAGGTATATATTTATATATATAAGTATGTACTGCATATGTATGCCCATTGTCATTGTCTTACAAAATAAAAAATTGCAAATGAATATGAATAAGCATTAGCTCTAATAAAATATTACAACATGCTTTAATATGAGTATAAATTTAAGTGTTTCTTTGGTCTCAAAATAATTGAGAATTTGTAAATGATACAAATATAATAAGAGAAATGTTATTTCTTCATTTTCTGTCCATCTCCATATTTGGGATTGAAATGAGATAGGAATGTTAAAAAAAAAAAAAAAAAAACTTAAGAAACTTAAAAAAATATAGATATTTGATCCGAATCGATCTAGTATTCAATAAGAGTTCGACTAAGGGCTTTTGTTGGCTGAGTTTGAAGATATACATTTTCAACCGAGTTGATTCCGAAAATCTAATATCTAGCTCGACTCAGTTCAATTACATTCTTAGCGCGAGTTAAATATGGACAAACTTTCAAAAGTAACTTTCGAGTTTAATTGCAAATTCATAGTTGGCTCTCGAACGTAATTGCTTGTAGTGTTTTTCATATATATATACACACACATACATTATACATATATTATTTGGTTCCATTTTATTTAAATACTCTGAAATTTCAATTACATAAATGTTCATACCATAATTTTTAAAATCATTATAATCAATGAGTCTTTATTTTCTTAGAATAACAAAAACGTGAATTATATATGTTAATCTTTTAGCTCTTTGTCTCTCTCTTAAATGAAGTAATCAGTGGTTTAAAGGTCTCTAATTTTGGGTATGAAAGTTACAAACTATGATTAACACAGAAAGATTGTTAATAAGTATCCAGTTAAGTCATGAACAGAGTTTACTATAATTACGTTTTGTTCACATTAATTTTTATTATTTTACATCTATATATGGTAGACATTGATACAATTGACACTTCACATTTTAATTTTAAATCAAATTAAATTAAATTAAACTCTAGAATATATTATATAATTATTCCATAAATTAAAGACCTCATATTTTATAAATAATATAACCCCTCTTGATTCCCATTGTACCTATGGAATACTCTTTTTTATGGAACCAATTATATAATAAGCAAAAACAATGGGTGCAATTTGTTCTTTTCCTCTTCGCTAAGTAAGGAGATGAATACACGAACTCACTAACATAAGCCTTATAAGTTTAAAGAGTCAATTCTATCTGGATGTACAGTAAAACTTCATTTTACAACCTTCAATAGAAATTTAACACATTAGATGAAAATATCAAATATAATATAAATAAAAATATCAAATATAATATAGATAAAAATATCGTATTTTTAATTCAAATCAATCTCATTGATTTTTTCATTCATTTTAACCCAACACCCCCCCCCCCCCCCTTACCTTTGAGTCATCGACATTGGAGTTTTCAAAACCAACTAAGACAACGGCTCCCGTGATTTTGTCGGTCATTTTATCAATGTGTATTTTGACTATAAGATATTTTGTCAAGAGAAATAAAATTATTTGATGTAAGGGATTATATTAGTTATTGGTGCTTCAAGATTAAATGTATGCTTCCTATTCGATGGTGCAAAACAGTTAATTTACACTACGACCAGGTTAAAGTTATTGTCATAAATTTACTCTAAAATAAATACTCTCTTTAGAAATAGCAAATTTAAAGAATTTTTTTATTTTTTTTTTAAGATATAACCAAACACATCCAACCTTTGTACCAAATAAAGAAAAAAAAAATCCTACATTTGTTGTTTGGGTAATTTTCTTTAATCAGTGTTTGTGGGATATTAAAAATTCAACCTATCTTTTTATTTACATTCTCAAAAACAAAAATAGCAAACAACTCAGAACACAAACGCTTAATTTTTTGTGTTTATTTTTTGTCTTTTTTTTTCTGATCATTTAAAATGTAGCAACATCAATCATAGTAGTTTCAAAAAGATAATTCAATTGACTAAAAATTATGTCAAATGAGGTCACTTCATCAAACTATTTTTTTTTCGAATTTCTCATCCCCTTTCTTATGTGGACATATAAAAAAATAAAAAAATTATAAAAAATGCCAAAGTACAATTAAGCATAGTGGCACTTATTATTGAGTAATGAAATCTAGAAAAACTCCGATATCCATAAAATTCTAGAGTCCGGCCACATTGATTGGCTTTGATTACTAAGAAGAAAGAAAATGATGATTTGGGCTCTCGAGGCATGAATTGGAGACTGTGTATAAAATATTTAGTATTTACTAGGGTTTTCAATTTTTTTTTTTTTTTTAAAAAAAAAGATTTTAGAATTACAAAATCTAATAATATTTTTTCCTATGTATTTTCTTATATACTTTTGAGATCTAAAACAAGTTATAAAAAGTGTAGTAATTACCTAAAAGTGTAGTAATTACCTTTTTGGCTGTTGTCCAGGCTGAAACCCACTTGGGCATTCTTTTATGCAAAGGAATTTAACAAAAAGTTTGACATTCTATTTAGCACAAGAAGATGCACACCATAATTTTATAACAAAAGGTAATAAAAGGACTTGACAGCTGTTGCAGTCCAACCCTTTATCTTACTTTGATGTTCTCTAGCTGGCCTACTCCATACTAATAATATCAATATGTAGAGCCTCATATCTCTGCAATGGCCATCTGCCTACGCCTCTGCTTTATTTTCTTTCTTTCTTTCTTTTTGTGTTTTCAGTTGTTTTTAGTTGTGTTTGTTTAAGATTGAATTCATTCTTAAGATTCGACTTCCAACAAAGGATAGTATAACAGTTTATTTACGTATAGTTGATATCGGACATTTAGGATCGTTACATAATCATATCGCATCTTAGCTTCTCCTCGCTCCCCACCGCTCCTCCATCTCAGGCCCACCCATCGGTGTGTGGATCTTACTCACCTGCATGTGGATCTCACACACCGGTTAAAGCTTGCCTTCCGCCTTCCTCTGTCTTATCTACCGTCAACACTGTTGTTTTGTGGTGGGGGGTGTTGTTTCCTTGTATTTGTTAGTTATTTTTTTATATTGTATTTTGTGATTGTTCGTCTCTTTGTATGAATTAGGTTTTATCTAGTGGATGAGACTCTTTTTTTTTTTGTTTTGCCTCCTATCGGTGGCTTTTTTCCAGTCTCTCTTAGTGCCCTCATTATTGTTGCAGTCCCCATCTTGGTGAGATGCTGTATCAGTCCCCTTACAGGTCTTGTGTAACCTTTAATCGCCTTAACCGACGACTTGTTTTCTTGGCCTTTGTCTCAAGAATTCATAGGGGCGTGTCATTTATCTAACACATTTCCTTTTAATTTTTGTTTACCTGCAATGAGTAGGTTAATTTGGAGCTTATTGTTGGGTTGTCCGACCTATTTTATGTATTTGTTGTTGTACTTTTAGTTCCCTCCCCCGTTCCCCTTTTAATCTCAAGGAAAGAAAAAAAGAGTTTCGATTGTTTCGATTAGTATTTATCTCAACAATGGTAAAACCAAGATCATCCCTATCTATCTTTGGTATGCATATAATACGACTTTTATAGGCCAATTAAATTGGCATTGGTGTGAAATTAATTACAGAAACGTGATTCAAATTCAAGACTTTTATTTTAATATTGTGTAAACACAATTTATTTTAAAAGCTTCGGCCAATAAGAAGCCGTAAATTTAGTCATTCAAATAATATTTCAACAACCACAAAATGGTTCACAATTATAATTTCTCATACTACCAACAAGAAATTGATTCCTAGATAAATATCACCAATATTTATATATTTAGATAAAACATTATGTAAAAGTGGTGTCTTTTTGCTCACCCAAACAATTCCTTGATGAGATTAAAGGTTCAAAAATCTTAAAATCTTTTTCAAAATTTTCATTGAATAATGTAAAGATTCTATTTCTAAGACACGTGGGCTTAATATATTTAAGTAAATTTTGTATAATATATATATATATATATATTATTTTTCTTTGTAACAAAAAGATAAAAGATAAATAAAAAATGTATCAAAGGGTTTAGAGGTTGAGTATAAACCGACAGGATGTGCCTGCAAAACCTTAAAAAGAAATTATGTGTAAGCGCAATATTATAGGAATGCGCTAAAGTTGGGCTTGCACGCGCTCAGGTCCGGTTGTTCTAAGGCTGCTGCTTCAAAAGGTCCGGCTACAGCCTACACTTGGACAAAAAGCCTCCTCTCCTTTCTCACTCCACCTTTCTATATATTATGGTACCATACAAGAGAAACAGTAGCACACATTTAAGAATGAATGGGAGAAAAAAAAGGGCATTTTAGGAAGAATGACAGAAAAATGGTCACTTGCGGTGCATCTCGCTATTTTTCTTTCCAAATTGACTAGAGAAATTAACGGAGTGGCTTTTTTTTGGCACACATTGATAGTTTGTTTTGAAATTTTTTGGGGCATTTTTAAAAACGGTTTTTAGTTTTAGGGAGATTTTCTTTTCCCTTTTTTTTAAATTTTATTTTGAGAGTGATTTCAATAAGTACGATCTTAAAAATTGTGTTTTTAAAATTGTTACTTTTTAAAATCACACAAGTGTTTAGTAAAATATGTTAAAAAATATTTTTTTATCAATTAAGTGTTTGGGTAAAATTAGCATATAATAGCGATTTCAGGCCAAATAGGTAAATATTGCCCCAAATATTTTTTTAAGCGAAATCATAATTTTGGTTTAAATTCGCACTTTTTCAAATAAGCACCCTCTAGTCAGCTTATTGAAATTGTAGATTTTTCTACGATTTTAAAATTTGCGTTTTTAAAATCACAATCCCAAACATTCCAAAATTGCGATTTGGTTTAAAAACGTAAATTATTTTTTAAAAAACATACTCCCAAGTAGACCCTAAAACAATTGTTTTGGTGTTTAATACCAAAATGATGTTGTTTTGGATTAGTTATAGGTTATGTTTACATTTTTTTTCTTGTATATTTTCAAAACATTAGGACTTAAGAAAAAAAAATTAAAAGATGCCCCAAAACACTAAAAATTAGTCAAAGGGAAAATTACATTTTCCTCTCCAAAGTTTGGGGCGATTTTCGATTCGACGTCCAATGTTTCAATTTTTGTAATGCACCCTCCAAACTTCTAAATTTTTGCAATTCGACTAATTNTTAAAAACGTAGATTATTTTTTTAAAAACATACTCCCAAATAGACCCTAAAACAATTGTTTTGGTGTTTAATACCAAAATGATGTTGTTTTGGATTAGTTATAGGTTATGTTTACATTTTTTTTTCTTGTATATTTTCAAAACATTAGGACTTAAGAAAAAAAATTAAAAGATGCCCCAAAACACTAAAAATTAGTCAAAGGGAAAATTACATTTTCCTCTCCAAAGTTTGGGGCGATTTTCGATTCGACGTCCAATGTTTCAATTTTTGTAATGCACCCTCCAAACTTCTAAATTTTTGCAATTCGACTAATTTTACCTCAAATTCCCATATTGCACCTAATTATTTATTTATTTTATATAAAAATAATAATTGGGGGTGCAAAATGGCCAGATGACCAAAGGGGTGGTTGCGGCCACCTCGATTTTTTTAATTTTTTTTTTATAAAAAAAATTAAAAAATAAAAAATTATGGGTAATATTGGAAGTTTGGGATAAAATTGGTCAAATTGCAAAAATTTGGAAGTTTGGAGTTGCATTACAAAAATTGAAACATTGGAAATCGAATTGAAAACCGCCCCAAACTTTGAGAGGGTAAAATGTACTTTTCCTTTAGTCAAAAAATATTTTCGAACTCATATAAAATATAGGTCATAAAAGATACTCAAAGTTAGAGCTGTAATCGAGCCAAGCCAAGTCGAGCTTTAAGATTTCAATCTTGGCTCGTTTACGAAGATGCTTATTTGAGCCGAGCTATAAAATGTGTGCTCAAGCTCGGCTCGTTTAAAATTCGGGCGAGGTCGAGTTCAAACTCGAGTTCGTTGAGAATGCTATTCGATCCCCAACTCGAACTCGAGCTAAGTTATTAAATTCTTTAATGTATGTTTCAAGCAAAGTTCTATCCTGAATTTTAAAATAACTTCTAGATATTTATCTATAGTATAAATTAATATAACTAATTTTAGTAATATATATACAAGATATATAAACGAGCTAACTAACTAGTTAATATGTTAATTAATACATACACATATAAATATTAAATAACCTATATAACATATATTACTTAATTACTAATATACGAATTTATATAACTCTTCTCTGTAATATATATATTATAAAAGATCTATAAACGAGCTAACGAGTTGGGTTAACGAGCCGGACAAGCTCGACTTAAACGAATCGAACTCAAGATCCCCCGTCGAACTTAATCGAGTGAGCCGGGTATGTGTCACTAGCTAATGAACTGAGTTTTAACAGTAACAAGCGAGTTTATACAGTGTAGAGCTCGAGTTCGGGTCAAGCTTAGCCGAGCAGGTATCGAGTGAGCCGGGTATGTGTCACTAGCTAATGAACTGAGTTTTAACAGTAACAAGCGAGTTTATACAGTGTAGAGCTCGAGTTCGGGTCAAGCTTAGCCGAGCAGGTATCGAGTGAACTGTTGAGTGTGTCGACTCATTTACAACCCTACTCAAAGTAAGTCAAAAATAATAAAATAGGCATAAAAAGCCAATTACCTAAACAAATTCAAGAATTAATAATAAAAATGACCATAGTAGTACCTATCCGTTGGAAGTTGCACATGAGGGGCTTAGACGATAGGAACCGTAGGCACTCCCTCAAGTCCAACTGAGTCATAACCTGACCTAGTCCCACCAGGGCATTACTGAAAATCAAGATGACTAATACTAATCAGGTATATGTAGGAATTATTCATTGCGAAAATTTGAACTTTGAGGATTTTCTTAGGCCATTAAACCACCACTCTTGATAGTACATCAATCATTTGAAAGTGAATAAAAAATAAGTACTTAGAATTAGTCATAATCACCGCGAAAACAAATGCATATGCTACAACTACATATCAATGGATGTGAATTTGATAAATACAATACTTAAATTTAATATGCAGCCAAGAGAAAAAAAAAAAAAANGAATTAATAATAAAAATGACCATAGTAGTACCTATCCGTTGGAAGTTGCACATGAGGGGCTTAGACGATAGGAACCGTAGGCACTCCCTCAAGTCCAACTGAGTCATAACCTGACCTAGTCCCACCAGGGCATTACTGAAAATCAAGATGACTAATACTAATCAGGTATATGTAGGAATTATTCATTGCGAAAATTTGAACTTTGAGGATTTTCTTAGGCCATTAAACCACCCCTCTTGATAGTACATCAATCATTTGAAAGTGAATAAAAAATAAGTATTTAGAATTAGTCATAATCACCGCCAAAACAAATGCATATGCTACAACTACATATCAATGGATGTGAATTTGATAAATACAGTACTTAAATTTAATATGCAGCCAAGAGAAAAAAAAGAAAAAAAGTAATCTTACTGTAACAATAGTCAAGAAGGTCGGTCCACTATTTTTCTTTTCATATGATTGCATATGAGAGAAATGGGCCACCCAAATGATAAGTTACATCAAGCATGATTAAAGCATTGATGTACAGCTTCGGCCTGATTCTGATATAAAGTTGAAAATGGATTACTTTTTCATGAAAAGGAAATTGCTTATTCCAAAGACCCACCTCATTTTCTTACGCCAAATATGTGAAACCCTAGTACATCATAAAGTTCCAACCATCACATCTCACTTGATCTATTTGGTGTGGTGTTAGTTACACACAATTATGCCATCCTCGCAGTACAGAGAATTGGGTAACAATTTTAAAAGGTACTACAACTTTAATTATAGGGTTAAACACCATCTGTTTTTTGTGGCTTAATTAACAACTTTATTTTTATCTACTTCAGTTTCATTTTGTATCACAGATATTATCTCATTTATTGATTAAAACTAGGTTGGTATTCCTATTCAACTTCCGTCAAAAAGATTGAGGGAAGTCCACGACAACTCAATAAAAAATGCTAACATGCAGCAAGAAATAATATTAAAAATTCTAAAATCATTAAAAATTTAAAAATATATAAAAAAAATACCACCAAAAAACTAAAAATAATTAAAAAAAAAAAAAAGAAAAAAAAAAGGAAGAAGCAAATTGGTGTCACCTTTTGGCACTACTTTGGGCAAAATAGGTTAGTAATCCCAAATGTGGTTACCTTAAAGTGACATCTGTATAATGCGGATGCAGATGTAGATATTCCCAATAATCACATCCCTATCTACAACCCTCACCGTTCCTAGAATGCCCATCGAATTAAAGGAATGACCTCGTGACATAGATAAGGTTAGTTCCACTTTTGGGTATGTAAAAGACAATGAAGTTTGGGTCTTTCAATTTGAGAGCCGCTTGAATTCAACTTTTGGGACTTCTTCGGTAGGTCGCAATATGGATCCACAGGTTTATAAGTGAGTTGAGTGCACCGTTGAAGACTGTCTAGATCGACCATAACCCAAGAAGACACATTTTTGGCTGTGTGTACTATGATAGTAAATTGATAAGCATTGTAGGAGTTCATAAGGAAAAAACAAATTGACATTGGTTTTGTTAAAGTATATCAAGCATTCAAGAAATTGAGTACATGCCTGGTGCACTTGAGTGCATAATCGAGTGCAATGACAGTACTAAATGAAGAAAATACAGGGGTTATGCGCTCGAGCGCAGTGACAATACTGAATGAAGAAAATATGGAGGTTGTACAATTGAGCACAGGCCAGAGGCGATTGAGCGCAATTGAGTGCAAAGGCCAATCTCGTAACTACAAGAAAGATGAGTCTCAATATGGAATGATTCTCTATGTCCCTCAATCTCCTATGACAACATATAAAATAACTTTAGGAGTACCAGCGTGCTGTAATCAGATTTTCTGTAGAAGGAAAGAAGTTCAACCATTGGCTGCCTTGGACAGCAAGCAAAAGATCTCCTTCTCCTTAATGTAAAAGGATTCTGATTTTTTATACTGTATTAGGTTAAGCTGTAGTAGTATATATACTACACCAATGTACTTGTAATATCATGAACTTTGAATGTACCTTCTCAAACCATATTAAAAAAGAGATGCTCATGCAATGTGATTAAATAGAATGGGGTTATATTAGGGGTGTCAATGCGGGCGGTTAATAACCGCCCGCCAACCGCTAACCGTTATAACCGTCAACCGCTTAACCGCCTAACCACTATAACCGCTTAACCGCCTAACCGCTAACCGCTATAACCGCCTAGCGGTTAGTGGTTAGCGGTTATAGGGTCTACTAACCGCTTTTTATATATTATATTTTTATAATAATAATAATAATAATATTTATACATATTACATAATCAATTGATCATTAATAATTAAATCACATTTTTATTTAAGATAATTAAATCACACTTTGAGTATTAATATATTATCACTATAATTTATATGATTATATTACATGATCAATTAATCATAAAATCATTTGATTATATAATAACAAATTATACATACATATTCATAGGTCATAAGTTATAAGTATGTAAGTTCATACTAATATAAGTAAAAAGGGTAGCAAAATCTATCTCAATTCTCAATCAAAGAGAGAGGTAAACAAAATCTATCTAATTTAATTATTAAGATCATAATATCATATGACTATATAATATCAAATTAAGTAATTGATATTAAATTCAACAATGTGATACTTATAACAATAATTGAAGTATTAAGATTAAAGGATCTCAAACTTGATTAAGTAAATATGATCATAATGTAAATCATTAATCGTAATATCTAATTTAATTATTAAGATCATATGACTATATAATATCAAATTAAGTAATTGATATTAGATTCAACAATGTGATACTTATAACAATAATTGAAGCATTAAGATTAAAGGATATCAAACTTGATTAAGTAAATATTATCATAATGTAAATCGTTAATCGTAATATCTAATTTAATTATTAAGATCATATGACTATATAATATCAAATTAAGTAATTGATATTAGATTCAACAATGTGATACTTATAACAATAATTGAAGTATTAAGATTAAAGGATCTCAAACTTGATTAAGTAAATATTATCACAATGTAAATCGTTAATCGTAATATCTAATTTAATTATTAAGATCATATGACTATATAATATCAAATTAAGTAATTGATATTAGATTAAACAATGTGATACTTATAACAATAGTTGAAGTATTAAGATTAAAAGATCTCAAACTTGATTAAGTAAATATGATCATAATGTAAGAGTACTGGTCACTGGAAGCTTGTTAGATATATGTGGAGCTTTCTAAACATAGAGAAGGATCCAGTAAGAGTACTGGTCACTGGAGCTACAGGCATGCCAAATCCATTATTTTTCTTTTATTTGATTTTTTTTTCTTTGTTCTTGTTGGAAAAGTACAAGTAAATATAAATTTGGGGTCAAATATTTTTTATTTTTCAATATGGGCTCTTTTTATAGTAATTGGGACCAAAGAGACATTGAAAAAGCCCAAAGAAAAGCCCAAAAAAGCCCAATTTTGAAAAAGCGGTTAGCGGGCGGTTACCTATTTCACTAACCGCTAACCGCTAGGCGGTTAGCGGTTGCGGTTAGTGAAATTTACTAACCGCTAGGGCGGTTACGGTTAGCGGTTAGTGCCACTAACCGCTAACCGTAACCGCATTGGCACCCCTAGGTTATATTGCTTATAATTGTTTCTTTTATGTAAGACATGATGGCCATTGTTTCTAATGAGATTTATCTCAAAGGCTACTTTACTACCACTTCCTTTGTCCCTAATTATGATTTGAACCCAAAACATATGCTGCATTATACCATTTACTATAATTTCTTGCTAAAATAACACTAATAAACAGTTAGGAGAATTGATAGTAACGAATCTGTGTTGAGACATGGAGGAAATTCGACTACTTAAGTGCTTTAATTTCATATTCAAAAGCACCAGGAACTTGCTATATATACTTTGCCAAGGGAAAAATTTATGAGCTTTAATAAAAGAGGAGAAAGAAGATCATTATATTGTTATCTTGATGTTTAGCCAATGGAAACCTTGTGGAAAGCCTTGAGGCCAGTGGATCGACAAATGAGTAGGCCATCAGAGATTGTAAATTTCAGGTAGTGTAAATATGCTTAATAGGTTGCCAGTTTATTGATTTGGGATTGTGCATGAACTGGCTCGCCTTATTGACCTCAAATGAGATATCTATATGGGTGAGTGAGAGGTATTGGAGAGCTGCAATAGTACTCCAATAGGCCATGGCATCGAGAAGATCATCACAATCATGTGCTGAGAGATATGGAACTAGACATTGGAGAAGAAATCGACTTGGCTTTAAGCATGTCTGTGTGGCTTTGATACCATAAACAGCAATGTAAGGTAGATGTTTGTAAAAATGTTTGAGTGAAAGAATTCTTTCATGTATTTGAGACAGCATGGCATAGTGGGTCGCTAAATCCAGAAGTGCACAACTCAAAAATCTTCCACAAAACCAAAACATAATCAAGTATTTTGTAGGAAACTTGAAGAAAACTCTCTCTAAAGTATTTCTTATTGAAAAACCAATGGAAATACTCAAGTATAGATCCATCCTTTTTAGGCTTAAATAGAAGTAGGGTTGCAGCTTTGCAACTCATTCAAACGAACTATAAGTTCAGTCGAATGAGACAAAACATCACAATGATAAAAACCCCTAGAATAATCTCGGTCGAACAATCTTTGTTTGAAGTTCTCGAGATCGAATTAATACTTACAGTCTTCATGGTCGTCATCTCTTCAGTCAAATGAACTTTGGCTGAACTTCCTGAATCAAATTTTTGTAGTTCTATTGATAGACAGTTTTGACCTAGTAGCCCTTTGAACAATATTTTCAACTCTACCAACTTTGCCAAGGTAGAAGGGAAATTACTATACGACTGCCATACATTTACATCACAGTACTTAGTAAATATTTTAACTAAATGGGAGGTGAATTAGCGAAATCAGATTTTGAACTCAAGACCATTGGCTCCGATACTATGTTAAATTACCACTTGATCTAAAAGTTTAAACTTATAAGAAGAGATAAATTTAATTATTTAATCAATACTTTAACATTGGCTATATGTTAACTCGATTAGTATGATTTTAATCCATAAAGAGGAATATCCACAAAATTCTAAAATGATCACCAATCTTATATATCATATATAGTTTACATCGGAGCAAAACTCTTTAAATTTTCACAAACTATAAGACTCCACAAGAAACACTTATCCACAATGCTTAGACTTCACGCCCAAATGTTCAGAGATATTCTAAGGCCGCTCATCCCAATTTCCATATGATGCGCAGACAAATAGCTCTAGAAAATTTCAACAAGAGGGAAAATCTTTAGGTGGAGGAGGCAAGCTTTGAGACTTGCCATGACCATTTTTGACAATGAAAGCCGTGGCAAGACCCCAGGAAGTATGTTCCTCAAGATGGCAATGTATGAACCATACTCCTGGATTATTTGCCTTCAATCGGATTGCAGCCCACCCGCCAGCCGGAACCGCCACCGTGTTCCTTTCCGGAGGATCGACGAGGTTGTATTTCGCCGGATGCTTGGCAGCATTGAAATTTCCAATCCCGCTGCCAACAATGAAGAAGTTGTGACCATGGACATGAATTGGATGGTTCTCCACATTAAGAAAGCTTGTACCCTGCAGCACAATTTCTATACTTGTGCCATACGGCACCACAAAAATCCTTGTACCAAACTCTGCATTCATGTTTTCGGCCAACGGATCGACCCCGGTAAAATCAAAACCATTTGGCGGCTTTTCTGGGAAATTCAACGAGTATTCATCAGTGGTGAGGTTCTTGTAATAGCATTCCAATATTGACTTCAAAGGCCGAACAAAGGATTGATTGTTCATGGAGGCAAAGAATCTCTTATCAGCATAGCCCTTGCAGGCTTTGTTTTTTGGACAATCTTGCAGGTTAAGGCTTATTGTTGTTATGACTCGCTTGTCAATCTTTTTAGGCACTTTACAAGGATACTCAGGAGAAGCAAGGCTGCGGAGCCTTTTAGAGAATTTCTCGGCAAATGCAGTGTCTTTCATTGCTGGAAGATTGGCAAGTTTAAGACTCCTAGGCAAAGCTGAGGGCTCAAATTCTTCATTTCTTATCTCTTTGTACTGTAAAAAGCCTATTGTAGTGGAGTTGTTGAATGGGAAAATGGCAGTGACATAAGGGGTGGCAGCCATTAGAAACATTCCTGATGAGCCTGGAATTTGATTTGCAGTGATGAGAGCAGTAGTGGTTTGTCCAGGAGCAACCATAATGGCTGTGGTTGTGAAGGGTTTTGTGTAGAGAGCATCAACTTCAACAACTGTCAATGTGTGGTTAGCTATGGCGAAGAAGAGCTCATCATTTAGTGCAGCATTGATGATTCTAAGCATATAGGTTTTGCCACGCTCAACCGTCTGGATGAAAGTATCTGCACAGTTTAACATAACAGGTATTTATGATCACCATCAACAATATTACGTATTTATGTTTTTCAGACAAAATTGGTCATATCTTTAAATGATTCTGTGACTGATGTATACATATCACAACCACAACGTATGTCCATTTTCTGATGCAGTCAGAAATTTTCAATGTAAGCAGGCAGGCGCGCACACACACATATATATATATATATATATATATATATATATGGGGAATGCTTAGACAGGTGCTTTCTCGTATTTTTTTTTTTTTTTGGTGTTTTCCTACTTTTAAGCGGATATTATTTTCTAAAAAAGTAAAAAAGAATGTTATTCTTATTTCTCTCACTTGATTTTAAAAAAATAATATCTACCTATGATTAAGAGAACACGAAGAGCACAAAACATTTTCCTATATATATATATATACTTTAACTCTCCAAACTATCATCAATTTTACACTTACTCTTTCAAAACTTTAAAAAGTGAACATTATAGGGTTCCCATGCTATTACCATGTGTGGAATTAGACAATTTTTTTTTAAAAATTTTTTCTCCACAAAATACCCTTAAATTTATTAAAAAAAAAAACTATTTGAAAAAAATAAAGTTATTAAAAAATTAAAAAAACTAAAAACACAAAAGGGATGGCCCTTTTCATATTAGCCCCCTTAATTTTATTTTATTTTTTTTCATTTTAATTTCATTTATTAATAACTTCAAGAGTATTTTGGGGAGAAAAATGCAAAAGTGTCTAATTTGACACGTAATTGTATTATGTGGGGGCATCAATGTCACTTTTTAAAGTTTTGAAGCATAATTGTAAAATGAGTGATAATTCGAGAGCGGCTAAAGTATATATATTTTTTTCCCAAATAAGTATTAACAAAAAATATATAAAAGAAAAGAAACAAAATAATTGTTTTCTAATGTCTAACGCAAACACCTATCAAAATGGAACTTGAAGTTTTGGTTTAGTTGTGCCACTTTAGCTTCTATGTTGTATCTTTTGCTACGTTAAAACCTCTTTTATGTTGTTCCTCGACACTATATATGGGTCATGCCTAATTTTTTTAATGATAAATTTGGGTTGTTTTAGGTTGCTATCTTCTTCCTTTTTTTTTTTGGGGTGGGTGGGAGGGGGAGGGGCCAAACTTAACTAGTTTGTTATATATTTCATGCATTTGATCTTCATATACAAGAACAAAAAATATGAAACTATTTTTTTATTTTTTTGACATGTCTGCATAAAAGGGGGAGGGGGATTCGAACAAGTGATCTGCACTTCATTAGGCGAGGTCCCAGCCGATTGAACTACTTTTTAGGCTTTTAGAGACAAAAATAAAATAAAATGAAACTAATAATTCTTAGGAACCACCTATTTTACCTTTGTTAGAGCAAGGATACAGAGGTCCAGGCAAGCCATTTATGGTATAAGCATCTGAGCTATTAGGGCCACCTCCATACAACATCATCTCATTTTCCACTGCATCTACATCTCCATTCCACCATTCACCTGCATTCAAACCCATAAACAATTGCTGAAAATGAAAAGGAAAAGAAAAAGGAAATTAACATCAAAAGAGGGGAAAAAAAAAAAGTACAAATATTTACCAAATATAATGGGGATTTCAGCTTTGATTGGTGCTGAAAATGGATATGGCATTCGAGGGTAGATTATGAAGACACCATAGACTGAAGCACGTTGCCAGCCAGAATGTGCATGCCATAGGAGGGTGCCTCTTTGGTCAATCACACTGAACTTGTATGTGTAGAACTGCCCTCCTCTTATGGGACATTGTGTAATGTATGCCGGCCCATCTGCCCATCCTGTTCTTAGTTGCCTTACTCCATGCCTATGTGACAACCAAACAACCATCCATTTATATAATATATAGAAAAGAAAAATAAGTATATGTTTTGTCACTTTATTAATGATAATCTCTTTAAAGAAGAATTTTGTACAATCCGATCCATTAAATTAAATTTTTAGTTCCGTCCCTGCACAAGAAAGTTGTTGGTTTTATCGACGAATAACATCATAATTTCAAATATGTGATGGGTATCGAAAGCAACAACACTTGTGAGAAAGGTGATCAAATAATAGGTAAGAATTATAATTTTTGATACGACTCATGAATCTTATACTAATTCAACACGAAATTAGTAGGTTAGGGTTGATATGTCTATTAACCCGTCTAATTAAATGGATCAAATTTGAGTTTGCCTATATAGTTTTATATCTAGACTCGATATTCGACATAAGGGTTAACAATTTTTTACACAACTTGCGGATTTAACACAAAACTGATAGGTTAAGGGAGTGGTATGACCCGTTCAATTCAATAGGTTAAATTAGGGTTGGCATATTTAGTGTTATACGTACTCATACATTGACACAACCCAAACTCGACACGCAACCACTTATTACCAATCCCAATTCTCAATTGTAGAGAGATAACATTCCATAATCAACATACTGATGTATGTATATATGCTTCTCCATAGATGGCACAATATGATTGGCAACTGCTTAAAATGATGATGTAGAATGTATTGGCCTGTATGCCCTCAAGGTAGGCAGCTTGGTTACATGGTGATCCCTCAATTAAATTTTTAATTAAAAGAAAAAGATATCATAAAGAGATGTGGGTGGTTAAAGTACGTAATACTATGCTTAGATGAGAATCTAATTAATTAAGATTTTAATTAAAGAGAGGGGAGATGGGAGAAGCAACGGTACTGACGCAATACCATCAACCATCCTATCCGTACTCTATTTTTATATTTAAAAATGCTTCATATATATATATATTTCTTTTTTTTGACACGTTCACTTTCTTTTTTTTGACATGTTCACCTTTTTTTTTTTTTTTGACATGTTCACACAAGGGAAGAGGAAGGAGTTTCTAACTAGTGACCTCCGCTTTATGATGCGTGGTACACAGCCGATTAAGATACTATTTGAGGACAAAAACGCTTCATATTTTAATATTACCTCAAATTACATGTATAACAATAAAAAGAGGGTGAATGATTTTGATGTTTTTCTTAATTAATATATATGTTATAGACTTATTGTAGTACACGATATGCATAGAGTATTAATATCTTGACCATAGGACGTTGGACTCCTAGCTTTCCATCCAGAGAAATGTTAAAGGCTCCAAAACTTTTTTTCAAATTATTGTTCTCAAATCATCTGGTCCGTTCAAGAAATAATTAGGTTTAAATTTTTTTTAGTAACTTCACTTAACCCCTGAAATATCGTACATTTTGCAAACACTTCTTCAATGTTTAAAATCTCTCACTTTGGTATATTAAATTTTTATTTCGTTCCAGTTACCCCTTTCCGTTAAATACTAGGGTTAAATGAAACAATAGAAATGGTAAAAAGACCTTTATACCTATAAAATTTCGCACCCTTCCGTTAGGATTTAACAGAAAATTTTAACGGAGGAGGTTAACTAGAATGAAATGAAAGTTCAATACAACAAAGTAAGAGACTTTAAACATTTTAAAAGTATTTGCAAAAGGCGCAGCATTTTAAGGGGTTAAGTGAAATTATTATTACTATTTTTTAAAAAAATGAATGTGGTTCTAGATCATTTGGAAACAAAAATAGGGACAAAATCCGTCAAACAAATCATGCAAGTTAAGTCCCACATCGGAAATCACTCCCATGAAAGATTGATCGATAAGTCCACTTAGCGCTAGAAACACATAAAGTTATTAAAAAAAGGGAACAAAAAATTGTTAAATTTGTCTATGGGGTTTGATCATGTAATATATATATATATTAGTTTATGTGGTTTTAAAATGAACATATAAATTCTTGTGGTAACAAAGTAAATTCCTCTCTACAAATTTTTTAACAAATTAGTTAGAATAATACAAATTTTACCCTTAGTAAAATATTATAAAGAAAAGAAGAAAAGACGGTTTCCACCAAAAACCTATCGCTAGCGGTAGTTGAACCACTACTAGTTATATATGTGCTATCATTTTAAAAGAATTAATCAAATTACAATTAATGAAACTCTCTAAAATTACTTATAAAGCTTAGTTTCATTGAATAATTAAAAACTAATGTCTAACTTATCACCTGTGCACATTTTTATAATTCACTCACTTGGTGCAACAATTCACCTTCTCAATACGAGACAAACTTGTGTCACACAATTAATCCATAAATGAATTATAAAGGTGTTCATGAATAATGAATGAATTGTTTGAGATTACGTTAGAAAGTTTAAAAAGTATTTTTAGTATCTAGAAATATGTGTCAAACAAAAAGTGGATATGTTTTGTAAAAATAAAAAATCCAAAGTATTTCTTCGACCATTTTACTATAAAAAAGGCAAAATTTAAAACACACATTTTTTTCTAAAAACTTATTTTTGGCTCTAAAAACCATATTTTTCGACGCAATCTCAAACATGTTCTGAGCCATCATGCTATTTGCTAATTAGTGAATTAATATGATCATTGATTTTCATATATATATATATATATAAACTCACCAATGGATGGTAGTGTTTTTGGCAATGCGATTAGTGACCCTGACTTCAACATTGTCACCTTCATGGACAGCAATGGTTGGCCCTGGATACTCCCCATTCACTGTCAGAAGTGGCTTTGTGTGGCACAAACGTGTCACCTTCTTCCACACAACCTGCAGCAAACAAAACGACAACCCTTAAACCAGTTGATCATTGCCAGACATTAGCTGAGAGAGAGAGAGAGGCTAGCTAGGGAGAGAAATATACAGTTTTTCTTAGTTAATTATCTTACATCAAACTCAAAGTGCCGAGTGTTTGGGGAAGAACACGATGGCTGAATTATCCCAGCAAGCACCACTAGTGTTACTACCAACAACAACATATGATTGTTGCACAAACCCAACATTATGGTACCAATTATGCAGCGCTCAAAGCAGTGGACTGTGAACAATATGTAACTTATCAAACACACATGCACATATATATATAGTATGAGTATGAGATTCTCGTTTGCATGCCCATGATGTTTTTAATTGGTATTTTACATGAAAATTATTTGTGATCAATATTTTTTTATGTGACACCGGAGGAGGAGTAGGTAGGGGGGAGTAATGACAATGTCCATATGTCCAATGACAGCTCAGAGATTCCATACTGAATCAGTTTTTGTTTCAAGCCTTGGCTGCTAATGGCCATGCAATATATATATTACTTGGAAGTGCTCATCTGATTTGTCTTTAATTCTAATTGGCAAGCTATAATATTATTAATTAATTGATTTGCATTGGCATCTCTTAAATATACTCATCCCTTGTCATTTACTTCACACTTTGGATCCTTAATATATAAGGGAATTTAGGGTTCAAAAGCATTAATTGGTGGATTTGTTTTGTTTTGTTTTTTTTTTTTCTGGGTTTTATTTAAAACAAAATTGCACTAAACGAGTATCTTTGCGTACAGGAAACAGCATAACCTCGTTCTAGTTTCCTCTTATTACACTCTCTGACTTGGGTCCCAGAGAGAGAGAGAGAGAGAAGCATGCATATATGTAGCGACAAGCTTGCCAACCAAAGTTGTCACTATCTTTAGCTCCAAGTCTCTAACTACCACAGATAGGGATTGGAAGATGAGAGTTATGCTTAAACCATGCATGTGCAAGCATTATTAAAAAACGCTAAACAGATAAATATCACAGTTTATGCGGAATTAATGGATATTTATATCTAAGCAAGCAATCACCAAAATATGAAAAATCAAACACAAAGATTTTGGTGACGAAGATGAAACCTTTTAGAAACAAATCTAAAAGTAAAATCTCTCCGAGGCAGCCAAACCCAGGAAATCACTATCAAAAGATTATCTAGAGATTACAGACACTAGGAACACTTACAAACCGATATAAGACCTTGACTCTGTAAGATCGACAAGCCTCCAACTCGTCTCTTCGCTCACAATCTTCTTCAACGTGATTCTCCTTTACCAGATCCTTCCGATAGGCTTCTCAATTATGCTCACAATCAAACTAACAAAGATCCTCTAAGAGGAACAACAAGGCTCACAATAATTCTCTTTAAGCACAGCCTCTCACGAACTCTTTGAGGGTGAAAATTTGTCCATCTCTCTTTCTATAGAGATGTATTTATAATAGCCCCACCATCCCTAGACCTAGGAAGCAGTTTAAATTCATTTAAAACTGTTATAGGTAGGCGGCGTCTGGACGGTAACATGTGCCGTCCAGACAACAAAACACGTTCAAAAAGTGTTTTTAACACATGGTCATCTGCAGTCTCGTCCGAACGAGATTGCAGACGAGCTATTCTGCAGTCTTCTCTTTATGGCCCGTTTTGACCTAGTAAACTTTGGAATTAGCTGAACCTCCTGAAACATGACTTTGTAGATCTTTGTGTTAGCTTTCCAAAGCCGTAAAGCTTTCTCCAATCGGAGGCCTATAACGCAAGATATGACCTTTTTAGTAAAGGTCGTCAGACGAAAAAACATAGGCATCCAGACGAAGTTCAGACGACACTGCAGACGAGGCTCTCGGGAATTCTTGTTTATCGAGCTCGTCTAGACGGGCTTGCAGACGAGATTGCAGACGAGGCTCTCTGAAAAATTAGAATTCTTCGAGCGTCCGGATGGCCTTTCTTCTCGTCCGAACGGCGGCACTTTTGATCACCATTTTGCTTACCGAATTACGCCAATAAGAACTTACAAACTCCAACTTTGACAATTCGGTGACAAAATCAATTGGACGAGTCATCCATCATTCCCCAATTTTTACTCCCCCTTTTTGTCACAAATTGACAAAAGGTATCATGTTTCTTGAAACACTCAACAAAACTCATCAAAACATATGTGGAACAGGAAAAATGTAAACACAACTCATGATTACAGATAGGAAAATGCATGAAGATAAAGCAAGATCATGAATAACGGAAACTCCCCCTCAATATATGGCTCAAAAAACAACAAGCAACTTGAAATGAACAAGGTTTCTCCCCTTCAAGAAGTCAAATGAACACACATGATACACACATCAAAGACTCATGAATTTCAGTAATGAATATCCCAAACATGCTCCAAATATGCAAAATATACATGAGACTTGAAATGACAAGAACATCATTTTGTTTAACCCAAGCAAAGAAAAATGTTCCATTCAACCCATGCTCGTGTGTTGTGTGTGTAAGCCATCCAATGAGAAAATTCACCAACTTACAAAATGAGGAGAAAGTTTCACCACCATGAGGTTTTGACAAGTATATCAAATCAAAAGTCAAACCTTATCATACTAGGGACTAGCCACTCTCATCCTATACATTTCTCTTTGTAAAACACTTTGCACAAGTTTGACACAGTGAAATAAATTCCTTTTGGAATATGATATTTTGATTTTATTTGTTTCACTATTTTGTTTCTTTTTCTCTATGAGAAAGTGTCCTTAAACTTGTGGTACTTATGACAAACGAGAAAGCAGGAAATTTTTAAGCCCTAGGTTCAACTAGCATATGGTCAATTTGAAAAATATGACTAGTCAAAAACAAACCTCATGTAGTTACCTAACAAACCTCACATTTAAAATGAAGAATAACCTCAAATTAAGCTTAATTGTGCACAAGAGATGAAGCATAGGCAAAACGTACACCATAAGCTTAGGCTTTAGGTAACCACAAGAACAAGTCCATTGAACAAAAGTTCATCTCATGCATATTAAGAACATTCCAAGACGCAAGCGATTAAATCCATAAAGGTAACATGAGAATTTAATGGACTATCTAGGTGTATAAGACAAAAGAAGAAAGAAAAACAACTAACTAAACATATTTTTGTCTTTTTGAAAATTTT
This sequence comes from Carpinus fangiana, assembly GCA_006937295.1. Lineage (NCBI taxonomy): Eukaryota > Viridiplantae > Streptophyta > Magnoliopsida > Fagales > Betulaceae > Carpinus > Carpinus fangiana. The sequence goes on along the minus strand of CM017328.1, from coordinate 12,429,871 downwards.
TAACAACAAAAAATGCACAAAAAAAAAATCAAACAAAACAAAAACAAAGACAACATGCTCTAGGAAACGCAAAGATAAACAATAAAAACAATCCTAGACATGTTATTGGCTCACCTAACATAAGGTGAGTTCATTACCACTCCCCCTTAAGGGGTGAATGGTTTCATCCTTCCTAACCCACATTTGAGTGATCTTAGGTCTAGGTTTATGGACTTTTTCGAACTGGTCTAACCTAGATAGCACTCCTTTCATCATCGTGACCAAATCCTCACAATCTTTCCTAGAAACATAATTTTTATTCTTCTGCAGATGAGGTTTCAAATTAAAACAATGAGGTCGAATGTGACCTACTTTTCCACAATGATGGCATGTAGGGACAAACCTTTGAGAAGGTAATTTCCTAGGAGGATGCACGACTCTAGGCTTAGGATAAGATGCATGAGGTACAATAGAATTTTTCTTACCTTTCTTACCTTACCGAGTCGGAGCAACTGCTAGCTTTCCTTCACCTGAAGATTCTTCTACTTTAACTGGTTTAACAAACACAATCTTTGAAGTAGAAGCACGGTTAGAAGATAAATATGCAGTTTTATCAAATCCTAAACTAGATCTATCACTAGAACGCTTCTGAACATGCAACATTTGATTAAGCTTTTCACTAAAGAAAGTACTCAAGTGATTTCTAGTTTCAATCAGATCATTTGAAGGGATTTATTCTTAGCAATTAACACATGATTTTCATATTTAAGAGAATTGCAAATAGCATGTGAATCACTCAAATCTTTCAACAAATTATCCCTTTCAAGTTCAAGATTTTTAACATCCTTGACAATTTTTAGGTTAGTATTTCTAAGCATAGAAAATCTTTCCATCAAATTGTCATGGGAGTTTTGAAGATCACTAACCCTATTTGGTTCATTATCATAGGCAGATTGAACATCTGATTGATTAGAATCATCATAATCATAGGAAGCAGCAAAAGCTACATAATTAGGAGAATCATCAAGGACTTCCTCATCAGTGTCACTCATGGTAATATTGAAAGCTTTTTTATCTTTTGGCTTCTTACTCATGAGGTTAGCACAATCCTTGCGCACATGACCATAGCCAGAACACTCATAATATTTTGGACCACGTGGGTCTCTTTCATTTCTATCATGAGTACTCACTATTGGTTTTCCAAATCTCTTGGAGATTCTATGTTCATTCTTATAAAACTTTCTAGTTGTCAAGGCAAGTTCCTAATCATCTGGTGATTCCTCATCAGATAATTCATCAGAGTTCTTCCTAAGAGTTATAAGGGCAAGATCCTTATTTTTCCTAGGTTGAGGCAAATAAAACTCATAAGTCTGAAGGGCACCAACTAACTCTTCTATCCTCATGGTTTCCAGATCAGTGCATGACTTAATGGCTATTACCTTCATTCTGAATCTTTCAGGGAGTGATCTTATGACCTTTCTAATAATCTTAGTGTCAAAAACTTTCTTTCCCAGATTTATCATGGAATTTCTAATTTCACTAAGTTTACCAAAGAAATCATTAAATGTCTCATCCTCTAACATTTCAATTTTCTCAAACTTAGAAACTAACATTTGAAGTTTTGAAGCTTTAACAAGATTTGTTCCTTCATAAGTAGTTTCTAGGATCTCCCATGCATCTTTGGCACTATCACAATTTGAAATTCTAGAGTGCTCAGTTTGTGAAATTGCCAAGTATAGGGCATTTATAGCTTTGTCATTCGCCACACGAGAATGTTTTTCAACATTAGATCATTCGGCTGTCGGCTTATCTGGAGCGCTAAATCCATATTCAACGGTAGACTAAACATCTATTGATTTTAAGAAAAATCTCATACGAGACTTCCAATAGCCATAATTTGATCCATTAAAATTAGGCATAGTGTTAAGGGTTTGAGACATCTTAAACAAGAAACAAAGATCACACTCAGGAATTTTAATCCTTCACGGAGTGAACCCGCTCTAATACCAATTGAAAAACACTAAACAGATAAATACCACAGTTTATGCGGAATTAACGAATATTTATATCTAAGCAAGCAATCATCAAAATATGAAAAATCAAACACAAAGATTTTGGTGACGAAGAGGAAACCTTTTAGAAACAGATCTAAAAGTAAAACCTCTCCGAGGTAGCCAAACCCAGAAAATTACTATCAAAAGATTACAAACACTAAGAACACTTACAAACTGATGTAAGACCTTAACTCTGTAAGATCGACAAGCCTCCAACTCGTCTCCTTGCTCACAATCTTCTTCAACGTGATTCTCCTTTAGTGGTTCCGATAGGCTTCTCAATTACGCTCACAATCAAACTAACAAAGATCCTCTAAAAGGAACAACAAGGCTCACAATAATTCTCTTTAAGCATAGCCTCTCATGAACTCTCTAGGGGTGAAAATTCATCCATCTCTCTTTCTATAGAGGTGTATTTATAATAACCCCACCATCCCTAGACCTAAGAAGCAGTTTCAATTCATTTAAAACTGTTACAAGTAGGCGGCGTCCAGGCGGGAACATGTGCCGTCCGGACAAGGCAACAAAACATGTCCAAAAAGTGTTTTTAACACATGGTATTCTGCAATCTCGTCCGGACGAGATTGCAGACGACCTATTCTGTAGTCTTCTCTTTATGGCCCGTTTTGACCTAGTAAACTTTGGAATTAGCTGAACCTCGTGAAACATGACTTTGTAAATATTTGTGTAACTTTCCAACGCCGTAAAGCTTTCTCCAATCAGAGGCCTATAACTCAAGATATGACCTTTTTAGTAAAGGTCGTCAAATAAAAAACATAGGTGTCCGGATGAAGTTCAGACGACACTGCAGACGAGGCTCTCGAGAATTCTTGTTTATCAATCTCGTCCGGACGGGCTTGCAAACGAGATTGCAGACGAGGCTCTTTGGAAAAATAGAATTCTTCGAGGGTCTTGACGGCCTTTCTTCTCATCCGAACTGCGGCACTTTTGATCACCATTTTGCTTACCGAATTACGCCAACAAGAACTTACAATTATGATCCAGCACCGGCAGTTTCTGTTGTTTTTATGCATTTTTTTTCTTAATGTTTTGGGTTAATTTCATTTTTCCTTTTTGAAGCAGTGTGGCATAGTGAATTCGCAATAGCAAACAATAATAGAATTACGACTCTTCTTAAATCAAGATTTTATCAAGAAATCAAAGTAAAAGGGACAGAAAATCACTCATAAAATGTTTCATATTGATAAATTAATCAAAATACACAAATTCCGACTCTTACATATTAGGTCTGCTGTATTTATAATAAAGGTACATATATCATAAGTCTCTGGGTCAACACGCCAAAATTTTTATCTCCCTATTTTTTTTTTCAAAAATTTACTCTCTATGTCAATCGAAATTTCAATAAAATTCTTACCGTCAAATTTTTTTTAACTGTCATTATATTCTTTGAAACACACCGTTTTATTATTGCCCAAATCAAATTATTTTTTGATCCTGCGTGTCCACTATTGACACGTAGGATCAAAACGCACCGTTTCGGCACCAATTCCGTATAACCTAGGGATTTCAAAGCAACCCCAACTCGATAACCCAGCTCCAATATCCACCCCCAACCCCGCGCGAGTCACTGTTCTCCCCCCACCGCCAAAGTTTATCGTCTCTGATGAAACCCACATCCTTCCCACAACCTTACAACAACCATTGTTAATATTCCCAGTCAAACCCATGCAGCCACCGACGCATCCACCGGGACCCACCGACACACCCACCGGCTAGAGGTATTTGCTTGATTTCTTTTTTGTTGGTTCAAAGGAATTGAAGCATTTTATTGTAGTTTTAGGTAGCTTTTGTGTTGTATGAAGCTTCTTGTAGTTTTAGGAAACCTCCATCCCCCAAAAATTTTGTCGAGTGTGTGTTCGATTTATATATATTTTATTGCGTTGTTGTGTTGGAATATTTTGTACACTTTATTGCATTGAATGTTCATTTATTGCTATGGATTGGCAGTTGGTTGTGGATTGTGGTGGTCCATGCATATGGGTTGTGGTCCTTAAATGAAAAAAGTTGGTACTTTATTAGAGTACTATTTGTGAAATTGTTTAAGTTTAGTGGCTTTGTCCATAATAGGTAGAAGGTGTGTTTTGTCTTTTATTTTTATTTATTTTTATTTTATTTATTTATTTTGACAATTGGTTGTTGGTCATAGAGAGGGTTGAGAGTAATTACAACAAGAAAGGGTGGTAGTTTGGTATTTGTGACACATGGGTTAGGTGATTGTTGTTGTACCAAATTTGGTACTCGCAATAGCACGAACCGTGGTTCGTATAGCGTTTGCGCAAGTACCGAGATCGATTCACAGGAAAACGAGCTTGTCCAAAATTGATTTTATAATTAAACTAACCTATTTTAACCTAGTTCCGAAAGTGAGTAGGATTATCAAACACAAAACTTACAGAAATTAAAACTATTCTAAAAAGCGTAAAGGAATGGAAAAAGACTAACTAAGGTCAAAGATTACACCTCACCCAATAAAAAGAGTTGCTTAAACATTAAAACACACACTTCCGTCTATCGATTAGAAAAAGTCATATTCTATTGCTATTTTGATGCTAGTCGAACCGCTTGAGGTGTTTACCGTTAAGGAACTACAACGGATAGTGATTCTCAATAGAATTATCCACTGTATCCATGGATCACAATGGATATTTAATTGAGTTCACTCATCTATTGTGCACCCGGCTTGGAACACAACGAGGGTTAAACTTCGATGCATCAAAACGACAACCAAAACAACTTTGTCACATAAATTGCATTGAAATGAACATGAAACGTAAATGACGGAAAGTAAGTGCGTAAATGTAAAAGCATTAAATAAACGCTAAGGGTGAGGCTTCATCTTCAACCTTAGTTGAAGATTGTAGCCACCCATGTAACAAGGAAGTAAAGAACAAATAAAAGGGTGAATTAAATTAAATTAAAATGAAGTGCTACAAAGTAAGTGGGCAAAGCAGGGCCTAACAATGGCAAACTGCTCTCAAAAACTCGTCCAAAAGAAAAAGGTTCGGAAAAAATGCAAGAAGGCAACTATTTATAGAACTTTGGTGTGCTGCCAGGTCATAGGGCTGCGTTCGAACGCACTGATGCATGTGTTCGATCGTACACTTTGCGATCGAATGCAGATAACTGCCGCGGCACCAGCTGGAAGCGATGGAATCATAGGGCCGGCTAGGGTAACAGCGTGAGATGCGGGCTGACTAGACCTGCGTTCGAACGTGCTCCCTGCGTTCGACTGCAATTTCGTTCGAACGCACCAAGTGAGTTCGAACGCACTGGCAGGAAATCCATGGCATTTCTTCAAGTCTAATTTGCCTTTGGGTAGCCATGTGTTGATGCAATTACCTGCACACCATAAAACACTAAAAACAACTACAAAAGTTAGATATTAACAGTGCTAAAGGCTTAGCAAATATAAGTTAAGTGGGTCAAATATACAATATTTGGCACCGATCAAATACCACCAAACTTACATTTTACTAGTCCCTTAGCAAAACAAAAATGAAAAACACAATTAAACATAGGTCCGCTTTCGTGGGAGAACGGTTGCATTTAGCCTATGCAACAAGCCTTTTAAACCTCTAGGGGTTCCCTAGAGGGCGAGTGAAATCTCGTGAGGGTTTTCCATGAATGATACCCACAAACATTGCACATAAATTTTATTTTCAACAATGCAACAATATAACAATTATGGTTTTATTCATGAGCAAACTTAATCAAACAAACACCATCTTTACAATTTTTAGGGAATTATCAATCAAGCTACAAACATGGCATTATGAGATATCACACTAATCAATTCTAGTGAAAGTAACTTCAACACATAATTATGGGATTTCAAAACCAATTCTAGTCATGCATGCTTCGACACTCAAAATTCATTAGACTACCCATCAGACACAATAACCAAGGTTTATTTCAAAAAATATATATATTTTTCTTCTTTTTTTTTCTTTTTTTTTTTTTTTTAATTGCTTAGCTCCCTTAAGCTTTCTAATTGACCCATGTATCAAGCGTTAAGTCAATGACTCCCAAACCAGAGGGTTTTAGGGCATTAGGTGTAAAAATACCCCTAAGGACCTACTAACTCGAGTCAAAAAGGCTACGAACTTCGCTAACCAAGTCTAACTTCTCACTTTTTACGCGAACGCTCAATGCTTATTGAGGCAAGAGGTCCGGTTACTTGGTGAAAAGCTCAAAATGATCATCAAATTTTTTATTTTTTTTATTTATTTATTTTTTAATTTTTAAATAAACCAAGGTTATTTCCCAACGAGCTACCAACTGCATTTAAGCTTACAAAACTAACATGACCAACATCAGCATTTTATCCCACAAACTACGTGCCAAATGTGCTCGTGAAAATTAAATTGAAATGTACTATCTCATACTGCCAAAGAAAATAACATAATTTAAATTCCCTTAACAAAGTGATCATGTGTTCATTAAATTAAGCTCACAAAAGAAAATAAACCATAATTAAAATAAAATGCATAATCAAAAACAAAATGTGCACAAAAATACCCCCAACTAAAAATCCGCACTGCCCACAATGCGCGGATAAAGAAAATACAAATGAAGTCCAAGGGGTGTAAAAAAAATAACCAAAACATCACAGAGACGTCACTGGGCTAGTGGCAGCCTGTCTAGAATGGCTCGCGGCATGTCCTGGATCTCGAGCCTGTCTTGGCGTGCATCCCTCTGTATGTCTGCAATCTGGAACTGGATGTCTGCCAAGGAGTCCTGAAGAGCATAACAATCAGTAGCTTTAAGAGTGATTGTCTCCTCGTATTCTTCTTCTTCTGGCTGCTCCTCATATTCTGCCGCCCTCTCTGTCTCAACTGCTCTCTCCTGCTCAACTGCCATCTCATGAATATCCATGGGCTCTGGCTCTAGCTCTGGCTCTGGTGCTGCTGCGGCTCTGGGCATGTGGGAACAACTCTGGTTCCACTGAATGCGGCCGAAGTGTGGGCTCTCGGTGATTGGCCCGTCCGTAGCCTTGCCTTTAATCCCCTTCTTCCTAAGAATGTGAGTGATAAGAAAAGGAAAAGGCAAACCCCAAGTCTTGGTGTGCTCGGCCACTCGATGGTGCACTCCTTCCTAAAATTTATAGATCTGTCTCCATATGAGCTCGGGAATGGAGTACCAAAAGCCTCTGTGGAACGCATACAGGGCATTGAGGAACAAGTCCCGCCTCTATGTCTTGTGTCCCAAAGGACACACGTTCCTATACAGCACCATGTCAATGAATAAAAGATTCCGAGGAATCTTTGCTTTGTTGGCTGCATTTCGGTGCTTGTCTGCATATTGCCCCTCACACATGTCGGAAATGATCTCCTCGAGGGTGAGCATGGAGGGGCACTCAAGCCAAGGAATGTCCGACTCGAGAGGCTCATGGCTGCACTTCAAAACGGCCACTACATCGGCTATGGTCACCTCCACCTCTCTCCCGTCGATGGAAGAGACAAGAACGTCCGGTTGGCTGCAATCATAACTCAGATGCTCGTAAAATGCTCTGACCAAACGCTCATATGCAGTGGAGGCGACGAGCTTGAATAGCCTCTTCAAACCCTGGTTCTTCAGCTCTTGGACCGCCCAACTTGTAGCTTCATTGTTGGAGAACTCCTCTTTGATGGCAAAGGTGTTCTCCAAAATGAGCTTCCGGCTCTCAAAAGGCGGCCTGGCAATCATGGCTCAGGTTCCAGAGGACCGAGAAGTCGACCCTTGCCCTCTAGGCATGCTGGAAAGTGGTTGGGGCTTTTTGTCGAACAGGTGGTGTGCAACCCAAAACCAAAGGGTTTGAGAACCCTTTTGAAATTCACCCCAACCCCCTGCAAAATCGCTCACAATCAACAGAACAAACAAGGGACACAATCCGTGAGTGGAATTGTGCCCTAAAATAACAAAAAAATGGAAGAAAGAATGGGGTTTTGGGGGAGATTGGGTTTTTGGTGAGAAAAGGGGGAAATGGGGAAATGGACGGCCGGCGGTGGGTGGTGGTAGTGCAAAGAGGCCAGCGGTGGTGCAGTGGTGGTGGGGGAAATGATGGGTGGCGGTGGGGTTTGGATTATAGGAAGATTGGATGAAGAGGGATGAAGGAGATGGGGGATGGCTGTACGGCAGGGAGGGGAAATGGGGAGAAAAGAAAGAAACAGTGACCTAAAAAGAGCCAAAAACGCATGCGATTGAACGCAGTTGGTGCGTTCGATCGCATACGTGCTAAGTGTGTGTGTGTGAAGTGGGCACTGCGTTCGAACTGACGCATGTGAGTTCGAACGCAGGCCCATGTCTATGTTCAAACGTACAGGGTACGGTCAAAGGCATGTGTGCAGTGGTGTGTCTATGAGATGGGGCACTGCGGTCGAACAAACGTAAGTGAGTTTGAACGCAGCTTCGTGTCTACGTTTGAACGCAAATGTTGCGTTCGAACATAGAGTGCAAAGTAAAAAAAAAAAATATTTACAAAGATATTTACACAATAAAATAATTACAAACACAACACACAAACTAAAATATTTACACACTGAAAATATTTACAAAAATACATCTACTCCGCCCCCAAACTTAAAACGTCACATTGCCCACAATGTGACAGAATTAGCAAAACCTAGGGGATGGGTCAAATCAGGTATGCATAAAAGAATGCTTCCCCAAATTTGACTGGTAAACAACAAATGCAAAACATAAAGCAAGAAACATAATGAGGGGTGCCTCCCACAAGCGCTAAGTTTAACGTCTTCAGCCAGACTCGTGATGTCAATCAATCCAAATAAATCGGATCCTCCAAAAGAGTGTCCTTAACCTCTGAACTCCTCAACTCCAAGAATGGTTTTACTCTCTGTCCGTTCACCTTAAAGGTGTTACCATTCTTGGGATCCTCTATCTCGATGGCCCCATGAGAAAACACTGTCCTAATGATGAATGGGCCCGTCCATCGAGATTTCAACTTTTCAGGGAATAAATGCAACCGAGAATTGTAAAGAAGGACTTTCTAACCTGGCTCAAAAGATCTCCTCAGAATGCTCTGGTCATGAACCTTCTTCATGTGTTCTTTGTACTTCCTCGAACTGTCATAAGCATCATTCATCAGCTCCTCTAATTCAGTGAGTTGGAGCTTCCTTTGAGAGCCGGCCTTCAAAAAATTAAAGTTCAGCTGCTTGATGGCCCAGTAAGCTCGATGCTCCAACTCCACGAGAAGATGACAAGCTCTCCCGTACACCAACCGATATGGTGACATCCCAATCGGTGTCTTAAATGCTGTCCTATATGCCCACAAAGCATCATTGAATCGCAGAGACCAATCTTTTCTGTTGGGGTTCACAGTCTTCTCCAAAATGTGTTTGATCTCGCTATTTGACACTTTGACCTGCCCACTCGTCTGTGGGTGATAAGGGGTGGCAACCTTATGTGTGATGAAATACTTCTTCATCAGCTGCTCAAAAATCCGATTGCAGAAATACGTGCCTCCATCACTGATAATTGCTCTAGGTGTACCAAACCGAGCAAAAATCGTGTCCTTCAAAAATTTGACCACAACTCTGTGGTCATTAGTCTTGCACGCAACTGCCTCCACCCACTTGGACACATAGTCCACAGCAACCAAAATGTACAGAAACCCGAAGGAGTTTGGGAAGGTCCCATGAAATCGATGCCCCATACATCAAAAATCTCAACAACCAAAATGGGATTGAGGGGCATCATGTTCCTCTTTGAAATACTCCCGAGTTTCTGATAGCGCTCACAAGATGTGCAATAAGCACGAGCGTCTCCAAATATGGTGGGTCAATAAAATCCACATTACAAAATCTTTGCAGCGGTCTTATTTGCACTGAAATGGCCCCCACAAGCATGATCATGACAAAAGGAGATGACATTGGTTTGGTCAAATTCAGGTATACATCTCCTAATGATCTGATCGGGACAATACTTGAACAGATAAGGATAGTCCCAAAGAAAAGTTTTCACATTGGACAAAAATTTGATCTTATCTTGTTTCCCCCAATGCAAAGGCATTTGGCCGGTAACAAGATAGTTAACTATGTCAGCGAACCAAGGTGCGGGATTGTGAGCGATGTGCATCAATTGCTCATCAGGAAAGGTCTCAGAAATGGGAGTGGCGTCCTCGATGAAATCCATGGTCAATCTAGACAAATGATCCGCCACCACATTTTCGAAACCCTTCTTATCCCGAATTTCTATGTCGAACTCTTGAAGCAGCAAAATCCATCGGATCAAGTGGCATTTAGCATCTTTCTTGGAAAAAAGATACTTCAATGCCGCATGATCTGAATAGATAATGATTTTAGATCCTAACAAATAGGATTTAAACTTGTCCAGCGCAAAAACGACCGCCAACAACTCCTTTTCTGTGGTGGAGTAATTGAGTTGTGCGTCGTTCAGAGTCCTGCCCTCATAGTAAATCACATGGGGAAGTTTATCAATGCGCTGCCCCAAAACAGCTCCAACAACATAGTCTGATGTGTCACACATGATTTCAAATGGTTCACCCCAACTGGGTGGTCTAATGACTGGTGTGGACGTCAGAATCTCTTTCAGAGCCCCGAATGCTTTCAAACATTCTTCATCAAATTCAAACGGGGTCTCTTTGGCCAACAACCTACACAAGGGCCTAGCGATCTTGCTGAAATCCTTGATAAATCGCCTGTAGAACCTTGTATGGCCCAAGAAGGAACGGATTTCCTTCACAGTACGTGGGGGTGGAAGGTTAGAGATCAAATCTACCTTCGCCTTTTCAACCTCAATACCCCTCTGAGATATGACATGCCCCAGTACTATCCCCTGCTTAATCATAAAATGGCATTTTTCCCAGTTAAGCACAAGGTTCTTCTCTTTGCATCTCACTAAAACCAAAGTGAGACGGTGCAGACACTCCTGAAAAGATGAACCGAAGACGGAGAAGTCATCCATGAAGATCTCCATAAAACGCTCTACCATGTCAGAGAATATGCTGATCATGCACCGCTGAAAAGTAGCAGGTGCATTGCACAGCCCAAAAGGCATGCGACGGTAGGCAAATGTCCCAAACGGACAAGTAAAGGTAGTCTTCTCCTGGTCTTCGGGGTCCACTGGGACCTGGTTATATCCTGAATAACCATCCAAAAAGCAGTAATACTCGTGCCCAGCTAAACGCTCCACCATCTGGTCAATGAATGGAAGAGGAAAGTGATCTTTCCTGGTGGCAGCGTTCAACTTACGGTAGTCTATACAAACTCTCCAACCTAACTGAATACGAGTTGGCACCAACTCGTTATCCTTGTTCTTCACTACCGTCAACCCAGCCCGCTTGGGCACAACATGTATCGGGCTCACCCACTTGCTGTCAGAAATTGAATAGATGATCCCAACATCTAACAATTTAATCATTTCTGCTCTCACAACCTCCTGCATCGCTGGGTTGAGCCTTCTCTGTGGTTCCCTCGATGGTTTGGAATTCTCTTCCAGATGTATCTTATCCATAACCAACAAGGGGCTGATTCCCTTAATGTCCTCAATAGTCCAGCCAATAGCTTCCTTATGCTCTCTCAAAACTTCTGACAATTCCTCCTCTTGAGCATCTATCAATTCTGAAGCTATGATCACTGGCAAAGAATCGGCTGGACCTAGGAACTTATACTTCAAATTGTCCGGTAAAGGCTTAAGTTCCTTCTTTGGGGAATCAGGCACAACTGTCTCCTCCTTCTCTTTGCTCACCAAAGGAGCGGTCTCCAAAAGTGCATCTGCCTGCTCCATAAGTTTATCCAAATCCAAATCTTCACCAAACTGAGCAAGGCATGCTTGCAGGGGGTCCTCTATGCTTGATTCTTCAACAACTTCATCCATTATCTCCTCAATCAAGCATACTTGATTCATTTGGTCATAATCAAGTGGTTTTTTTCTAATGTGAAAAATATTCAACTCCACTGTCATATTTCCAAAAGAAATCTTCATTACCCCCGACCTACAATTTATCAGGGCGTTAGCCATAGCTAAAAATTGTCGCCCTAGAATCACAGGGATCTCATTCCCTATCACCTGAACTGGCTCCGTGTCCAACACAATGAAATCCACGGGGAAATAAAATTTGTCCACCTTAATCAGTACATCCTCAACTATTCCCCGTGAAATCTTCACAGACCGATCAGCAAGTTACAGTGTCATGGATGTGGGCTTTAGCTCTCCAAGCCCTAACTGCAAATAGACTGAGTAGGGCAACAAATTTACACTTGCTCCCAAATCCAACAGTGCCCTCTCAATCTGGCTAACTCCTATCATGCAAGTAATTGTAGGACATCCAGGGTCCTTGTACTTGAGGGGTAACTTGCACTGTAGGATAACACTTATTTGCTCGGTCATGAATGCCTTTTTCGGGACATTNCAGTACATCCTCAACTATTCCCCGTGAAATCTTCACAGACCGATCAGCAAGTTGCAGTGTCATGGATGTGGGCTTCAGCTCTCCAAGCCCTAACTGCAAATAGACTAAGTAGGGCAACAAATTTACACTTGTTCCCAAATCCAACAGTGCCCTCTCAATCTAGCTAACTCCTATCATGCAAGTAATTGTAGGACATCCAGGGTCCTTGTACTTGAGGGGTAACTTGCACTGTAGGATAACACTTATTTGCTCGGTCATGAATGCCTTTTTTGGGACATTTGTTTTCCTCTTCACTGTGACCAAGTCCTTCAAGAACTTGGCATATGAAGGGATTTGCTGGATGGCGTCCAAAAATGGAATATTGATTTGCACTTGTTTGAACACCTCCAGAATGTCCTCTAACTTCCCTCCATTCCTAGGCGCTTGTAATCTTTCAGGGTAAGGTGCTTTTGGCACAAGCGCCCTAGGAGGTTCCTTAACAACAGGGGTGACCGTAGATGGCTCAGCATCTCCTTCCTTATGGTCGTCACCCTCTTCATCTCTTGGCTTTTCTTCCTCAACATGGTATGCTTCTGGGTCCACCACTTTGTTGTCCACTCTCTTCCCAGACCTCAGAGTAACAATCGCCTGTACATGCTCCTGATTCGAAGAGTTTCCAATACTGCATGCTTTAGGGTTGTTTACTGCTTGGCTCGGGAGCTTTTCCTTGTCTCTCTCACCAAGGTTATTTCCCAACGAGCTACCAACTGCATTTAAGCTTACAAAACTAACATGACCAACATCAGCATTTTATCCCACAAACTACGTGCCAAATGTGTTCGTGAAAATCAAATTGAAATGTACTATCTCATACTGCCAAAGAAAATAACATAATTTAAATTCCCTACCAAATTTGGTACTCGTAATAGCACGAACCGTGGTTCGTATAATGTTTGCGCAAGTACCGAGATCGAATCCACAGGGAAACGAGCTTGTCCAAAATTGATTTTATAATTAAACTAACATATTTTAACCTAGTTCTGAAAGTGAGTAGGATTATCAAACACAAAACTTGCAGAAATTAAAACTATTCTAAAAAGCGTAAAGGAATGGAAAAAGACTAACTAAGGTCAAAGATTACACCTCACCCAATAAAAAGAGTTGCTTAAACATTAAAACACACACTTCCGTCTATCGATTAGCAAAAGTCATATTCTATTGCTATTTTGATGCTAGTCGAACCGCTTGAGGTGTTTACCGTTAAGGAACTACAACGGATAGTGATTCTCAATAGAATCATCTACTGTATCCATGGATCACAATGGATATTTAATTGAGTTCACTCATCCGTTGTGCACCCGGCTTGGAACACAACGAGGGTTAAACTTTGATGCATCAAAACGACAACCAAAACAACTTTGTCACATAAATTGCATTGAAATGAACATGAAACGTAAATGACGGAAAGTAAGTGCATAAATGTAAAAGCATTAAATAAACGCTAAGGGTGAGGCTTCATCTTCAACCTTAGTTGAAGATTGTAGCCACTCATGTAACAAGAAAGTAAAGAACAAATAAAAGGGTGCATTAAATTAAATTAAAATGAAGTGCTACAAAGTAAGTGGGAAAAGCAGGGCCTAACAATGGCAAACTGCTCTCAAAAACTCGCCCAAAAGAAAAAGCTTCGGAAAAAATGCAAGAAGGCAGCTATTTATAGAACTTTGGTGTACTGTCAGGTCATAGGGCTGCGTTCGAACGCAGCCCCTGCATTCAAACGCACTGATGCATGCGTTCGATCGTACACTCTTCGATCTAACGCAGATTACGATCGAATGCAGATAACTGTCGCGGCGCCAGCTGGAAGCGATGGAATCATAGGGTAGGCTAGGGCAACAGCGTGAGACGCGGACTGACTGGACCTGGGTTCGAACGTGCTCCCTACGTTCAACCGCAGTTGCATTTGAACGCACCAAGTGCGTTCGAACGCACTGGCAGGAAATCCATGGCATTTCTTCAAGTCCAATTTGCCTTTGGGTAGCCATGTGTTGATGCAATGACCTGCACACCATAAAACACTAAAAACAACTACTAAAGTTAGATATTAACAGTGCTAAAGCCTTAGCAAATATAAGTTAAGGGGGTCAAATATAGAATATTTGACACCGATCAATTGTCCACTATTGATCACGTTTCAATGCACATAGAGAATATATAGACATGCAAACTTTCATGCAATTTTTTATATATAGACATTTACGTGCAGTAGTTCATGCTTTGTAAACATCATTCAACACATTTTTTTTTTTTCTATTTACACATCTAAATTGAACCATTTTTTTTTTTTTACCTATAAAAAAGAAGAAGAAAAAAAGAACTTTGTTCCAACAAGCTGCCAGCTTCAAGAAATAGTGCTCTAGCACTCACTCCCCATCAAATTTGAAAACCCCCCAGACAATCTTCAAACATTAAGCATATTGGCATAACTCATAGAATTCAACTTGGTCTTAGGTAATTAAAAAAAGTGTAGGTAAGAGCCAACACTAAATCAAGGCCATCCTAAGGCTGCAAATTAATTGGCCTCTTTCACTATGTTTTAAGCCTACCCAATGAGTTTCAAGAATCACATAATCTTGCATTCAATTATTCTACCAGAAAATTCGCTAGCGCTAACCTTAGTTCTCTCTCTTAGAAAGAACTCCCCCTAGGAATACTTTCTGATACTTTTCATTCCTTTTTGGTCACTAAACTGCTCAAACTATCTTCCCTTTTTGCATCTAAACTGTCCAACTGTTCAAACTGTCTCTTGCTCTTACTCTAATCTTATGTTTCTGATCCTTTTACTACTATCAGCTTCTGCTATCATAGTAGGTTCCTGGTTTTTCTCTTTGTTTATCACCCTTTCTGGTTTCTCCCTTTCTCATTTCTCTTTTCAAGTCTTGTCGTTTACCTTATTACTGCCACCTTTCCTTTCCCTTCTTCTTGTAACTCTCTGATCATGGATTCTTCCCTTCAAGAAATAGAATCCCTTATTGCTCAAATTGCTGCTATCTTATGGGAGGATCCATCCTCACAACTAGAAACCATACCTGGCCTCAAGAATAGGTCACTTCCGAGCTGTTACCTCTTGTAGGTCTTTTAATCCCTCAAAAAACCCAAAACAACCAAACTGTTAATGCAGCCTTAACCAAAGCCTGGTTCTTTGCTAACCCTTTCTTCTTTGTTATCTTGGGGCCAAACCTATTTCTGTTCAAGTTCACTGCTAAAGACCATATTGACAAGATCTGTAACAATGTTTTGAATGTAAATGGCTTTCTGTTGGCTATCCAAGCCCGGCATCCCTTAGCAACTTTAAGAGATCTTTCCCTTTCAGAAGTTTCTTTCTGGATTCAGGTCCACGGGCTACCTCTAAACAATATGACCATCAAGAATGCCATAGCAATTAGAAAAGGTCTTGGCCAGCTAGTTAAAGTGGAAGACAACAAAGGTTCAGCAGCTATTTTTAGGAGTTTCTTGAGATTGTTGGTCTCCATTGATGTCAGCAAACCTCTGAATCCTAGTTTCAGCTACTCCAGGAATAATGGCTCCTCTTCATGGGTGAGCTTGAAGTATGAAAGGCTTGACGTCTATTGCTTAGACTATGGAAAGATTGGTCACAAATAGCCCTCATGCCTTACTAAACCAGAGGAAAAATTCCCCTCCAAGTATCTTATATCCCTGAAAGTTAATGTGTTTTCTTAACTTTCCTACTCCCAAACTTGTTGAAAACCATCCAGAAAGACACAAACCATCATCTTCTTCTCAAACAAAAAAATCTCACTCAGCCATGTTCTTCAAGCCCACAACCCCATGCAATCCAACCAAATATCTTCACAAGTTCCCAAAATTCCTTGATAACTCAAATACCTGATCTTTGGTCCCATAAACCTATACCTACTCCTAGTCCTATCTCACCTTGCCCCAACACTCCCTCAGCCGAAATTATGGACAATAACATTGAGACCAACTTAAAAGCTTTGTCCCTGTTCCGAAGCCCATTAAACTGTTCACATCAACCACAAACCCTCAGTCTAGTCAGCCAATCAAAAACATCTCTTTGAATCCCAATCAGGTAGTTACTTCTCAGATAGGGCCCACTGCAATTGACCCTAACATGTCAGTTTTCACTGAAATATTTACTCACAAAAACAAACCAACTACTCCCACCAAGCCTAACCACACCACAAATAAACAGTCCAGAAAATCACCTTACAGCATAAGGTCTTCAAAAAAACCCCTCCATTCCCCTCCTGAAATGCCAACTCTCACTATTGCTCTTGAAATACCAACTCCCTCAGATAACTCCTTCCCTACCACCCCCAACAACAATGTTCTAAAGAAAAGAAATAGCCTCACTGAGTTGGTCTCACCTCCAAAAAAAGGTCATAGGGTTTCTATGGAGTGTGTAGAACCCCCATACACAACACCCATGAGTTCACTACATGCTACTCTGAAATTTCTCCTACTAGAGCCTTTTTCAAAGCAGCTAGAAAAGGCAAAAACAAACTTGTTCAAGTGGTTCTTGATCCAGAAAATCTTTTTGTGGAAAAAGGGGGCTTTGCTAAGCCTCCCCAGCAGCCATGAAAATTTTATCATGGAACTGCAGGGGGCTGCATAGGCCTGCTGTAGTTCAAACTTTGAGGAGGTTGATCTGGGATCAATCTCCTAACATACTATTCCTTTCTGAAACTAAGATTTCCCCCCCAAGTCTCTGCTGCTTTGAATAGGCTTGGTTTCTTCCTCTTGATTCAAGTAGCTGCTTCTGGTACTAGTGGTGGCCTTGTTCTATCTTGGCGCCCAGAAGTACCTTGAATGCTTTACTTCAAACAAAAACAACGTCATAGCTTGGTGTTATTCTGATCCCCCCAATCCCCATGGATTCCATCTTGTGTTTATGGCCCCCCCAAACAGAAGTGACATAGTAGCTTTTTGGGATTCTTTTGCTGCTATTGGGGAAGGTTTTGAAGCTACTTGGCTGTGCATTGGTGATTTCAACTCAGTGCTGGATCAAACTGAGAAAAGTGGAGGTAGACTTATGGATTGCACATCCCACTGCCCTTTGAAAAAGTTTATTGATCATTTTGGAATGATAGATGTTGGATTTTCTGGAAATCCTTTCACTTGGAATAACAACAGAAAAGGTATGTAAAACATCAAAGAAAGATTGGATAGAGGTCTGGCTTCTCCTGCTTGGATTCACCTGCATCCTGATTTTTCCTTCCTTTATGATGAGTGCCAAATATTGTATATTTGAGCCCCTTAACTTATATTTGTTAGGCTTTTAGCTGTGTCATTTTCTGATGATGTTGTTAGTTTTGGTGTCTCAAGTGTGTTGCAGGTCACTGACATAAGAATGCGGTTAAAGGGTAGAAATTAAGCACAAGAAAATACAAAAGCTACACTGGCTGTGCGTTCGATCGCAAGTTGTTGCGTTCGAACGCACCTGCATTTAAGCGCACAGTTGAAGCCCCGCATGCGTTCGATCGTACTTACTGCGATCGAACGAAGTGCGTTCGAACGCACTTACTGCGGTCGAACGCACTCGTGATGACCTGTCAGCACGCGAGAAAACCTAGTTGTTTAATATAAATTAGCATCTTTCTTTTGTAAACCCTACGTTGGGAGGCGCCGTAGAGAGCAAAAACACGAATTTTATCGTGTCTAGGCTTTTGTGAACGCTTTTTGATTGTAAGTTTAATCTTTCAATGATTTCATTTGATAATTTCTTGTCTGTTGTTGTTATGAGAGGCTAAACCTTCAACTAAGGTTGAAGATGAAACCTCATCAATGATAAACAGTTGTATTCTCGTGAAATTATACACACAATTTGATATTATATTTGTTCAAAATTAATTCTCTTGCTTTATTACTTTAAGTGATTGAGCGTCTTTTGTGATTTCATGCATTGTTTAATATTCGTTGTGTTTTGTCTGGGGATACATCGAGTGATTGAAATTGAGACTAATATCCATCGTGATCTACGGATACGGTGGATGATTTGATCTCAATTAAATACTCGTCGTGATTCTTTAACGGATGGATTCATCGAATGATTTTACATGCATATTTATGATTTTTGAACTCTGTTAAAATGCATTTGATTGTCAATTGTGTGTGTAAATTGCGAGAGTATGTTGTTTGATTTGGTGAGGCGGATTCAGAAACCTTAGTCTTTTACTTTGATTGTTATTTAAATTATCGTTTTAATTTAGTTTTGTGAAAGTTGCACGACCAACTTCGAACTCCAGGAACTAGGTTAAAATAGGATCTATTTGAATAGAAAATTGATTTCATCACAAAACACAATTCCCTGTGGATCGACCTCGCATTTTTACGCGCACTTTACTGCACACGACTCGTACACTTGCGAGTACTTTATTTTTGGTACACCACTTTATCTCCCAACTATCAACTCTGACCATAATCCTATCACCTTAAACACAAACACCACCTCAAGCTTCCTCCCTAGACCTTTCAAATTTGAAGAGTTCTGGTCCAATGACCCCTCCTATGGACAGGTGATAAAAACAGCTTGGCAGATTTTCATTCCTGACTATCCTGTTGATTGTCTTCCTAAGAAGCTAAGAAATACTAAGTTCGCTTTGCTGAAATGGAATTCTCTGCATTTTGGTAACACACATAAGAAGATCAAGGAAACTCTTACCCTCATTGATTCAGTTCAACAAACTCCTCCTACCTCTTCCTCTTATGAACAGGAGATTAGTTTGAAGATTGACCTTGAAAACCTATTGATCAAAGAAGAGTCTCTTTGGCGATCTAAATCAAGAGAGACTTGGTTAACTTGTAAAGACCTCAATACAAAGTACTTTCACTTATCCACCCTTATCAGAAGAAGGTCTAATGCCATTAACTTCCTGAAGTTAGATTCAGGTGTTTGGGTGTCCTCAAGAGCTAAAATAGGTGGGAACTTTATTTCTCACTTCTCAAACCTTTTCACCTCTTCTAACCCTCAAACTAAGAGTAAGGTGTTGGATTTGTTTCCCTCGATTATAACTGAAGAAGAGAATGTTGCTTTGTGCTCCCTTCCTGCTGAAAGGGAGATTTTGGAAGCCTTGGCTAGTCTTGGTTCCACCAAAGCTCCTGGTCCTGATGGCTTCACAGCCCTGTTTTACAAGAAATACTGGAATTAGGTGAAGTCTGATGTTCTAGTTGGCATAGAGCATTTCTTCACAAACAACAGCCTGCCAAGAGGGCTGAATCACTCCTTCATTGCCTTAGTTCCTAAGCAAAGTGGTTCCCACATAGCTCATCAATTTAGACCTATTATCTTATGCAACATTGTTTACAAAATTATCTCCAAGATCCTGGCCAACAGATTGAAGTTTCTCCTTCCTAAGATCATATCCCCCTTCAATCAGCTTTTGTTCCAAAAAGAAACATCAAAGATAATACTATCTTAGCTCATGAGCTGCTGCACTCTTTTAAATCCAAGAGAGGTACAGGTGGTTTCATGTTTCTGAAAATGGATATGGAGAAGGCCTTTGATAAAATGGAGTGGAGCTTCCTTTTGGCTATTCTAACTAAGCTAGGTTTCAGCTCCATTTAGGTCAATTGGATTAGAATCTGTATTTCTACTCCTTCTTTCTCCATTCTCCTAAATGATAGCCCCTTTAGTTTGATCTCCCCTGGCAGAGGGTTGAGACAAGGTGACCCCTTATCCCTTTTCCTCTTTATTTTGGGTTCAGAAGTCTTCTCTAGGCTTATGTTCAAGGAGGAAAGAAATGGTTCCCTTCATGGTCTGTAGATTGCAAGGAATTGTACAGCTATCCACCATCTTCTCTTTACAGATGACCTTCTCATCTTTGGGAAAGCCACTGTCACAGTTGCAGCAACCATCAAAGCTTATTTGGATAAGTATTGTAGATGGTCAGGCCAGCTGGTCAATGCTGCCAAATCCTTCATCCGTTTCAGCAAAAACTCCAACACCTCTAAAACAGCCAGAATCTCCACAATCATCCCTCACTCCACCAACCCCTCAATCTCTCTTTATCTTGGGCTCCCAATTCTATTGGGGAATTCAAAGAAAAGAGCTTTCCATGGCATCATTGTATAGGTCCAGAACCAAATAGAAAGCTAGAGAGCCAAAACCCTTTCTCAAGCAGGGAGACTAGTTTTGATCAAAACAGTTGCTGCAGCCTTACCCTCCTATGCAATGAGTTCTTTCCTTCTCCCAATTCTTTTTGCTCTGAGTTGGACAGAATTTTCAAGAACTTTTGGTGGGGCTTCCCAGCTAAGAAAGCTAGAAACCTTTCTTTAAAGGCTTGGGATTCCCTTTGCATCTCTAAAGCTTTAGAAGGGCTTGGTTTAAGGAAGATAAGAGAAGTGAATCTGGCCCTGGTTTCTAAACTTGGTTGGAAGCTGCTAAACAGGTCAAATTCTATGTGGGTCACCCAATTGCACTATAAGTACCTCAACTCTAGCTCTTTTCTCTCCCCTACTTCCCTTTATTCTTCCTCATGGCTATGGAAAGGCATTCAAAAAACCATTTCATTCATTTCCAATGGTGCCTGTAACAGAATCCACAACTCCTCCTCTCTCCCAATTTGGAGCTCCACTTGGATTCCCACCTTACCTCTTTTCACTCCAACCCCTTCTTTTCAGCTTGCTCAACCTTTACCAAATTTACAGGTTTTTGATCTTTTCATTACAGATTAGATTCAAATAGCCCCAGTTTGGACCCTACCTCTGCTTCAGCATCTCTTTGATTCTGTTACCATAAAAGAGATCTTAAAAATTCACTTTGCTTCTGCCTCTGAGGAAAAACACATTTGGACACCTTCTACAAATGGTTTGTTCTCAACTAAGTCTATTCACAAGTTGATTAGCAGCCAGAGAACTTCTGCTAACACTGGCCCCTTATCAACTGAAAACTGGAGGCTTCTTTGGAAGCTAAAACTGAATGATAGGCTTAAACTTTTCCTTTGGAAAATTGCATGGGACATAGTCCCCTCCAAGTGTAGCTTAAATGCTATTTTTTCCATTCCTCAAGCTGATCAAGTTTGCTCTTTATGAAATGTGGAAGAAGATTCCCTTTCTCACCTCTTCTTCAGGTGCTTTTTTGTTAAGATTACTTGGAGACTTTCCCCGTGGCCTCTTGATTCTTTGAAGTGGGCTACTCTCAGGCTACCTGAATGGATTGAAGGCATTTTATCTCCTCATAGTTCTTTTGGTATTCCTGTTGCAGATTCTCATCATTTTCAGATATATGCTGCTGTGTTGTGTGATGTTATGTGGTCTTCCATAAATCAAGTTGTACACAAGGGTGTCATTCCTAAAGTCTCATCTCTGGCAGCAAAAATTAGACGGGTCACAATGGAACATTATGTTGCCTGGTCTTCAAAGCTTCATCCAATCACAGAAGCATGGACTAACCTCCTCAAAGCTGATGTAAGCTAAACTTTGATGCTGATTGCAGAGAAGATTTCTCCACTCAAGCTGCTGTTTGCAGAAATTTCAATGGTGAGATCATCAAAACTCTCACCCAAGTCAGCCCTCCCTGCAGTCCTGTGTATGGAGAAGCCCTAGCAGCCAAGCTAGCGGGTGTCCTAGCTAACGCTCTGCATCTGGACAAGTTTATTTTGGAAGGGGATTCTGGTCTTATGGTTCTTGCACTGCAGAATCCAGCTCTTAGTGTAGATTGGCATATTGAACATATTATTCATGATACTTTGGCTAGTTTTCAGGCCTCCTCTCTTTGGGAGGCAAGAAAGATCAATAGAAGTGCAAACTTCTATGCCCATTATGTGGCTTATAGGGCCTCGACAAGGGTTATCCCGGGCTGCATTCCCTTCTTTTCCCCTTAGCCCTATCCCAATATGTAGTAGGAAAGATCCATCTCCCTTATACCCCCCTTGAGAGGGTCTTTTTGTTTCTACTTGGCTGGTTTTCAGCTTGTAATTGCTTTATGCTTGCTGTTGGCTGGTTTTCAGTCTATTATGAAGTTTATGTTAAAAAATTAAAAAAAAAAAAGAGTTTTAGGAAAAAAAGACCCAAAAAAAAAAAATGATTACTAGGTAGGCCATAAATTATTGTTCGTTAAAAGCAATCACAAAATTTCATAATAACAAGAGAGAAAATATATATAAATAAATATATATATTATTGAAAGGCGTATAAAAATTAACAAAATTTATTAGATTGAAACTATCACTACAATTATATATATTTGTTTGTTTAAGCAATTAATCAGCTCATGTTCTTTATCTATATGATTTATGAACCTATCAAATCTTGAACATCTGAGTATATATATGTTTACTTTGTATGAAAAAAATAGTTGCAAAGAGTTTCAACTACAGAGTCAGCTTGGGTAAATTATTATCTAGTTAGGCCATAAATTATTATCTAGTATTTATTTATCTCAACATAACCGGTTATTCAATTTCATCGAATGCCCCTTAATTAACCATTGTTATTTATTATTATTATTATTATTATTATTATTATTATTATTATTATTATTATTTTGCATGCAATTGAAAAAGTGCATCATGATCCTTCATTTTTTGTTGTTGTTCTAAGCAGACTTTCATATATTTACAGATATGGTTATCAATATAACAATCCATCATGGAGCGATAATGCATCATAACCCATTTATGTATGTTGGTAGTGACGTACATCAAGGAAACGAGTATGATATTGACGACTTGAGCCTATGGGAAGTGAAAGAGATCATTCGTGATTTAGGATATGTGAACGACATTAGATGCTGGTACAATGTCGATGACAATCATTAGCATATGATACTTTTAAATAGTGATGCATACCTTATAGATTTTTTAAATATTGTTGAAGATTACAAATATGAACAAGTTCACTTATATATTGAACATATGGTGGACAATGCTTTTTTAGAATACACATTTCATATACATGTGTAATATGTTATGTAATAGTAATTAAGTAATATCTCATAAACCACTAGCGAAAGCAGAAGCGGGGTCGTCTGTAATACCTCGGTAAAAACAAACCTTTTTATTAATCAAAATCTTTTCCATAAGGGCAATCAACAAAGGTTTTCAATAAAGATGTTTTAACGAGGCCCAAAACCCCTAACGTTAACCTAACCACACTTTGATCTCTTAGAGAAAGAAGCTAAACACTAACCCTTTGGAGGAGGACGTACGCTGCTGTTTTGAGTGCGGACGCACTTGAGGAGACCACCGGACGTACGCTCTGCAAGCCGTACAGTGAACGTACATGGGACCACACGGACGTACGCTACTTTTTGGAATACCCTCTAGGTAATACCTAGATATATGAGACATCATTTGGACCACTGTGCAACAACACCGGACGTATGCTAGGGTTGCCAAACGTCCTCTCTTTGTCAGGGAGTTGGTGGCGAATTTTCCCTATAAATACAACCCCCACCTTTCATTCCACATGCCCATTTCCATCCTCTGGTGCGCCCCTAAGCTGCCAGAACCCGTTCCTTGCTTGTTGAGTGAGAAATTGAGAGTGTGAGCTTCAAAAAGGGAGTTTTCAAGGAGAGGAGATCATGTCCATGCTTAGCTTTGGGGTAATCTTCGTTACCTTTACATATAACACTGTTTTACCCTTTGGTTTATGCTTTGTTGAGTTTTCCAAAGTCTTCGTTAAGTTTCTTTAATGGTGACAATGTTTTCAAAGGATTCTTTTAAAGCTTCTTTGTGATTTGATTTCTTGCGTTGCATGTGCTTTTTTATTAGCTTAGAAGAGGTTTAGAGGTCTAGAAATGTTGTAGGAACCATACACTGTTCGGATCTTAAAACGGTGTACTTAACACACTGAGAGGATGTACGCCATCAAGGCCGGATGTATGGTCAGTGGGCAGAGCACTAGTTTCCAAGCTTCGCACATGTACACTTTAGCCTACTCACATTTGAGACTACTCAAATTTTTAGATTAAATAGGGCCTAGAATATAACGGTGTCTTGTATCCGTTATGACAGGACTTAGCTTCATTGGAGGATTCGCTCGAGTGCGTGAGGTAAGTAGACACTTACAACCTTTTTACTTAAAACGTAAGATATGTCAGTTGACTAACTACGAGTATAATATGAGCATGCATATTTTTTGTAAATACTTGGTAATTGTACTGTTAATTAACTGTTAAGATGCATCGTATGACATGGTACGCCAATACGTGCAGTATAAACGGCCATGGGCATACTATATAGACTTCATGCTATGGTCAAATGTGTGTGTGTTATATGAGAGCTTTGGATCCAATGGTTTCGTGACCATGGTGCAGCCATTCCCAATGGCTTGGTCACTACAAGACGAATGTCATTGGCGGTGTGGGCCACCAGAGGTCGGACTCAGTCATGCCACTAGTGTTACGTACGGTATGTTGTGCAATGACTGGGGCACCGACATTGTACTATAGGTCCATCGAGACAGCGCCAACCCTGCTAAAAATAGGTAACATCTTGGGTAGACCATATATAAGAGTTATGACCTATAAAGCATTAGCATTTTCCTGCATTAAAATATTAGGTAGTTATCGCCGATAGTACACCACGACCTTTTACAAAAACCTAAACCTTACTAACGTGGTGTATTAGCAGAGGTAATGCCTCTTTTGATTCTTACTCAAAATGCACGTTCACTTTCATTAATTGGACTCATGTCATACCCATGTTGTAAGATTTGCTTACTAAGTCGTTAGACTTACACGATTATTATTCTCTAGGTAATTTGATTCATTACTATGGGAGTGGCAATGACTGCTACTACCTGTCTATTTATTTATTCCAATTTTTTTTTTTTTAATTTGGATTTTTTTTTACAATTATTTTATTTGTTAAAAGAATAGGGGTATTATAAGAATATAAAAAAAGTATGTGGCATTTTTAATACGTTTTGGTATTTTGAGGGCTACTTTATTACTTTTTGAACATTGGAGGACTAGTAGTTTGGAAGGTTTTTTCATATTTTTCCTTTAATAAAACTAATGGATCTACCGTCTTAGTTAGTTTTGGAGACTTTGGTGCTGAGGGCTCAGAGGTGGGTAAGGGTTTGATGGTGAGAGGGGGGCGTTGGGTTAGAATTAATGAAAAAGTTTATGAACTTAATTTGAATTAAAGATATAGTATTTTTCATATTCATTATATTTGGTATTTTTATTTAATGTGTCAAATTTCTATTAAATGCGGTAAAAATGAGTTTTACTTCACATCTTAATAGATTGAGCTCAAGTCTCCAAAGGATAGCTTAATCGAATGTGGACCATACTTAATGAAGCGGAAGTCACTAGTTCGAATCCTTCCTCCCCTTTCTCTTGTGTGGACAAGTCAAAAAAAAAAATATATATATATATATTAAATGCTTGTTAAGTCAAACATGGCGAGGATACCATACAGAGTTGGAGCTCATTCTATATATATATATAGAATGAGCTCCAACTCTGTATGGTATCCTCGCCATGTTTGACATAACAAGCATTTAAAAAGGGATTTGTTTACGTCATCTTGTAACTTTGTAGCTTCAGCCATGGTTGCTTCAGAGTTTTTGTTCTGTGTTATTTGAGCTTTATGCTGGTTTATAAAAAAAAAAAAAATTTAAAAAAAAAGGTAAATAAAAAAAAAAGGGGATTTGGTTACATGAATAATTAGGATCATAGCGGAGGATAAAATTAAAATTATAATAGTTAAAATCCAAAATTAATATTTGTAAAAAGCCGAAAATAGCAAATATGCGTAATTTATCTGATTGGTCAAATCCATTTTGTACGTGGATTTGGTCGGATTCGAGTTTTCATGACCAAAAAAAAGAAGCAGGAGCGCGCGCGCGCTGGCATTTATAAATTCGTATGGTGATGAAAATAAAACGATTGACGCTCAAAGCAATGCGCGGCAGTTACCTTGTGAGAGAATTACACAGCACCCGCTATCGCTCGCTCCAAAACCAACCCATCAACAAGAGGATCGAAAGCACAACAAAAAATCCAACTCCGTCAAAGAAAACATTGACCAAAAGGCGCAATGACAAGAACAAGAAATCAGCTACCTCAGACTCGGACATTGTGGAATCGAATATGGCCATTACCGGCCACATGCGCAGGGGCCAGTGCGAGTCCGCTCTCCGCATCTTCAACGCCATGCCACGCAGGACCTCGGTCTCCTACAACACCATGATGTCTGGGTACTTGTCGAATGGCAAGTTTGATCTTGCGAGAGATCTGTTTGAGAAAATGCCTCAGAGAGACTTGGTTTCTTGGAATGTGATGCTTAGTGGGTATGTGAGGAATCGGAATCTTAGTGCTGCTCGTGCTTTGTTTGATCGGATGCCCGAAAGGGATGTTGTTTCGTGGAATGCTATGTTGTCTGGGTATGCCCAGAATGGGTATGTCGATGAGGCAAGGAAAATTTTTTATATGATCCCAGATAAGAATGAGATATCATGGAATGGGTTACTTTCGGCATATGTGCAGAATGGGAGGATTAGCGAGGCTGGTATGTTGTTTGAGTCAAAATTGGATTGGGAATTGGTGTCTTGGAATTGTTTGATGAGTGGGTATATAAAGAGGAAGAGATTGATTGATGCTAGACGACTTTTTGATCGGATGCCTATCAGAGATGAGATTTCTTGGAATACTATGATTACAGGTTATGCCCAGAATGGGGAGTTGTCTGAAGCTAGGAGATTGTTTGAGGAGTCTCCAATTAGGGATGTGTTTACGTGGACAGCTATGGTGTCTGGGTATGTACAGAATGGGATGTTGGATGAATCACGAAGATTTTTTGATGAGATGCCAGAGAAAAATGAGGTTTCGTGGAATGCAATGATTGCGGGATATGTGCAGTGCAAGAGAATGGACATGGCAAGGGAATTGTTCGAGGCGATGCCTTGTCGGAATATATGTTCTTGGAATACAATGGTTACTGGCTATGCTCAGAGTGAGAATATTCCTCAAGCTAGGAATTTGTTTGATAGGATGCCTCATCGTGACTGTATTTCTTGGGCAGCAATTATTGCTGGTTATGCTCAAATTGGTCATGGCGAGGAGGCTTTGCATCTATTTGTAAAGATGAAAAGGGATGGGGAAAAAATAAATAGGTCTGCACTTACCTGTTCTTTGAGTGCATGTGCTGATATTGCCGCTCTGGACTTGGGGAAGCAGTTGCATGGGCGGCTAGTTAAGGCAGGATATGAGACTGGTTGTTATGTGGGGAATGCTCTTCTGGCAATGTATTGTAAATGTGGAAGCATAGATGAAGCATATGCTATATTTGATGATATAGCAGAAAAGGATGTTGTGTCATGGAACACAATGATTGCAGGATATGCGAGGCATGGATTTGGCAAGGAGGCTATGATGGTTTTTGAGTCAATGAAGACAATGGGTTTCAAACCAGACAGTGTCACTATGGTAATTATTGTTTTAAGCCTTTGTTAATTAAGGCCTCACATTGTGAACATGATATTCGTTTCTTTTTTCAATTTGATTTATCCCTCGACTTTTTTGCCTAATTGGTTTTCCGTACCTGTATGAGTTCTTGGTGAGAGAACGTCTTGTTTGATTTTCTTAGATTTTGGGAAATGATTGCTGAATGCTGAATCAACGTTTTGGACCAGTTTGGTCAAGTCATCACCTAGGCCATGGTACGATGGTCAAGTAGCCTAAAATGTCGTGCTCAAGCTTCTAAACAAATATGTTAAGGCACCCACCATTCATGGGGTCAAGTTTCTTGCCAAACTTCCTATTTACTTATTTCCATCATATGGAAAGTATCTTGAGTTTACTGTATTAATTTCAATTTTATCATACTATATTATTGAAAGTTGTCTCAATTTCTTATTTTGAATAAGACTTATTTTGAGTCTGCCTAGTGTGAAAGAAAGTATTCTTCTTTTAATATGAGTAATTAGTATTTGTTGTCCACTAGGGAATAAGAACTAGGAATCTAGGATCATAAGCAATTTAATATTCTTTATCTAACAAGGAATAGAAATTTAGAGCCTATAAGAAATATTTCCTCACCTAAGCATCATAGTAGTTGTGTTTTGAGTATCTTCCACAATACCTTTTAAGTCTAATTTTGTTCAAAATGTGGTAGTTTTCATGCATGATTAGGTCATAGAATCTATAAAGGTTGTTGTGCATCAATTCTCTAGGTTTACTTTCATTCGCCTTCTCTGTTGTACATACTTTTTCAACCCCAGCCCCGCACATCCCATTCTCTTTTCACACTGAAACCATTTCAAGCTATTGAATCTTGATTGCTTATTGGGTCTCCTCCCTATGGAAATAACCACTTGTAGAACCATTTTGTTGCTTCCATGTATGTTTTCTTATAATCTTCTTCTCTTAGTTTTAAATGAGAGAAAGACATTGTATGAATAGCATCAGCACTTTTCTTGCTTTTGAAGTCAGAAAAAAAAAATGAAAAGAAAAGAAAAGAAAAATGACACAGTAAGAATTATGTTTTGATGAACGTTGGAAGTGAAAAGGCAAATAAATACATAAAATAAAGCCTCACAGTAGAATGAAAAACAATTACTTTTGAAAGATTTTTTCCTGCCTCATATTACCACTTCATTTTAAGCATCACTCTGTATCTTCTATGCAGCAAATTATTGCATATCTTGCTTCTTCGAAACTACTCTTTAAAAACTTAACTAGATGGTGCCAAGAACAGAACCAAAACTTCTTATGGGAGGGGGCCAAAGCATGAATGAAAAATGTATTAAAATAAGGAGGCTAAAGCATGAATGAAAAATATATTAACATTAAACATTACATAAATATATAATAACTTTTATATGTCAAATCACCCAATTGGTTGCATACTATTTGTTCCTTAGTTTTTTTTTTTAAATGTTTCTTGGTTCTTTGGGGTTTCATTTTTTAATTTTGGTTGTTTCTTATGAACTAAAAACTACTCTAAACTATAGTTATCAAATAACAATTAGAAAATATTATAGTCTGCAATCAAAGAACTATAATTTCTTATAAACACATTTCATTACAGAAAAGTAATTCACAAAAATTAACTACTAATTAAATTGATTTACAAACATAGCAATATATTTATAACAAGAGATATCCAAAACAAAGCAAAATAAAGTCAATTCTAGTTTTACGTGCTTAAATCTTACTTGCTTGCAGGCTGCAAACTTGCACTTTTAGGAATTATATAGTTTGCAGGATTAGAGTCGAGAGATATGGCAAAACAAAACAAAATAAAGAAAGTCAATTCTAGTTTTACGTGCTTAAATCTTACTTGCTTGCAGGCTGCAACCTTGCACTTTTACGAATTATATAGTTTGCAGAATTAGCCTTCTCTGTTGTGGGTAGCGGCTGTATAGCCAAAATGTAAATTGTATAGTGGCCATAGGGCCACATGGGTATAAATTATCCCATGTGAAAAAAAATTCATTCAAGTGGAGGGGGGCTTTGGCCTATGCCAGCCCCTCATTAGTTCCATCTCTGGATTGTGCCTTCATCTTCAAATTTGTTACCATGTCTATGATCGATGGAAGGATAACTTTGTAATTCGACACAATCACTATTTCTATTTCTCATATTATGGTGATTAATTCTTTAGATGAAAATAATTTGGGAAAGAGCTTCAACATTGTGTTTTTAATAATCTCTTTAGTTGTGCTTGTCTTCTTCTCCATCTAATGGTTTTTTTCTTTCCCTTTTCTACTGTGTTTCAGGTTGGTGTATTGTCTGCTTGTAGTCATACTGGCTTGGTAGAAAAGGGCACAGAGTATTTTAATTCAATGGATCGGGATTATGGAATAACAGCGAACTCAAAACACTATACTTGTATGATTGATCTTCTTGGTCGAGCTGGGCGTCTGGACGAGGCCCAGAATTTAATGAGAAGTATGCCTTTCGAACCAGATGCTGCTACGTGGGGTGCTCTACTTGGAGCAAGCAGGATTCATGGCCATACTGAATTAGGTGAAAAGGCTGCTAAGATTATTTTTGAGATGGAACCCGATAATTCTGGAATGTATGTTCTTCTCTCAAATATGTATGCAGCTTCAGGTAGATGGGGCGATGTTAGCAAGATGAGATTGAAAATGAGAGATAGCCATGTTAGGAAAGTACCTGGGTATAGTTGGCTTGAAGCACAGAACAAGATTCATACATTTTCAGCTGGGGACCACTTCCACCCAGACAATGATAGAATATATGCCTTTTTAGAGGAGTTGAATTTGAAAATGAAGCTGGACGGGTATGTTTCTTCTACAAATATGGTTCTACATGACGTGGAAGAGGAGGAGAAGGAACATATGCTGAAGTATCACAGCGAGAAATTAGCCGTGGCATTTGGAATTCTTTCTATACCCGCTGGGAGACCAATCCGTGTGATGAAGAACTTGCGGGTATGTGAAGACTGTCACAATGCCATCAAACACATATCCAAGATTGAGGGAAGGTTGATAATCTTGAGGGATTCTCATCGCTTTCACCACTTCAGTGGTGGTTCATGTTCATGTGGAGATTACTGGTGAGATAGAAGTGATTTATAAGATGGAAAAGCTCCATCGGGGCATTGCAACTTTATGCCCTGGACTTGGTAAACCTTGCAGATTGACAAACTATTATGTTCAATTTGCGAAGCTGGACGGGTATGTTTCTTTACAAAATTGGTTCTACATGATGTGGAAGAGGAGAAGGAACATGTGCTGCAATATCCAGCAAGAAATCACCCTCGGAAGAGTTCCTCGTCATCAAAAAAATAAAATCGATACAAACTGGGAGACCAATTAATCAGCATGATGAACAACTTGCAGGTGTGTGGAGACTGTCACAAGGCCATCAAACACATCCAAGATTGAGGGAAGTTTGATAGTCTTGAGAGATTCTCATCGCTTTCGCTACTGATTTGCTGATCACCTTTAGTAGCTAAATGCTGGTTTGCAAAGTGAAGAAACTTTTTCTTTGTACTTTTGCTTCTGGTTTCTTCTCTTCAACAAACATTTTGGGGCAATATTGTGAGCATAATATACGTGCCCCTTTTCACGAATTATGATTCTTTCCAGTTCATTTGAACTAGAGAATATCCGGTTAAGTATATTGGAGGGTATTTTTTGTCTCCTCAAAAAGTGAAAAATCAATAATATTCTTTAAATATAACTAGCTGGATAGTGAATACTCTCCAATTCATTTGAAATGGAAAGAATCTTGTTCTCCTCTTCATAATACAAGGCCATGATCAAGATGGCTTTAGGTTGTATAATTTGCCATTCATAAATAATTAAGTCTGTTTTTGTAGATATGTTCCAAATTTGTCTCTTGCGAATCTTATATGCTGGAGCTGAAAAAAAAAAAAAAAAAAAAAAAAAAAAAAGGCCAATCCAGCAAAACTCTACGCCATTGCTATTGAAAAAGTATGCCTTGCCAATGGGATGATAAGGCCACCACTACACCACATGAGTATAGGAAATGTTAAAAATATTAGTTAAATTATTAAATTAATCATTTTCTTTCTGCTTAAGTTTTTGAAATAATTTGTGATTTAAAGTTCGAGCTCACACATGCGAAAGAGTGTTAATTAAATAGTTAAATCAAGTTTGAGCCAATCAACTTGCACTTTAGGGATAAACTGATAGTTAATAGAGAATAGGAGAAGAGTTTTTTGCCATTTGAGATGATAATGCCTACATGGGTTTTTTAAAATTTTTTTTAATGTTTAGCTTTTAGTTTAAAAAAATAAAAAAAAAAATATTTGAGAAGTTTTGTAATTTTATGAAGGGTATTTTTATTCTTAGGGGGGACATTGACACAATTTGCTTCTTGAAACTAGTTAATCGGTTGAATTTTATTCCGAAAACAAATTAATCTCGGTAATATGTTGCCAATCTAAGCCAGTAAGTTTAATTCCACTTATTGTCCTACAACTTACATGATCAATTTGTGGCTTTTGGAATTTTTCCTTAATATTCAATGATCAAATAACAATACTCATATAAGTTATGAATTAAAAAATGACTATAGATTTGTTTTTTCCTACTGTATTTGATATCACAATTTTGGACTTGACATCAACCATTAGAGCATACCTTGTAGGATCAAGTCTTTAAACCGCATGTCAAAAAAAAAAAAAGTCTTTAAACCAAACGCCAATATAAATTGCAAATATGATTAGAAAGAGTTTTCCAAAAGACATCACATTACTAATTACTTTTGGAAAACGCATGATC
This sequence comes from Carpinus fangiana, assembly GCA_006937295.1. Lineage (NCBI taxonomy): Eukaryota > Viridiplantae > Streptophyta > Magnoliopsida > Fagales > Betulaceae > Carpinus > Carpinus fangiana. Next base: position 12,397,258 of record CM017328.1, on the reverse strand, counting down.
AGATATGTGTCCAGTTGGAGAGGAATTGAGAAAGGAGATTATGGGCGAAGTGCATCAATCCTTATAGATTTTTCATCCGAGGAGTATGAAGATGTATACGGATTTGAGGATGTCATATTGGTGGAGTAATATGAAGAGTGATGTTGCACAGTTTGTGGAGCAGTGTTCTACCTGTCAACAGGTAAGGTAGAACAAGAGATGGAAGCAAAATCTATGCTATTTTTTTCTAATCTTAGAAAAGAACTCTCTACAATCACATTATAAACTTTGAGAATCACACTATAGGTTCAAAGAGAGTATTCACATATGGATCAACAAATATTTAGCTAAATTTTAGTTAAAGCGCACATTTTCTATTTTAGCTACCCACTTTTTCAAAGCACCTACATCATACTTAACAAATTAGGTATCCACTTTCACTATTCTGTTTAAAATATTCTTTATTTATTTAATTTTCACTATTTCAAAGGAGAGATAATCAGATTGTTTCTTTTTTATTGATATAAATTATGCATTGTTGCTATATGGCTAGTCTATACCCGATCAACAAATCCTCAACTATTTTGGTTAGCAAGATGTTGAGTTTTTTAAAGAATTTTTCACTGCAATGCTCACCAAAATAACCTTTTAACTATTGAGAAATAATATGAGTACTAACTTTTTTATTAACATGATGTGAAGCTTATTTATTCGTATTCTTAGCATTTTTTTTATTAATTGTTTTGATCTTCACAAATAAATAAGCTCAACATCATGTTAATACCCATTTATTAGTAAAAAAGTTAATACCTCTAACATTTCTCTTAACTATTTTGGCTTGCCCTATGTGAGTGCTCTAATGAGTTCTAAGAATACTCGTATTGAGCTTTTTAAATAAAAGTTAAGTTTAAATAGAAAAACCCAAAATTTTTAATTTGGAAAGTCACTTTTAAAATGAATCAAATATCTAAAACTCATTACATCTTTCTTTACTTTAGTTAAATATTCTTTTTTAATTCCGTCTTTATTCTTGGTAGATAAGAGAGATTGAAAATGAATATATAAGCTTAAAAAATTAACTAATTTTCACTTTTTGGCTATTGGTATTTGGAGAGCAATCCTGTTAAAGATGTTGAGCTTGGCTGTAACTTGTAAGTATACAGTTAGGGAGTTGAGTATAGTTGTATAAATACATTGAAGACAATCAATGAAGGTATGCAGAAAATATAATACATTGATGACAATCAATGAAGGTATACAGAAGATATTGTCTTGAAATCCATCTTCTTCTCTCTAATTTCTTGAATGCTGACTAACTCAAATTAAGTCAATTCCTTGGCTAACTCATTCATAAAATTCCATAATTACCACCTAATTCATCCTATCCAGTTACAATCCCATTATCCAAAAGAAAATCAGAAATTACTATTTAGTTCAATATAAAATATAATGTAGACACAAAGATGAGCAAATTAATCTGAATGTCCCTTAAGCAAATAAAAGCATAAGCCGCTTAAAATACGTCATAGCAGCCAGTGTAATGTGTGATAAATAGGTGTGAAACGTAGCATTCTTCGTACTATAATACGTGGATTGTAAAAAACCCACTCTGGTTTTCATGTAAACTGTACAAAAGCCCTGTCTTTCTCTATGCCATAAACCCAAAATAATAATAATAATAATAATAAAAGCATGCCTTTCTCTAATAAATTTTGGTTCCTCAGAACATCCAAAGCTAACAAAAATTATGGCCACAGTTGCTAAATTACAAGGACAGACAGTAGTAGATCATGCATTGGTAGATAAAGATTGTATTGTCTTTTCTATATAAATCAATCAAGTATTGGCTACTCTTGTGATGATGAAGTCACCAATATCACCAACCATAGTGAAAGTGGTTATTTTATATAATTGAAAAAGAAACAAAATACAGATTCCTTGTCCTCCATACCAAATCTTCTCCCTATTGTGTCACAGTACATGGTGGAACAAAATACATTGTTGTGGTTTCTTCAATTAAAGAGAACATCTATTCCTATACTGTAGCAACACAATTATGATGCAATCCTAGTGTTAGCTTCTACCAGAAATAGCGTGAGGATCTTCAATGTTATGGACAAAGCACAAAACTACACCTTCTGAAATCTCTTTCCAAAATAGATTAGAAGCATGAATCAGGCATGTAGGTCTGCAACCTTTTGCGACAAGCCATCGATTGCCTCATCGTTCACTTCAGCAATTGGTTCCTCCTGCTGTTAAAAACATGATGCAATCATCACCAAAAAGAGAGTTTTAAACAGAAGGGTAATGTGATGCCATTTCAAATGTTTCAATATGATTCTCTAAAGGATAAAGAAGAAACCTCTGAAGGCTATGAGCGACAGAATAAACAGTCTAAATGCCAACTGGAGGAAATGATTAGTTTAGTTTCCAAGAGACTTTTACCGTCCATATAAAATTAGTGGATCATTCCACCTTTGGCGATTAATGGAGATCCATCATCAACTCCCATGCAAGGAATATGACATAAACAAACAGGAGAGTATGTTTAAAACAATGTTTACCTCTGAATTTTTCCTTTGCTTCACCACCACACACTTGGAAGCACTAATACTAGCACTCTTTAACAGACTACGAGCACTGTAGTTTGGCTTGCTAGGTCCATTTTGTGAATCTGTATTACCATTTTCCAAATTCTCAGATTGCTGTGACCCTGGAGGACTTTCAAGACCCGAAGCAACAGAAGTTGCAGTTCGCCTTTCAAATTCATTTTGTTCATCAGCAGTCTCATCCTTGGATGCACAAACCCGCTCTCTGGCAAAAGGTTAAAACATAGAATGAGCCATCAAACACGTTAATCAGACTTCCTTTTCGTTTCTTTTGGTCACTGGGGCTTAGCAGCCAAAAAATCTAGATTGACTCATTACTAGCCAAATCAGAATGCATAAAATTGTTCAATTTACATTAAAATGAATAAGCAATTTCAAAGAGAACCGAACAAAATGACAGAAAAAGGAAAGTGTTCTCCAGCCAAAAAGTGATTGAAATGGGTCTCTGTCAGAGATGGACAGAGAACAGACAGTAGGGCTGAAATAAGAATCAGCAGGCTTGATTTTGAAGCTTTAGGAACATCAAAGAAGTAAAAATTGGGAACATGCCATCTTTCAGTTGACCATATACCTGGGTAAGGAAGCATGCTGCCTTTGGAGTGGAGTGCTTCTTTCACCTTTACCATAATGCTCCTCAAGATGTGCAAACTGTCGTTTGAATCGATCTACACCACTAAATTGCATAAATACTGGTTACTGACTGATAATCATAGCATAACACATATTTAAATAGAAATTACTGCTCTTGCATTTAACTTGATTTGCTGACTTGCAATCTAAAATCCATATGCCAATAAATAGTCTAAAGGTTCCTAAATTTATGAAAGCCTAAGTAGAAGAAGAATTCAAAATTTCAAGCTGCAAAAGTTCAATATTTCTTTCAATCAGTCAGCAGCCAGACAAGAATAATAATGCTTTCCACTAAGAAGAGAAAAATCAATATTTAAACCACCAGTGCCATGACTCAGTTTATGCAAGTTAAGAGGGGTATAGGTCCTTCCATTTTAAAAAAATTCACACACAAGGAACATTATGTGTAGCCCAAAAAAAGGAAGAAGATAATTTACATAAAAATTAGAACAAGGAAACATGTTTCTGGTAATACTAATGGAATTAATGGTATTTTCGTCATTGGGGAGATATTGACAACTTTTGGTAGTTTGGAGGGGGACATTGTCTTAAATCAAAGTTTGGGAGGGCATTGTCAATTCGGTGGTAGTTTGAGGAGGGTATATGGACTTTACACAACGTATTAAGAAACTAATTTCATAAAAAGGATGTCCTGAATCATGTGGTTGAGCCAAAACTAAAGAAAAAAGATCGTATCAAATCATTTCAATATTTTTTTTGTTCTTGAAAACCAATCAGTAAAAAACAAACCAAAAGCAATCTATCAAGTTTAAATAGGCCACATATTTCAAATAATCACAGTTTGAAAGCGTTTTGGCACAATCCCCTCTGATTAGGTCCATGACTGTATAACCTTAAATTTCATTTCCGGAACACCATTTTTAATCAAGCTAAACATACATTCACTGGGTCAAAAAATGCAATCCCTCATTATGTACACATCCAAAAATAGCTGGAGTAGTGGTCCAAGAGATGCAGTAAAATGCCGAGTAAGATTTTTGGAAGATCTGTGTAAGAATTTATAATACTAATGATTATAAATGAGGAAGTGTTCAGATTGATAACCAAAAACTACCAATAACTGAACATTTGTCTAAAATTTGCTTAACAAAGCATGTGGCAAAAACCAAGAGGATGTTGCCCATAAATTTAGAGCAGATTAAACAACATAAAAGTGATAATAAAATATCATAGAAAGTCTAATAAGGAATTCCCATGACCAGCTATTCTTTATGGAAAAACATGATAGGATAGGACAACAGGATATAAGGACATAGCTGAAATCAAGATTTTGATAAAGCTACAAGGCAAGACAAAGAAAGGACTAAACCAAAAGTAAATTCCATGATCTGTGAAGGGTGCATCAATTAGGACAACCCTTCAACAGCTGAAGAAACTTATAATGAGTACCTAAATTTGTTTAACATACACTGGGAGATTGTAATCACACAAACTACATACATGCAGAGAAAAATCTTTTTAGAAATTATGATTACAATCCAAGTCATCCTAAAACTATTATGAAAAAGAATGATTTTTCATTCTATACCTTAGATTCGAAAACATGAAAAATTTAGAATTTAATTAGTCCACACAATGATGTTAATTTAGAACCTGACATTTCTCCATGAAGTAAACAAATGCAGCATTAAGTTTATGTAAGAAGATGAATGAAATAACTCTCCCTATGAGAATAGTAATAACATCATCAAACCAAAGATAATAGACAATTCCCCAACCTTGGGTACATAAAGCTAGTCTGGTCTCCACCTCGAAGATACTCCTGCAGCATCTGGGGATGATACTCTAAAATCTGTATGATTCAAACACAAAATTTAATGTATCCATAATGAAAAATAGAAGCCATTATGCTATGCAACCAAATTACAAGGCTATATACCTCTCTATAGATTAGCTCTCTAACATCATCTTTTGTCAATTTTCTCCTCTCAAACTCAAACTCGAGTTTTGATATAGCTTGAGTGGATGGTTCACGATCCACATTAGCCAAACCATTAAAGTAAGGATCAGCCAATGCCTGTAGGAATAAGCACGCAAGACATTAGGAAGTAGTATGATCTCAAACATTTAGATAATGAAATTCTATTCATATCTATTTATTTCAAATGGAATCTTTGTTAATTCTTTGAGGTACTGTTCACAAGTTACCTCGTCAGCTGTAGGACGATCTTTAGGATCAAATGCAAGTAAGCGTTCTAGTAAGCGGAGAGCCAATGGATCTGCATTAGGGAACTTTTGTGGAAAAGGAACTGGTTGTTTTCTCCGCATGCTAAGAAGATACCTTCTTGCCTTTTCATTCCGAATCTACTAGTATGATGGTCAATTAATCAGTTAAAAAGAAGAAATAAAAAGAAAATGGAAAACCTAGAAGGAAGCCTGAAAACAATTTAGTGTAAAAGGTAACACGAGCAGTTTTTTTGTTTCTTTTGCTCACAAGGTATACATAGCTATTTGAGTAGAAGATGCTTTGTTGTAAGAATTTCAAGAACGATGGATATTAAGGAACAACTTTCTTACAGTATATTATTTGTCTTAGATAATGAAAGATTAAAGCAGAAGTAATTAGAATGAGACAACTAACCCTTGCAGTAGATTCAGAAGCAGGCGTTCCAAGCAAATCAGTCATGAGATCTAATTGGTGTACCACATTTTTTCCAGGAAACAGCGGTTTTCCTGTAAGCATTTCTGCAAATATGCATCCTATGCTCCAAATATCAATTGCAGGGGTGTACTGCAAAACAAAAAAAGGTCATAGAAAACTTAGTGCAATAATCACAATTTGAACACAAATTTTACAAATCAAACATATGAAAGCTTACATAGTAACCTGCTTAAGCAGCAAACAGAAAAGAATAAAAAATTTGAATATATTGAATGGAAAAGCGATGCGAATTTCCAAGAGTGATTATAGTTTAAAATGAAAAGTAAACTACAATCCATTCAATGCTGGGCAACCAAATTCATAAATGCTACCATTCAGTTTATTCGGGGTGCGTCCAAAACCAGCACAGAATCTTGGGTCAAGTACCAAAAAAAGACATGATGTAAAAACGCTCACTGTTTGAAAGTCCATCATTGGTGAAGATATGGGTGTAAAAATTCAACTTCTGATCATTCCTAGTAGTTAATCACAAGGTTGGGCTGAAGTAGCAGATTGTAGAATATATAGCCTCTCAAAAATAATGAATGATTAAAGAATCTTATCAAAGTTTGATGCATACAAAAGAAATTACGAGACAATACTAACTTGAGAAACTACTGAATGAACCTTAAGCAATCTTTTTAACAGCATCCAAATTCAGGAAACAAATCAAATTTGACAGGGCCTAAGGTTATGCTATCATTAGGCAGTCTAAGTGCAGCAAGTATTCAATCTCCAGTAAGCAAAATCCACTTAAAATGAATCGTGTGTCTCCACATAATGTAATAAAATAAGATGAAACTAATATGGAACCAAAATGTGTGAAGCATTCACCAAAGAATGTGACAAACTAAACTTTTGTAGAAGACACTTTTCACTTTATATTGACATGCTACCTGTGATATTCCACTTCAAATACCAAAATATTAGGGGGCTGCTAGGTGTCCTGAAGGGTTTTCCCGAAAACCCTTCCCGAATGACGTGGCAGCCTTTTTTTTCTTTAAAAAATTCTATTTCTCTCTCTCATGTCTCTCACTTGTCTTTCCCTTTATTGTCCTTTATTTTACTTGTGGAAAATATTGGGTGTGGGATTCAAGTTAGAGAAGAAAAGAAAAGAAAACCAGGAAAGAAAGGACAGGCGTGGAGGGCGTCTCAGATAAAACCCTTCGCCTGCTTACTCCATTTGGGTCTCTCTCTCTCTCTTTCTGAATATTGTAAAGTGGTGGAGAGAAACATATGCAGAGGATGGATATTGATATGGGTCTGAGTTCAAGCTTTGAACTTTTCGTGGGGTATAATGAGCGGAGGCCTCAAACTCTTCTTCTTAGAAGGTGATGGCTCTGCAAGAAGAAGAAACACAACAGCTGCAAAGCCCACCAATGCTCCTTGATGCTCTGTTCTGTGTGGAAGAGAGTTTTGAAGAAGAGAATGGTGTGGAGGAAGAAGAGAAAGAGAGTGAGAACTATGATGAAAATGTGAAAAAGCACTCATTTTTCCCTTTGGTTTTGCTAGAGAATGACTTGGGGTGGGAGGACGAAGAGCTTGTGAGAGAGAGAAATAGAATTTTTTAAAGAAAAAAAGGGCTGCCACGTCATTCGGGAAGGGTTTTCAGGAAAACCCTTCCCGACACCAAGCATTATCCAAATATTAAAATAGCAATTGGATATAGGAATTGATAAATAGTACATATAGGAAGTTTTAGCCTATATACCTATAATCCCAAGAAAATAAGAACTAGAGAAAATAAGAGTAACAAGTTAAAAGTTAGAAAATTTCAAAAAATAGACTTTTAATTCAAACAAGAGTGCTTCATTCGAATGAAATTGCTTGCCATGTGTGTTTATGCCACACCAACATGCCACATCAGCAACACCATGTCCGATGCCACGCCATGACGTGTGTCAGTTCAGATGCCACATCAGCATGTCACACCCGATGCCATGTCACGCCACATGTCACATCCAATGCCACATTTAGGTCAAAAGCTGCATTGAATGTTACATGTAACGCTCTGGAGAATTTCTTAATGGCTAAGAAATAATCTCATTCAAATGAGACAAGGTTCATTCAAACAAGACACTTGTCACACACAAAATAAAGTTGAGTTGGAACTCGCAGCTTGCATGGCTGCCATGTCATGTTCGAACGAGATTGATCTCGTTCGAACAAGCACAAAAAATTTTCTATACATACAAGAGCTCAGAAGGTGAAATTTCATAAATCCTCCTTCCCTTGTCTTCTAGCTTCCAGAAAAACTATAGTGGTTATTGTGAGAGAAAGAGAGAAGTTTAAAGGAATGATATGAGAAGAAGAAAGGCTTGGAGAAACTCCAAGAGGTAAGGTTCTACCAAATTTTCTTTGAGTTATAAATAAGTTGTAGTATTAAATGTTGATTAGGTTAGCACATTAGAGGTTATAATGCTGGAATTATTGAACAGTAAATAAAGCGGGAAATTTAGGGTTTTGATTAAAATGAATAAATTTTGATGGTACATTGGGTATTTTGGGATGCATATTTGTTTACTTATGGTCGTATGATATGGAAGGAGAGATTGGTGAATGAGAAAATTTGGTTTCAAGATGATTTTTACGATGAAAAATTCAAGCCAAAAATTCTTGATCGAACAAGATGAATCTTGTTCAAACGAAGCAATCTAGAACTTAAAAATTAGGGTTTTCTAGAGAAAGGAGGTTGTTTAAGGTCTCGGTGACATGTTAGGCTTTTCAAAGAAAGAGAATCCTAACTAATGAGTATAATGTGTTGCAAACAGACACGTGATATGAAGTAAACTAAGCAGAACATGTAAGTAGATATTCTTACCATCTTGATTATTAAATGTATTTTACATGCATCTGTAAGTAATCTGTTGACCTATATTGATATTAATGTTTTAAGATGCATAGTTTAAAATTGTGAATATGAGCCCATACTTTACAATGAATGTTTGCTATGTGATTTCAAGGTAAACAGTTTTTCAAAGAAAGTTTCAAGAAAAGTATATGTAGTACAAAGTATATTTTTGAAGTAAGAAAAGGGTATAAAGTTTTTCGGTGACAAAAGTTAACCAAAGGCAAGCCCATTTCGATCAAGGATTATACATTCAAAACTCGAGGTTGAAAGGGGCTTGTACGCTCAACGTGCCCAATTCGAATGGGGTTAATCATTTGATGCCCGAGGTTGAGCACGGCGGTGCCCTAGTTGAGTAGGGTAGTGAGCTCGACCCTTTAGGCTGAATGGGGAAGGACATTCAATAAAGCCTGATCTGTATGGGATCAAATTGTGAAGCCCTAGTTGAGCGGGTGGTGAGTTCGATCCCTTTTGGTTGAATGGGGAGGACATTCAACATCCTTTGGTCTAACAGGATAGGGAGTTTGACACAGGCCAAGGGAAAGGACTAGTTCAGGAAGTTGTTAGTGTTATGAATTATATATGATTGATTTTTAAGCATTTGTCAGTGCACAATGATTTGAAAAGATCAGTATGTAGATGTGCTGGAAAGTTTGAAAATAGAAAGGTTTTTTTTTTTTTTTTTTTTTTGATAAGTAAATAGAAAGGTCTCTCTCATTTTCTGATTTCCAGGAAAAAGAATATTTACAATAATAACAGAGAGGAATTTTAAAAAGGAGCTCAAGTATACACATACATAGCATGTTGATTGTAATTAGTTATTAAACTGTGGACTCATAGTTCCACCTATAAAATGTCAAATTTTACAGCTATAGATGAGAGGGACTTTGGGGTGCTTGACAACAACCTGAATTGCTACCTATAGAGTTTTAGGCAGACTTAGTATTTTGGTGATCCAAACAAAGCTTTAACTAAGGACTGATCAGGTTTGGGTTTAGTTTGCAATGGCATCTTTTGGTTATATAGAAAGTATGAACAATGTGAATGTGTAGTAGGTTGTACATATGGAACAGAGTTGTACGAGATACATGAATAAATATAATTATGGTTTTAGTTAAAGCTCTGGTATTATTCTTACATAGTTCAATTAATCTTCTGTTGCAATGTCAAGTCATAGTAGTAGCGTTTCATGGATTCTGCAGATGTATAAAAAAAATAATAATAAATAAAAAGGAATTTTGCTAATAGTGAAATACATAGAGAACAAGATTAGCCTAGAGTTCACAACCAAGGTGAATTATATATATATATAGCATGAGTAGAAGACACCCCTCCATACAGGAATGCAAGACATCTGCACCAAGTGACATGTTAATTTCTGAAGCTGATCGTTATGCAAGTTAGATAGAATTACAAAAGGATTAACAAAAGGATTCAGACCATCACATAAGAATAACACCAGCTATCAAACAGCTTACAGTGACAGAAGAGCACTGTCTACAAGCATTTCTTCATGCTGAGGCAACATATTAGCAATAGCATGCACTAAACATTGCCAATAAATCTCTAGAAAAGTTAACTATAAAAACAACAGGGAAAATAGAAGTACAGTATGCAGAAACGTATGTAACATAACCAGTTTCTAATGATAAAAATCATATATTTCATATAGCTTCATCAAACAGAGCAATTGGCAATAAGATAAAAACCAGCTTACTTTTGAGAAAAAAGAGCCACAGAGTTCAGGAGCACGATACCATCGAGTTGCAACATAATCCTTCAATAGCAGTAAATAGGTTAGAAAGCAGTGGTTAGATTCTGGCAACTAGAAATTAAATAAACTAAATTTATTTATAAAAACAAACAAAAAAATCAAAAATTTATTAAAAAAAAAAAAAAACAGAGCTAGTAAGGAATGCAGTGAAATGATAGGCATGACAGAATAGCTTACGGTCCAGAAAATTGCTGATGGGGCATCATTGAAAGATACACGAGCAAGCCCAAAATCACATATCTTTAATTTGCAGTCAGCATTAGCAAGAATGTTTTTTGGCTTTAAATCTCTATGAAATACATTTGCTGCAAGTAACTCAGGGAAATTAATTAATTATCATTAAATCCATAAAAGCCACAAGGATTACTGAAAAGCACCAACCTGTATGTATATACTTCAGACCACGAAGAAGCTGGTACAAGAAAAACTGATAATGCTCAGGAGTAAGGTCATCATTTGCCTTAATTACTTGGTGAAGATCAGATTCCATCAACTCAAAAACAACATATATATCTCTAAATTCCCTCCGTGAAGGAGGAAGCATAATATGCTTTATTTCCACAATATCCGGATGACGTAGCAACCGAAGGAGCTTAATTTCTCTCAGGATCCTTGTGGCATCAGAAACATGTTCAAAAACATCATTAATTTTCTTGATTGCAACCCTTTCTCCTGTATGGGTATCAATTGCAGAGCCAACAACACCATAACTTCCTTTCCCGACAACTTCTTGAATTTGGTATCGGCTAGCCTCTCCATACTCTGTGAAGAATTCTGTTTCTAACCCACCCTGTAGAAGGAATAGCAGTTCTTATTTATGAATAAATGAAACATGGTACAGGAAGAAAAGAAAAACAAAAAAACAAACAAACAAACACAAAACAAAACAAAAACAAAAACAAAAAACAAAAAACAAAAAACAAAAACAAAAACAAAAAAGAACATAATTGTTTGTGTCTTTGGTGCAGTAGCAAATAATAAGTTCAACAAAGAGCCATTAACTAGGGGACAGGAACTGATGGGATAAAACTATTCGTCAATAACTAGATCCAATAAATGTATCTTTAAACTTACACTACTTTGAAAGTAATACCCGTTTCTTAGTTTTATAGAAAATGTAACAAGGCTTCAATCATAGAGCATCTAACAATTGTGATAATGTGGACAAACATCTATTCCAATAGCATTAAGTCTATCCTGTCCAAGATTTTACTAAGTATGAAAATGGGGTAGCCACCTAAAGATCAATTGTTCTTTTTCCCCAGGAAAAGAAAAATATCAGTATTCTTGGCAGGAAACAACAAATATCTCCACATCTTAAATACCACAAAATTTAACAATTAGAAGACTTTTTATCACTTAGCAAAATTTATATACCTTCTTCCCAGATTAAATGTCTGGCTTTTCTTTTTGGAACATCCCAAAATAAGTGCCAACTTTCTACAAATGGAAAGACGTGGGCAATAGCTTGTACTAACCTCAACATTGTGTAATAAAGTGAACAGAATGTTATTAAAAGTAGAGCCTATCTCTGATAAGCAAAGGAGGGAATATCTTTTGTCAACACACTATGGTAAAAAGAAGAACATATTCATCAACATTGTGGAATATCTTGTACTAACCTTAACATTGTGGAATATCTTTTAGGAAGATTATTATATTGATTCATTTTTATCAACGGTCAGGCCATTTAGAATCAAGACATCATAATAAAAAACAAGGAAATATCTTTTATCAACACACTATGGTAAAAAGAAGAACCAAAAGAACAAATTTAAATAGAATAAAAAAGGATATTATGTACATTAAAATGCCAAAGTATAATGCAGATGCATAGAACCCCACCAGATATCATTAATAATCTAAACCTGCAAACTTTTGGAAATGTGCAAGGTAAGTGATCATCAAGACAATTCTCTATGTAAATTCAAATATGATATAATTCCAAAAAAGTTGTGAATAACCACAGGCTATCAATGATCAGAAAGACGCAATACAATAAATTATTACGGAGATATGACAAGACTAGATTGGAGCATATCAGAGAGACCAGGAACTATACGCAAATAATGCAGACCATAATTGTTAATGAATCACGAAAGTCAGCAATCCCAATGGTCCCAGTCAAGAATTCAAATCAGAAGGGTTAAAAATGCAGAGGAACCTAATTAGGGACAAATTGCAGGAAACTGAAAGATGCTCGATGCACTACTTATCCAAGACTTAAATTTATCTTTAAATGATGATAGATAGCAAGAGATCAAAGGGAAGCATCACACATTTGAAAAATTCAGTCGCTCAAATTACAGACTTAAAAGTAATCAACACAATACATTAACTGGAGAACTACTACTAACATCCCACCGCTTGGCAGCTGAAAAAGCAATGGAAACTTAAGTATACGAGTTTGAAACCTTTGTTTTCTGATATTTGTTTCCCATAAATAGAGTATTCAATACAATTACGTCCTACACTAGGCTTCACTGGAAAGTCCCTATCAAGTTCCAAATCATTTTTCAATTCAAAACATGATTTACTTGTACATTTTCCCATCAAACAACCGGAATCCAAGAAAAGAACAATCTTTTACCAATTAACTCCTGCTGATCGAATTCGAATTATCCTTTACCAATCCAATATCTTCCTTTATATTAAATGTTTTAAGCATCCATAAGAACAAAATTATGTTAGTAATAATAATAACAAGCTGAAAGACAAAGGCCATTTTAACAGCGACACAAAATGCCATTGGGTAAACGGAAAAAAAACAAAACAAAACAAAACAAAAGTCAAATCAAACAAACAACCAAATCAGATAAACACCCAGAAAAATAAACCCCAAATAAAACCAAATGGCAAAGAGATCTCAGCTACAAATCCAAAACCCAGATCTCCAAAAGGAGAGAAAAGAGAGAAAAAATAAAGAGGAAAGAGGAAAGAAACCTTTTTTTGGGAATCCATGGTGGCAGATATGAAGTGGGTGTTCCGTTTGGGAACCTTTATGAGCTTCAAGACAGAGATATCAAACTCTCCCTCTTCTTCTTCCTCTTCTTCTTGCTCTTCTTCTTTTAGCTCCTTGCGCTTACGAATTCCCGAAGACTGGGCGCGAAGCTCGGTCACAGATGCAACGTGGCCACAAGTATGATTGACATGGGTACTTTTACTTTGTCTCCGATTGTGATTATTATTGGAATAGTTAGAATTATTATTAATAATAATACCAGTATTAGCATTAGTTGTAGCGCGACGTTGGAACCAGCGACGAACCCCGTCCACCAGTGTTCCTCCACTCCCCATATACTCTCAGCGAGTTTGTTTCGCAGCCACTCGACTTCTTCAGCATTGCCCGCTCTCTGCCTCTCCCCAGATTCTTATCTATCCCTCTATTATTTCGCAGATTTTGCCATCTAGTATCGTCCCTCTGGCGCTGCTGGCCGGTGCGCGCGTTGAGTGCGGAGGCAGAGAAACTTGCCCGCTTGCTTTTCGGAGATGGGCCGTGAATAATGCAAATGCTGCTAATAATGATCTGCGCCAACGAGACAGAGCATGTCCATTTTATAATCTCCTCTTCTCAGTTCTCGTGTGTGTCTTTTTGTCATTTCACAACCATTTGGGATTGAAAACGATACATACCTATTTTAATTAATTATAATAACAACTATATATATATATATTAAAAAAAAAATTATTATTATTATTATTATTATTATTATAACAACTACCAAGCCTACACCCTTCACCCTTAATCTCAGCGAATGTAAAATATTGACTTTTTTTTTTTGTGGCAAATTATTGACTTATTGTTGTCTATTGACAGCAACAAATATTAAAGTATGTATTATGTGTTTAAAAATGATAAACGAGCAACAAAGTCAATGTGACAGTTCTATGAATTTTTTTTTTTTTTTTTTTTTTTTTGTCGTTTGAAAGATAAACTTATTTTATGGAAAACTTGTTTTTTTTTGGAAAGCATACTTACCCTCTAAAACTGACACTTGATTTGTAATTACTTTAAAAAATACAGTCGGACTCTTTACACAACTCAATATTTTTAGTTTGCCCCACCATTAACATTTTTTGTTAACTTGGACGGTAATCTACACGTTTTGACACGTATATACCTTGCATTGAAACTTACGGTTAGTGATTTTTTATTTTTTTTATTTTTTTGTTAATGATACCACATGGCGGTAAAATGCCATCCACGTGTACCACTTAAGATGATATAAGAAGTTATCATCTTAAGCAAATCAGTAGTGGATGACACTTTGGTAGGGGTGTATAAGCGAAAGGTTATTAACCGTTTAAGAGCATTCACAATGGAAAAACTAATTATTTATGTAAAATAGCTTTTCAAAACTTAATTTATTTAGTTTAGCTAATAACTTTTTAAGGACATCCTATTAGTTATATTTTTATCTATATCATTTAATTTTTATTTTTTTATTTATTATAATGATTGTATTTTTCTTAAATATCTTATTTTTCAACTTTTGAAAAAAAAGTGATGTAGAGAGAGAAATAATAGGAGAAAATTTTGAGAAAAGAGAAAACATGTGAGAAAAACAATTAAAAAAAAATGTGGGAAGAAAATTTTGAGAGAAATAGTGGGAGGAAAAAAAGACGTGGAAATAAAATTTAGGAAAATAGCTCTTTGAATAGTGCCGCTACATGTAGCTTTTTTTTAGCTCATTTAATAAAATATCTATTCTACATTTTTTTTAGCTTCTCCAATGTAGAGGGTATTTTATCAATTTAATGAGTTATTTTAGATAAAAGTGTCATTTAGCTCCTCTATTGTGAATGCTCTAATAATCGCAAATCACATAACTGTATAATCGCTTCGTAGACGATTTGTGGTTAGTGGTTAGCGATTTTCGGCGAAGGTGGAGATGATTAATAACCACTTACCCTTATATATATTATATATAAAAATAATAAGATACAAAACAGCGTTGTTTCGATGCTTTTGATCTAGGGTTTTCATTTTGAGTTTAATGAAATTGATGTTTATTCATAAATGATAATAATAATAATAATCTTGAGTTTTGTTACATTTTGAAAACTTCTAATTATTTTAAAAATGCCCAAAATCATTTAAAATAAGCCATAAAAAGAGGCTCAATAAATACTCAAAACACCTAAATAGGCTTAAAATTCTCATTCTAAAAAGCAGTTATGAGTTTCAACAACTGCTAACTGGTAGTTACTTTAAAACCACTAATCGCCTAAGATTGAACAGTTGTGAGTACAAAAATTTGATAACCACCTAAAGTGGTTGTAGTTGACAACTAAAGATAGTAACCGCTAACCGTAATTGCTTGTATACCCCTACACGTTGAGCAATTAGGACATGGAGGGAGTTCTAGTTGTGATGGAGAAAGATGCTAGCAATTCTAGTACAAACAGTCACGATTACCATAGACAATGGATGAATCACACAGTTCCCACACGAAAACAGGTGAAGCAACACCTAGACTTTTCTTGTCAACCCGTTATTTAAATGAGTAGTGTCAAGGTCAAAGAGTCTAACTCGTTTAGTTAAACGAGTTGTTTCAAGGTTGAACCTTAAAGGGTTGGTGAGTCAAGCGAGTCGACTCGAACCTAACACGACAGTTCGTTTTGCCAGCTTTATTGATTAGAAGTTGGGAAGGAGCCTAAATGGCTCGAATGAGTGCTAACATGTTTGGTGGCGCAAAGTGACATTATCTTAATGCTAACAAGGTGTGGGACCCCTATAGCGGCCAAGTGCCCCAGTAGGCACCAATCCTGCCACTTGACTTGGTAAGATATGGGTCCCTTAGTGTAGGACACGTGTCCCACATCAAGGGACCCGACGATCCTATAAGACTATAGAGCAAGAGAAAAGAGGGAGACCGAGAGGGCACCAAAGAAAAGAGAGGGATAGATGAGAAGAAAGAAAATGAGGATAGAAGGAAAGTAAGAAAGGAAAGAAAGAAAACAGAGATGAAAAGGGAAGAGAGGAGGATAAGGAAGAAAGAGGGAAATGAGGAGTATGGGGCGACTATGCCCCAGGGGAGTTCAAATACACAATTTTTGCAAAACAGTTGGGTGCAGAGGCACAGGTAGGGGGTAGTTCTCTCAACTCCAAAATTTTTTGTTACACTTTGTAGAATTTTCTTCGATACCTGGTTGCCCACCCTCAACCACTCATAAGAGGCATATACATTATCAGCGAGAGCAGACAACATACGACGTTTCGCAATTTAAAGTTCAAATTTTTACTATTTGAATTTAATGTCTCTTACTTTACTTCATTTAGTTTTGGAATTAAAGGTTTTTCAATTAAGCAACATGTTATTCATTGGCCTTCAACATACATGCCTAAATAATAATTAAAAAAAAAAATGAAACCATTCATTCATTCATTGATATTATTGATGAAAACAAACCTTGACCAACACATTCAACTAACAATATTGTTAACATACTAAGAGGCTTCCCTATGTGGACCACTTCATCCATAAATGAGAGTGCATTATTTACTAGTTTATGAGCCACTCCATTCGCCTCCCTTCTCACATGATGCACTCCCAACTATTGAAAAGAATTCAACACAATATAGGCATCGTCGATTAATTGGCCATAGCGACACCAATTTTTGTTATCCTTTCTTAACGCATGCACCACCTGTAAAGCATCTCCTTTCAATTCAACCTTATACCACCCCCATCTCTTTAGCAAAAACTAATGCCCTCAAAGCAACAATAGATTTTGCAACAACCGGATCAATAATATTACTTTATGGAGATTGCAAAGTAGTTAGCACCTCCCCCATAGAATCACGTATAATTGTCTTATGCCCATCTTTTGGAAATTGCAAAGTGGTCAGCACCTCCCTTATAAAATCACGTATGAGAAATGCTACACTAATACCCATTTTTTACTCCAATCTTTTTACACCCTGATGTGGCACTCACGTGGCACTGCCACTTCAAGAAAAGATGAAGAAAAAAAAAGGACAAAGTTTTCCTTCAAATTGGGTTTGAAGAATTTCCTTCAACCTAGTCCATAAAAATGACATGAGTCTCCTGAACATGTGAGATGCACATGTTTTTTTAATAGTAAGGACAAAGTTAGAATAAATTTTATTAAAAACTCGTGTGCATCTCACATGCTATTAAAAAAAAGAGACACATGTCACTTTTATAGGCTAGGTTGAAGAAAATTCCTGAGGCAATGGTCGTGGGCTTCCTGGAGCTTTAGTGATTGGGCTTCTTATTGTTGGATAATGACTTGATTTCACAAGTCTTATGGTGGGCCCCAACTTGTATGACTTGCTTTTTTATTTTTTCACTTATTTTGTCTCACCCAACAGCTTTCTTCAAGAGGAAGAATTCAATTCCTTAACCATGAAGCCTTGGCCTACTTTTACATATAGCTTCTCATTCGGCCTTTAAGAGCAGGGGCTACAGCTTCGTTCTATGTGAGAAAAGTGAGGTGAGAGGGCAGTAGCTATTATGTGAGAAGCAGCAGTGCATCACCTATGTGTGGTATAAAGAAATAGAGAGAAAAGATAGTGCAACAAAGATTTAGGGAATTAAGAGATATTTTTTCTCTTTTGTAGTCAATTTTCTTTTGTGTGAAAGTGAGCTTGGGTGTATTGGGGCTTTTGGGTTTGACTGGTTTTGTTTGTACTACTATTTGTACTCCATCCTTTTGTTAGTGAATTTCTACTTGATCATCTTTACCAGTGGATATAGGCTTGTTAAGCCGAACCACTTAAAATTTGGTGGCTTGTGTGACTATTTGTTATTTTCTATTCCTCTATTTTTCTACTTCATTGGTGATCATGGAATTATTTTATCTCAACAAACTAGTATCAGAGCTTAGGTATTTATTTTGTGTGATGACTATGAAGTATAGAAATTTGATGGTTAGAATAGTTTCAGTCTTTGGCGTATCAAGATGCGAGCTTTGTTACGAGGCTTGGCGAAGATTTTTTATGGCAATGTGCCATCAACAGAGGAAAATAAGGAACTTAAAGAAAAATCCCACAGTTCAATTTTGTTTTCTCTTTTAGATAAATTTTTTAGAGAAGTTGTCGACAAAGAAACTGCTGCTAGACTTTGAAAAAAGTTAGAAAGTTTGTACATGAAGAAGTCTCTCACTAACATTTTATTTCTAAAGCAACAATTATATACCCTCAGGATGCAGGAAGGTATGCCTTTTTGTGATCATTTAGATAACTTTAATAGAATTATTTTAGATCTAAAAAATATTGATATTAAAGTAGATGATGAGGATCAAGACTTGATTTTGTTATGTTCACTACCGAATTTGTTTCATAATTTTGTTAATTCAATGTTGTTCAGTAGAAATACCATCTTCTTAGTTGATATTAAATCTGCTTTGAATTCTATGGAGTTGAGAACAAGATTAAATAGTAAAGATAGTGAAAATCAGGCAAATGTTTTATTTGTTAGGGGTCGTTCGAAAAATTGCTCTAATTTTAAAGGCCAATTGCAATTCAATTCGAAGAACAGAGTTAAATATTATTATTGCAAAAAGTATGGGCATTATAAATCCGAGTGTCCGAAGTTAAAAAATAAGAGGAAGGAGATAAGTTAAATTCCTCTTCTGTGGCTGGTGTTGTCGAAGGAAATTTTGAGGATTCAAAATTTGTCCTTACATTTACCAATTCAAATGGTCATCTTATTGACAAGTGGATTCTTGATACTGCATGTACTTCTCATATGTCCTCTAAAAGGAATTGGTTTATTAATTATGAGTTAGTAAATAATGGTTCAGCTTTGATGGAAAATGATGTCGCATGCAAGATTGTTGGTATTGGTGCAGTCAGAATAAGAATGTGTGATGGGATTGTGAGGACTTTGAAGAATGTTCGACACGTACCATATTTAAAGAAAAATCTTATTTCTTTGGGCATTTTGGACTCCCTTGGATATGAGTATTCCAGTGAAGTGGAGTCATTCGGCTTAAGAAAGGCTAATTGGTTGTGATGGAAGGTAACAAGGTTGATGGCATCTATTTTCTTCAAGGCAGTATGGTGACAGATTCAGTTGATGTGTCTTCTTCAAATAATTTTAAACTATCGGTAGTGTTAGCACAGCAGAGTGAGAAGGAAGAGCATTTCATGTTGCATGTATCTTACTTTAGTGTGTTTGGGAGCATCATGTGTGTTATGGTGTACATTCGTCCAGATGTTTCACATGCAGTCAATATTGTTAGTCTTGGCACAGTTCATTGGCGGGTAGTGAAATGGATACTTTGTTATTCATAGGGTGCTACAGTTGTTGGTTCAGTCTTTAATAAAAATAATGGCATCGGTTCTAGTGTCATTGGGTACGTCAATTCAGATTATGTTGGTGATCTAGTTGTGACATGATGAGATATCGCATTGAAGAAAATTATCTTTGAGGGAAATCTAGTTGATATGTTGACTAAGCCAGTTCCAGTTCTCAAGTTCAAGAGGTGCTTGGACTTGATTATTGTTTGTAGCTTGTGATTGCCCCTCAGGTTGTTGGAAGAGATGTCATGAGGAGATTTGTATTTTGGACTTGATGAAATTCAAGTCAATGTGAAGATTGTTGGATAATGACTTGATTTCACAAGTCTTATGGTGGGCCCCAACTTGTATGACTTGCTTTTTTGTTTTCTCACTTATTTTGTCTCACCTAGCAGCTTTCTTCAAGAGGAAGAAGTCAATTCCTTAACCGTGAAGCCTTGACCTACTTTTATATATAGCTTCTCATTCGGCCATTAAGAATGTGGGTTGCAGCTTCGTTGCATATGAGAAAAGTGAGGTGAGAAGGCAACAGCTCTTAGTAGCAGCAGCTCTTAGTAGCAATGCAGCACCTCTGTGTGGTGCAGAGAAATAGAGACAATAGAGAGTGCAACAAAGCTTTAAGGAATTAAGAGATATTTTTTCTCTTTTGTAGTCAATTTTCTTTTGTTTGAAAGTGAGCTTGGTGTATTGGGGCATTTGGATTTGAATAGTTTTGTTTGTACTATTCTTTGTACTCCATCTTTTTGCCAGTGAATTTTTCCTAGATCGTCTCCATTAGTGAATGTAGGCTTGTCAAGCCGAACCACTTAAATTTTGGTGTCTTGTGTAACTGTTTGTTATTTTCTATTATGTTATTTTTCTACTTTATTAGTGATCCTAAAATTATTTTATCTCAACACTTATGATGGCTTTGGAGATGAGTTTCCTTTGATTTTAGCTTAAGAAGCTTTGTTTGGTTTTGGTTTGTGGGATGCAGAGAATAGTGCTCGCGATTTTTTTATTATTATTTTTTTTTATCCGGAGTGGTTTGAGAAAGATATGTAGAGTTGGGTTTTTGTAGAAATATTCATGTTTGGCTAGAGAAGGACGACAGATTGCACGTTTTTCACTGAAGAAAGCGTCAATTTCATAAACATTTTTTTTAGTGGAAATCTAATGTGGCACTCCACGTCATAGTGTAAAAAGATGGAAGTAAAAAATGGGTGTAAGTGTAGCATTTCTCATCAAGTATAATCACTCATATGCCTATCTTCCTATTAGCGTATCTACCGGAGCATCCCAATTTACCTGCACTAGTCCCCCTGAAGGAGCCTTCCAACGATGGCACACCATTGTAGCTTCAACTTCATTCTTATGCGGTTTGAGATGTGCATCTATGTACTCTTGAAGTAATTCTATATCCCTTAAGTACAATTTGATTAAGATGATCGAAATTCCCCCTATAGACCAAGGGATTTCTTCTAAACCATAGGTTCCTTGCAACTACTATCATTACCTCAAAATTATCCTTATTTAATTTAGTGTGCATGGAGTCTACAAAGGATATAAATTCAATGTGGACCTTATTGTGTTTTTTTAAACCTACGACCACATACATTCCACGCATTTAGATGCTGAACAATTCTATAATACATGCTCTGTTGTCTCCTCTTCCAAACCCATATATAGGGCATAATGGATAAGACACTATTTTCTTCTTAAACAAATTAGCTTTCATCAGCAATCCATCATGGCGGGCCCTCCACATGAACACTTTTACAACATTGTGAACCTCCATCTTCCAGATGCTCTTCTAGGTGTTTGTATAACATTTCACATAAGAAAACTCCCCTCTACCATACGAGGCACATGAATTTGCTAGATGATTGACACTTCTCACCATAAATTTCCCAATTGCAAGAGTACTTCCAAATATGTTGATCTCTACCATTGAATGTACTAATAGGGATTTGGCCTATTTTTAATGTGATATATGTCCCCAAACACTTTAACAAACAAAATATTCCATCAACGGGTGTCCCTATCAATAAGGTCAACCACCATGACCTCTTGAGAAAGTCCCCTCCCTATAGTATAAGTCATATGCACTACCTCCTTTGGTATCCATTTGTCGTGAAATTTTTTGATTTGCTTGCCAGATCCAACCCTCAAGATTAGCCCCTCATTCAGTAAATCTATGGTAGACCAGATGCTTCCCCATACATATGAGGGTCTATTTCCCAATTTTGCATCAAGTATGCCACTAGGAGGAAAATATTTTACCTTTAAAATTTGTGCAATCAACGACTTAAGATTCTAAAGCACTCTCCAATATTGCTTTGCCAACAACACCTTATTGAAATTTTCCAGATTGCAAAATCCCAAACCCCCACTTCATTTTGACCTCCCCATTTTTGTCTAATTCACCCAATAAGTTCTTTTTTTCATTATTCATATGTCACCACCAAAAAATTTTCATCATTGACTTAATTTTGTTGCACAAAGCTTTTGGGAACTTAAATAAACTCATCGTGTATGTAGGAATTACCTGAACTATCACTTTTAGCAAAATCTCATTCCCAACATGAGATAAAAATTTTACCTTCCAGTTGCTTATGTAATTCCAAATTTTGTCTTTAATAGTATTGAATGCACGCATCCGTGATCTACTAACCATCGTTGGCAAGCCCAAAGCAGTGGGTAGGTTGTACATCAGAGATTGCAGCTATTTTATAACGGTTGGCAACACTAGTATTTTTGCTGAAAAAGATGTATGTTTTCTCCTTATTCAAAAGTTGTCCCGATGCATGCTCATTGTCACCACCTCAATAGAAAAAATAGTTAACTAGTAATTGACCTCATGGTTCGTTTCCCAGCCCTATCCCATACGGAACAAGACTCGGGGATCATAACCTTTCCTATTCAAGATAATTAAGCGGAAGACTTTTAAACTATAGGATAGGAAAACAATAATTAAAATAACCACAGATTCATACACCAGAGTAAACTTAATACCTCATACCATAAAGAGAAGTCACCAAATGTATCAATTATTAGACCATTATCGAAACAAAATATTACGTTCTCAAATCATAATTGTCTTACAAAAGATCCACAAATCAAATCTTAAGCTTAAGTAGGGCTAAAGAGATAATAATCTCGATCATGTCTGCTCGAGTAGTCTCTCCATCATCCCACATGGACTTCAACCACTCATAGTCCATATCATAAAAAATGACTCAAATTGAGCCTTGTGCAATTACCTACGTCGGGTCCAAAGGCATCTTCGTCTAGGCTAGTTAAACCACACAATTATTCATAGTAGAAGGGATAAACATAAAAACAGGGTTAAGTCTAAAGAATTAGTGAATGTTAATGCACATAATACCCATGCCAATTTAGTGATGAACTCTATGTAGCAGTTTAATCATTCCGGTTTTCCATAAGTGTGATATAAATATATAATACACGCTTATAATCATAAGTAACAGTGATAGTTTAATAGTGTGGTCTACTTGAGATATTATCCCTTCTTATCAGGGTTAGCGCTATCCCAAAGGACCTATAATACAACATCGGTGCTCTAAATATTGTATGCTACCATTCATTATACTAGTGGCACGACCAAGTCCGACTTCGGGTTATCCAAACCACTAATGATGTCCGTCCTATAATGACCGCCCGTTAAGGGTGCACAGGTCACGAAACAACCATTGGATCCATGACCCATATATCAACGCACACATTTGACCATAAAGTTAACATGTGATGAGCGCTGAATGTTGCACATTCAAGCCCCTTAACTCACATATATTAATTCATTACCATTATTATTTGTTTGATTTGATTTTAGGGGTAATTTCACTTAACCCCTTGAAGTTGCGCGTCTTTTGCAAACACCCCTCAAAACTTCAAAGTCTCTCACTTTGGTGTATCGAACTTTTGTTTCGTTTCAAATACCCATTTACTGTTAAATATTGCAGTTAAATTAAACGAGAAAATGAAAAAAATAACTAAGGGTATTTTAATTTCACACACATCCATTAGGATTTAACGGAAATGGGTATTTGAAACGAAACAAAAGTTCAATACACCAAAGTGAGAGACTTTGAAGTTTGGAAGGGTGTTTGCAAAAGGCGCGGAACTTCAAAGAGATTAAGTGAAAGTACCCCTTTGTTTTATTTTTGTGTTTCAAGGTCTTAAATGACAGATGCAATAATTTATGTGGAAATTGGGTTTAAAAGACCATTTAGATGCATTTTAATACCTGAGATTAAATGCATTAGCATTCACGCGCAAAACCAGCTCATCTCAAACACTCGAGAGCATATCACCTTGGCTCGAGTGTGGGTGCGATCGAGTGCACTCGCGTATCCAGAATCTAGCAACACTCTTTTCCAGCTTGGATTAGGTTTTTAGTTCCCCATAGACTGATCTATGATTTTTTTAGGGTTTCTAGGATTTTCCTAATCCCTATAACTAGGCCTCTAAAATTGTTAAAAAAAAAAAAAGAAAAAAAGACACTGCTACCTAGAGTCAAAAATCAGCAATTAGTCTTTGGAGCTTAGCAGAGTCATGAGCGGCTAAAACCCTTGATAAGATACTGATGTAACCCTATCCAAGCATAATGGTTTGATTGTATTTAATTTATAGATTTTCAGTTTATGCATGTTGATTGTATAACTATAGGAATTGCTACAATTGAATTATGTTCGTAAATACTAAATGTAATTGTTCTTAATTTTCAAAATCAATATTAATGAAATTCTTATCTTGTCGTAAAAAGTCTTTTACTTTTATTGAAATCAAATCATTCTTATTTTTTGTGATCACGAGGATGATGGTTATGCAATGGTTTTTAATTGACATATAATCAATAGGATTAGATAGGCCATACCTAGGAAAGATAAGTCGTACTACATCCTAGTTTATTGTAATTTAGGTAGACGATCTGTGCCAACCAAATATGGGTTATGTTATTCCATTGATAGTATTAGAATATTTTATACATTATTCTCTAGGTTTATTGCGTTTCCTATTATAGTTTATTTCCTATCTTAATTAGTCTAGGGTTTCTTGTCTGTCACTCTTAACATCTCTATATAATGAGGCCTATGTAATTATCTTAAAATATATCAAATAGAAGAAATGTAGTCCTTACATTTGCTTTCACTCTCTCTCTTCTTTCTCTCATTCTTCCGCTCATATATTTCGCATATTTATTATTTCAACATGGTATCAGAGCCACTTTCTTGTGGCCTTCAACATCCATGTGTTTTCTCGCGTTCTGTCCGACAATCTCAATGCTCAAGTCCATCGCCACGCTCCGCCCAAAGCTCTTTGCCAGTTCAACATCACGCGCGTCACGCGCCGATCAGGTTCGGTGCGCTGATCTGATAACTGCCCAAGTAAGCTCATTTTCCTTTTTATGTTTTGGCCCTAGTCAACCCAGGCCCATTGTCGGCCCTTTTGAAGTTTGGCTCTTTGTCAGCCCTGGCTCATCATCGGCCCCTTTTAAAGTTTGGCTCATTGTCAGCCTTGGCCCGTCGTCGGCCCCTTTTGAAGTTTGGCTCATTGTCAGCCCTAGCCCGTTGTTGGCCCATTTTGGAGTTTGGCCCGTTGTCGGCCCTTTTGAATCTACATCCACTAGCCACCTACCACCGTCGTTGGCCGCCCGCCAACCTCTATCTTCTCCGGCAGCCTCCACCATCTACAGATCGTTCCCCACCTCCACCACCGCTGTCATCCTAGTTTCAAATTTCAAACTCAAGGTTGCAGAATATTTCACCTTGAATTTGAAGGGGGATATTAGAATATTTTATATATTATTCTCTAGGTTTATTGCCTTTCCTATTATAGTTTATTTCATACCTTAATTAGTCTAGGGTTTCTTGTCTGTCACTCTTAACATCTCTATATAATGAGGTCTATGTAATCATCTTAAAATATATCAAATAGAAGAAATGTAGTCCTTACATTTGCTTTCACTCTCTCTCTTCTTTCTCTCATTCTTACGCTCGTATATTCCGCATATTTATTATTTCAATAGATAGTATGAAACTTATTAAAAAATTAGATAATTCATACTTATGGAAGACGGGTCGTACTACATTTTAGTGGTTAGGTGGACGATCCGTACCAACCGAAGATGGATTATTCTCATTCTTTAATAAGGTATTTTCTTGTTTATTTATAACATGCATAGAATGAGTTTCTTGAATTGAATATGATTAATCATTGATGTGCGGATAACGGTGAAGTCAATACTCTACTCTCTCTCTCTCTCTCATATTTCACATTCTCTTTGGCGTTTATTTTATGCACTTTTATTATACAAATCAAATCAATCTCCGTTACATTAAGTTAATTTTAATTCTCATAAATTAGATAACAAAACCCATGCAGTCCTCGAAGTTTGACACCCTCTCTATAGCCTTATCTTACAAGGATTCGTTCTATTGCGTGTGGTAATTTATAATTGATATATTTTGCTTTAAAAACATCACATCAACATGTATAGTAAGCTCATAGCCGTTATTCTGTATGTACCGGTGTACCATGTCATACGATTCAATCTATCTTATCCATATTTTACATGCATGCTTTTACAAGTCTTACTCTTATTAACATGTTAAGTATAATGTTTTTCACAAATGCTAGAGTTCATGTACAACAGAAAAATATGTTTCCATGAGAGTTGCAAATATGCATGTTTCGATACACAAAATAGACGTACAAATGTAGGAAAATAAATGCGAGTATTATATGAGTTAAAACTTACCTAGATCGATTAAAGTCTCTGAGAAATCCTCCAACAAGTTCGGGTTCTCCAAATCTGTGAAAAATCCCACCATTAGTCCTAAGTTCATTAAAACAAATCCTAGGCTTCAGAACAGGGGTCATTCGGTGGTCGGCCAAAAAGGTCATCTTCTGAACGCTTGGGTGAGTGCTCGTGTAGTGACCCAAATAATTAACTAGGCATAATTAGCTTAGTTAAGGAGGTTAATTTGGGCTTTGGGTCACTAAGAACATTTGAAGGATAATTTGGACTTTTGAACAAACGTACGCTAGGTTTAGCTGACATA
Source organism: Carpinus fangiana (assembly GCA_006937295.1). Taxonomy (NCBI): domain Eukaryota; kingdom Viridiplantae; phylum Streptophyta; class Magnoliopsida; order Fagales; family Betulaceae; genus Carpinus; species Carpinus fangiana. The sequence continues at coordinate 12,370,421 of CM017328.1, read as the reverse complement.
CGCTCCTGTCTTTTGTACGAACGTACGCAGAAACGCTGGACGTACGTTGCTGTTTGTAATGTGGACGTATGTGAGGGGACCACCAGACGTATGCTCTGCAAATAGTACACGGACTTACGCTACTTTTTAGGACTACCCTCTGGTTAATACCTGAACATACGAGACAGCCTTTAGACTGCTGTGTAAAAGTACTGGACGGATGTTAGGGTTTGGCAGACATCCGCTGCTTTTCAGAGAGTTAGTGGCAGCCCTTCTCTATAAATACCCCCTACCCCCCGCCTTCAGTTTTCTCATGCCTCTCTTTGCCCCCCAGGCTGCTTGTTGACCGTTTTGTGAGTGGTTTGTGTGTTTCAGTGCTACGTCATTATGCTGCTCGATTTTTGTCTTGTGTTGTTAGTCGTAGTTTTAGCTTAGTTATGCTTTAAATCTTGTTTAAGTTAGCGTTTTGTTAACTTAGCATGATCGCGTTGCATGAAGGTTTTATTTCGACTTAGGAGGCCCTAGGGAGCCCTTTGTTAGGAGGCTTAGGAGTTGGTTTGGAGGATAGGAGGACAAGTGGAGAAAATGAGGGTCTCCCTGAAATCCTTCGAAGCGGACGTACAGTCTCGAGACTAGATGTACGGTCCAAAGTATCACAGCGGACGTACAACCCTGAGCCCAGACGTACGGTCTAGAGTGTGATAGGAGACTTTATTTTCACCAAGCCGTCTCATAGCTCCTGTTTTCCTTATTCTAGAGTTGTTTTAGTAGAAATAGAACTAATAGAAAGTTTTTCACAGATTTGGAGAACCTAGATCATTTGGGTTCTGTTTGTTAAAAGGTTTGCCCTCAATTAATAATTTCATTTTTTCAACATTCTCTTATTTTTAACATCACATTACTCACTTTTTATTACTCTTCAAATAAAAAAATCACTACAAAACAAAATTTTTCATTTTTCTATGCCAAACATTCTTACTTCTTTACTTTTTCAAAAAAAAAAACATTCTTATTTTTTTCACATCTGCTACAGTGCGAAACCAAAACCAAACCAAAATCATTTACCAAACGAACCCTTGAAATTCTGGGAGACGTTATTCAACCCAAGTGAGTTTTTAACTCACATAATGCTTGATGTTATTTTTCATGTACTGCACGATTATTTTATGTACCAAGAAAACATGCGTATTTGCAACTATCATAGTTTATACTTTCTGCACATGAACTTTAACATTTTGAGAAAACGTTGTGCTAATATGTTAATAAAGTGAGACTTGTAAAAACATGCATGTAAAATACAGACAAGATAATTTACATCTTATGACATGGTATACCGGTACGTGCGGTATAATGGCCATGGGCTTATTATACATGTTAGCTTTATGATCAAATATGTGTATTATATGGGCATTGGATCCAATGGTTGTTCGTGACTAGCGTAGCCTTAATGGGCGGTCACCACAAAACAGACATCATTAGCGGTGTGGGCCACCCGAGGTCAGACTCGATCATGCCGTTAGTGTTATGTATGGTAGCGTGCAATGGCTGGGACACCAGCATTATATTACAGGTCCATTGGGACAGCGCCAACCCTGCTGAGAAGAGGTAATATCTCGGATAGACCATACTGTTGAACTATGATTGTTACTATGTATCATATGCATATATTGTATATTTATATCACACATAATATAAACTGTCATGATAGAACTGTCATATGCTTTACAAAAACATTAGAGTTCATTACTAAACTGTCATGGGCATTATTTGTGTTAATAACCACTAAGTTTTAAACTTACCCCATTTTTATTTATGGTGAATAACAGGAAAAGGGCAAGCGCTCGTGGTACTATAGGAAGCGAGCGCTCATGTACTGTTGCTCAGAGGGGTTAGGTGGCAAGTGACACTCACGGATAAAAACTAGTGGTCAATGAGCGCTCGACCTAGTCCCCACACGAGCGTTCATGTATAGTTGTTAGGCGAGTGCTCATGTGTGGTCCCCCACACGAGCATTCGTCTACTATAGCTTTGATATCCAAAAATTTCAAAAACACCCCTCTAAATGTCCCTAGTGACCCAAAACCCAATTAACCCTCGAATTAAGCTGTCTTGAGCCCAATTAATTATTTGGGTCACTACACTCATAGATTTCAAGAACATCTTGAAGCCGACCCCATTATGCTATATTCGCCTTGTAAAAAAGGAGGATGTCATCTGCAAAAAATAAGTGGTTTAGTTTCACTCTCCCAAACACAATTGGAACCCCTATAAATGCCTCTTTTCGCTCTGCCTTCAGCACAAATGATAAATAAATAGGGGGAAATTGGTTCTCCTTGTCTTAATCCTCAGGTCACTATAATTTTTTTCTAGGGGCTCGCCATTGATCAAGATTGAATATGATATAGAACTACTACATTATTTTATCACCAAGTTGATCCAGCACCTATCAAAACCCCACTTCCTCGTCAATTCTTTCAAAAAACACTATTCTACCTGATCATACACCTTACTCATATCCAACTTTAAAGCCATGTACCTGACTTTGTCCTTCAAATGAGTATTCATCATATGAAGAGTCTCATATGACGCTATAATATTGTTTGTAATTAGTCGACCAAAGATGAACATGTTTTGAGTTGGTGAGATAATCTAGGGGAGGATTTTTTTTTAGTCGATTCCCTATGACTTTTGACAGCAATTTCTACACCACGTTGCACACATTCAAACGAAAAAAATCTATAACATGTGATGGATGTTTGACTTTTGGAATCAAAACAATATATGTGTCATTGATTGCATCAATCGCCCTCCCCAGAAAAGCCATCAGGCCAATGGGGTACAGAGACGTTTGTGATAATGCATAACTCACTTCCTCCGCAGTAAACTCCTTTGTCAATTGCTTGTTCATATCTGTAGTGACCTAAATAATTAACTAGGCATAAGTAGCTTAGTTAGAGGATTAATTTGGACTTTGGGTCATCAAGATCTGCCAAAAGGGCATTTTGGAGAATTTGGATTTCTGGATCGGACGTACGCTAGGGTTGGCAGACATAAGCTCCTGTCTTTTGTGCAGACGTACACGAAAACACTGGACATATGCGAAAACACCGGACGTACGCTACTATTTGTAGTACGAACGTATGGTGGGGGACCACCGGACATATGCTGACAAATAGTACGTTGTACTCTATAAATAGTACACAGACGTACATGAGACCACATGGACGTACGCTACTTTTTGAAATACCCTTTGATTAATACCTAAACGAATGAGACAGCCTTTGGACCACTACGTAAAAGTACCGGACGTAAGCCCCTAGGACCGAACGTCTGCTGCTTCTTGGCCCTATAAATACCCCTCACCCTCTCGCCCATATCACACCCATTCTCGCTTTAACCCCTCTAGAGCCCCCAGGCTGCGAAAATCCTCATTGTGTGAGTGTTTTGTGAGTTTAGAGCTAGTGGAGTGAAGGTTCTTGAAGTTTGGCTTCATGGAGGTAATGCTCGGTTGCCTAACTCTTTAATTACATCGTTATGCTGCTCAATTATTGTCTTATGTTGATAGTCGTAGTTTAGATTTAGTTATGCTTTAGATCTTGTTTAGATTAGTGTTTTGTTAACTTAGCATGATCGCGTTACATGGAGGTTTCATTTCAACTTATGAGACCTTATGAGACCTTAGGAAACCCTTTGGTAGGCTTAGGATTTGGTTTGGAGAATAGGAGGACGAATGGAGAAAATGAGGTTCTCCCTGAAAACCTCGAAGCGGACGTACGGTCCAAAGTATCACAACAGACGTACAGCCCTGAGCCCGGACGTACGAACCAGAGTGTGACATGAAACTTTATTTTCACCAACCGTCTCATAGCTCCTATTTCCTTGTTCTAGAGTTGTTTTAGTAGAAATAGAACTAATGATCGGTCTTTTCTCAATATTCAAGGTTATGGAGCTTCAAGGGAATTATATGGAGGTGCTTTACGACCCGGGTGAGTACAAACTCATATGGATGCTTTGTTATTACTTTTCTTGCATTGCATATTTATTTTATATATATATCAAACATGCATATTTTGCAACTCTCATGAAATACATTTTGGAACTACTGGGAACTCTCTTTTGTGAAAAAGTGTGTCGATTAATAAGATAATAATGAGGCTTGTAAAACTATGTACGTAAAAGACTGATAAGACTAATTTCATCGTATGACATGGTACACTGGTACGTGCAGTATAATGGTCATGGGCTTACTATACAGGTTAACTTTATAGTCAAATGTGTGTGTGGGGGCTTTGGATCCAATGGTTTTGTGACCAAGACGCAGCCATTCCCGATGGATGGTCACTATAGAACGGACATCATTAGCGGTGTGGGCCATCCGAGGTCGGACTCGGTTGTACTGCTAGCGTTATTACTATAGAACTTTATTACTTCCACTGCTTAGTATCATCTGTCTTTGAGGAGTAGAGGTCCCTGAGTCTTATTCAAAGTGGAATAAAGGTTGGAGATGAACCGTAGAATTAATTACCAGTTAATTAATTCTCAAGGCATTACAATATCAAGGGAGACCTGCGTCTCCAAAGCTTCAACGCAAGTAGGGGTATGCAGATTAATCATTTACCGCCTACCGACCGCTTATCAACCGCCACCGAACCGTCATTAACCAACAACTAACTTTCGGCAGTCGGTAGGCGGAATAAAAATATTATTTCAACATCGGTTCGGTTCGGTAGGTGGAATAAATTTTTTTTATTAGTTAACCGACAATTAAACAACGTAGCCGATTTTTCAAGTAAATTTTGAATTTTATTTGGCAACTTTCCTTATTGTGTTTGTCTAGCTTATTTGTGGGTGTCATTTTGATTCATGTTCTACGAATTGCCTTTTCTTTTAATTTATAAAACATGTTCTTTATTGATTATGTATTTACAAGGAAATTGATAAATCTTAACATAAAAACTTATATCCGATAATTAACCGACTTAATCGATCACTTATTAACTGACTAACCGAAAAAAGTAAAAACTATTTCTTATCGGTATAAAGTTGGTTAATTAATCGACTTTTATGAATCGGTAGGCAAAAATGCCCCTACCGACACAGACCGAACCGATACCCATCCCTAGACGCAAGCATCAACTCCCCTAAGGTTAGAAGTGGAGAACAGTTGGTAGTAAAAATCAATGAACTTTCTACTAATAACTTCGAGGGTTGTAAACAAACGACCTCCCTCATCTTCAACCTTACATATATGATTTTTCTTCCTCCTCTAATTAACACACATATGGAAGAATTTTGTATTTCAATCGCTATTTTAAAACTAGTGCACCTTTGCCTGTTGTTTCCACTGTATTTCTTCTTCTTTCTAGGATTTCATCAACCTCCCTCTAGACATTTTTTAGTTTCTTGATCATCTCTGGATCTTCGCTGCCTCGGGCCTTTTCTACCCATTTTAATTTATTTTTTACTGCAACCATCTTCTCCTTTCCTCCAATTTTACTGCTCCGTATCATTAGCTGTTGTTTGCATTCCGCCAATCCCTCTTTAATATTTTTCAGCTCTCCTGTAAATCAATTTAGTAACTATTTTATCAGCTACATCTTCTATTTAAATTTTAGTTAAAATTTTCAATTTTTATTTTATTTTAGTTACTAACTTTTCAAAAACATTATAGATAGCTTATCCAAAATGATTATGTACTCTATTAAAATAATTTCTTGATTTACTATTAATTTCTTTATAATACAAATGCTCTTATACTCCATGTTGTGATAGTCGGGAGGTAAAAGTGAAATGGACAAGCAAAGAAAATGAAAGGATGGGCGAGTTAAGTAGACTGTCGTATTCTTGTGCCATTCTTTCTAGTGGTAACTCAAGTTCAAAATTCCCCATCCAAAATAATAATAATAATAATAATTTCAAAATTTTGCAAAATTATTTTTACTTTGATTTAGATTTTGGAGAGAATGAAAGGTCAATTTTTTTTTTTTTTTTTTGATGGTGAAAGGTGAATTTGTTACTCTCTTTTTCTATGCAAAAGTTGGGTGCGTGTTATATTCTCCATACACACTTTTTTTTTTATTTCTTTTTTTTAAAAAACTTTTTTAGAAGGGTTATGGAGTAGTTTTCTTTTTCTTCCACTAGTGCCTGGATAACTTTTCACTGCGAGTAGTTTTATAATAATAGTAATAATAATAATAACAATAAATCTCATATTCCTTTATAAATGGATAGAGAATTCTTTTAAATTGGATTAGAGAAATTTTTTTCAACTCAATCTATAAAAATGACATATATCTTTGAGCATATGAAATTTACATGCTTTTTTAAAATAAAAAAAAAATTAAAAATTAAAAAAAAAAAAACAGAAATCTAATGATTTCATTGATTAAAGATTATGATCATAAAACTCTTACAGAATAGAGCGAAAAGCTCTTATAGTTTAAAGTATAAAGCTCTAAAAAATCATAGCCACATACTATAAGGTTAGGTTAAAAAGTCATAAATACAAACAAAAATTCTTACAATCAAGTGTTATTTAGGACTTCAATCTTTCGCTAACTCATGTACTAGTATAGTTAAAGAGCAGATTTGCTCCGAACAAACTAGATCTAAGACGTGTAGCCAAGTTTCCTAACAAAATTTATATATTGAAACCAGTCGTGAGAAATAACCCTCACAATGAAATATACAGGTTATGAGAAATAACCCCTCACACCTAATTATTCATCCTTGCTCATACGGGCATATCTAGAGAGAAAAAACCAATTATTCAAAAAAAAAAAAAATACAATTAAATAACCAGAAAGCAACAACATCATCCGGGGAGGAGATGAACGGCATAACAAGGTGGAAGGTAGACGGACGCATAACGGAGAGGCCGAAGTTGCTGATCCAGTCAGAGAACACCAACAAATATAAAGAAAAAGAAAAAACAGAAGAGGAATGGGAGGGTAGGAGCGTGGAGTAGAAGGGAAAGGGGGAGAGGAAGATATGCTCTCTCCTCCTCTCAGATTTGTTTTCTAAGGAGAATGGCCAAATGCCAAATCTAAGCATTCACATGCTTTTTTGACATAGGTTTTTTTTTTTTTTTAAACTGAGTTAGATGATTTTCTTTAAACTGATCTATAAAAATGTTATGTGTTATTTTTCAATAACATGTGATAAACATGTTTTTTGAATAAAATTTCTTTTAACTTTGTCTTTACAATCAAAAAAAGCATGTACTTCTCATATGCATAAAACACTTAGACACATGTTATTTCTAATGACCAATTTAGAGAAAATTATTCAAACTCAGTTTGGAGAAAAATTATGTTAGCTTTTTAATAGAAGAGATAAAGTTGAAAAATATTTTATGAAACAATCATATACATCTCACATGCTATTGAAAACATATTATATGAAAAATGCTAGGTGCTCTCATATTACTTTTAAAAACCAAGTGAGATTCTCCAATAGGTAACTCAATCGCCTAGGACCACGCCTAATAAAACAGAAGTTACTAGTTTGAATATCCCTCCCTTTCTTGTGTGGATATGTCAAAAAAACAAAAAAAAAGTGAGAAAAATAAGGACCACTTCATTTCTTTTTTCTTTTTTTGAATAACATCTACCTAGGACAAAAAAAAATTAAAAAAACACCAACATTCTCCTATTTTTACTGACCGAATTGAATGAACTTCTCCTAACTCAATTTGAGATTTTTTTTTTCCCATAAATGTAATAAATGCTCCCCACAAAAAGTTATACAAGTGGAGCCTAATTATTAATTAACGTACTTCTGTTAGGATTTTAGTATACCAAGAGTTTCAACTTTTTGCAGCGACTTGGTTCCTTCTTTCAACCTTTTCATTCCATTTCTGTTGCGAATTTTGAGATTCTAGAAATGGTCATGGTTTAACAAATTTATGAATTTTTAAAAAGAATTCGTTGCATGTTGAGATATACCTTTTATAAGCCTGCCAACAATTCCCAAAAAATAAAAATAAAAAGCGAGAACCATAACTTTTGATAGAATATATTCAGAATATATTTTGAATATGTTCTGATATTTATATTATTGACTTATATATATTTTTGTATATTATGAATATATTGTAAAGACTTTTATTATAATTTTATGAGTAAGGTTAGAAATTAGGGAAAAAATTTCTTACCTATTGAACTTACACGTTTTTTTGTAAATACCTCAATTTTTAAAGTCTTTCACTTTGGTGTATTGAACTTTCTTTTTGTTCCAAATACCTTCTACTGTTAGATATTGGAGTTAAATCAAACAGTACCCCTACAATTTTTTAAAATTTTAAATTTACCCTTATTTATAAATAAAAAAAATATTATTATAATTATTATATTAAAAAAAAAAAAAAAGTGAACCACCATGGGTCACTTGGTGAGCCATGGCGGGTCACAAGTTGTGACCCTCCGAGGTTCACCCACTGTCACTTTTTTTTAATATATAATAATAATAATATGACTCGTGGGTTACAATACAAGTGGATTAGATCCACCAATGAAACCCACAGGCCAAGAGTTTTTTTTAGGACATTTTAGGGATTTCACACACATCCGTTAAGATTTTATAGAAAATCCTAATGGAATGGAGTAATCGAAACGAAATGAAAATTCAATACAACAGAGTAAGAGACTTTGAAAATTGGGGGGATGTTTGCAAAAGGCGCATAAGTGCAGAGGGTAAGTGAAGTTTCCCCTAAAAATTATTATTTCATAATACTATTGTGACAATTTTAAGTGACAACATTCTTAGTAACTTTCTCTATTTTAGTTTTTGTTAGAAACCCTTCCCAAGTTTTAGGAGCCAAAAAGTTTAGTTAAAGTTTGAGGAGCTCACCAGGAGGATAGTAAAATTAATAAGATTAAAAAGTAGTATATACCATTACTCTAATTCTCTTATAAATTGGGATGTTAGTTTATAAATAATGAAAGAATGATGCTACGAGCGTTATAATTTTTCATATAATTTTTTTAGAAACTGACGTGGTGGTTAAAATTTGTGAAAATAATTAACCAAAAAATCTAACTTATTAAATTAATTTCTTGGTGGTCGACATGTCAATCTTCCACTCTTAATCATTTTATTTAAAAAAAAAAAAAAAAAATTGTTTAGGGATGTAGGCGTTTGGCAAAGCCTTTCCTTTTTCTTTTTGTTATTATTCATCATCATTTCCCAAAAAATCAACATCAAAGCATTCTAACTTTTTGACTTTTTATATCACATTATTCTTTTTTTCTTTTTTCTTTTTTACGTTATTCAAATAAAAAAATACTACAAAATAAAACATTTTCACTTTTCTGTATCACTTTTTGAAACATTCCAAGTTCTAAAGGTAGAGCGATTGGGAGCAATTGTAACATATTGATATTCAAAAAAATTTAATTCTCCTACCATATGTTCACCACAGAAACATAACATCACTAAAGTACTATCAACTCTCATTATTATGAAATCACAAATACATAATATGCTAGTATTTAATAATCTCATAAGCAATAAAGTTACACAGTCTATGTTTGTCCCAAACGATTTAATCTATAGAATGGAATCTCAAACACTTCTACTGCTACTACTTTGGCTAGTCCACAAAACAATAAGTCCAAGTGTCCCAGTCATTGGGCCGGATGATCTGGTCTTTAACAACTAAAAGGCCTATCGGTACCCTTGTCTTCAGTATTACAATATATTGGGCAATTTGAAAAAGATGTATAGGGAGAAGGGGTGAGTTCGACAACTCAGTAAGTAATCACAACACCAAATGCTATAAAACATGTTATGCAGCATTTTATGTCATAATTTCTGTCACGCATAATAACAATTTATGCAAAATAACATAATTAACAAATAAAGCATGATAGTTGCAAAATGAGTAAGCACTTCCTTTTACTTTTCTTTCAAAATAATTGTTTTACCCTTTGACTCATAGCCGCAATTTTACCATAAGTAGTGCACGTTGGCTTGGTTGTCCCATAGAACCTATAGGCTCATCATATCGTCACAGGGGACAGCTACTGGGTTAGGAACTTCTCCTAGGTGAAGGCCACTCAACCGATAGCACACACCTTCTCGTAACTGTTCTTCGGTGTGCTTGCCATGCTACCTATGTGATCCGGTACCGATCGTTACTATAGCAGTGCCTCAAGGTTAAACATTTATAAATATGAATATACATGAAACAATTCATATGATATACATGAAACAATTCATATGATCGTTTAAGCTCTTCTATAATAGTACAATATACTATGAAACTTTGTAAGCTCTTTTCATTCATAATTGCATTCATACATAACTCATAAAAATGAGGTAATTGTAATACGTAAAATTCTTAAATCATGTGGCTGGTTTAAGAATTTTACGTATTACAATTACTTCATTTTTATGAGTTATGCATGAATGTGATTATGAATGAAAGGAGCTTACAAAATTTCATAGTATATTATACCATTATACAAAAGCTTAAAAGATCATATGAACTGTTTCATTTGCATTCGTGTTTATAAATGTTTAACCCCGAGGCACTGTTATATTTTTCACTTTTTTTATACCAAATATTCTTACTTTTTTTTTTCCTACATCAATTTACATCAACTACGGTGTTTAAGGAAAATGTTTTGCCAAACAAAGCCAACTACTACGATTTACATATAAAGTGATGTGACAATCCGTAAATTGATGAAATGACAAAGTTTATTTATAAACTAATATGGTAATTTATAATTGGTAATTTTTTTATTTATTTTTTAAGCGAAAATCATTCTAGTCTCATTAATTGATGAATGATCACAAGCATAATGGTTTGAGAAAATCATAGCCGAAGTTGTAAGGTTACAAGTCATAGATACATACATAATAATCTGACATTCAAAACCTATCTATGACATCAAAATCCGCTAACCCATGACTAATGTTCAGTTGTAACAACAGATCTGCTCCAAATAGACTCAATCCCATACATAGGTAGCAACATTCTTCTATCGAAACCCATCCTCTTCGACTAGCAAGTTAGGAAATTATTTACATCCGTAACCTAATAGGCCAAGACCATAAAATATAGGAAAAAAAAAGAAGAAAAGGCACAAAAGCCTATAAAACATCATTGAAGGAAGGCTACTAGATGATTCTGGCTAGAGCGCGAAAAAATCACGCGTAGGCATGTGTGAGTCACAATCCGTTGTGGGGTTGCGTGAATTAGAAGTGGCAGGTGCCGTTGGAAGCGGGCGGGCCGGTGCGCGTGGTGGAGGGGTACGTGTCTAGGTGTGTCTAACGAAGGGATGTAGATCGAGTTCTGAATAGTTCGATCTAAGATCCTCATTAACCCCAAAAAAGACATGGCAGAAATGGTGGACGGTACACCCGACGCTGTGTCGCTTGAGCCTATAACAAAAGAAAAGTAAGCAAAAGAAAAATTGGGGGGGGGGAGGACGATGGGGGAGTGTGGCGCTCTTTGCTAGGGTTTTTCTCTAAAATTTAACATATTTGCAATATAAAATTGCAATTGGTAAAATAATTAATAGAATATGATTGACAACTCAATTCTTTTTTTTTTTTTTAACAAAAAATTAAGTTGAGAAATTAGATTTTTTCTTTATCATTTCACTAATTGTAGATTGCTATGATAATTTGTAAATGCTTAATTTGGTGGCAAAATAATGAGGTAACTGAAACGAAATGAAAGTTTGATACACCAGAGTGAAAAGGCTTTGAAAATTGGGGGGTATTTGCAAAAGGCACGTAAATTTAGGAGTAAGTGAAGTTTTTCCCTTCTCAAAAAAATAATAATAATAATAAAAAAAAGGGTGAAGTCTTCCCTATAAATTATTATTTCATAATACTATCTAGACAATTTTAACTGACAACATTCTTAGTAACTTTCTCTATTTTAGTTTTTGTTAGAAACCCTTCTCAAGTATTAGGAGCCAAAAAGTTTAGTTAAAGTTTGAGGAGCTCACTAGGAGGATAGTAAAATTAATAAGATTTTAAAGTAGTATATACCATTACTCTAATTCTCTTATAAATTGGGATGGTTAGTTTATAATTAATGAAAGAGTGTTGCTACGTGCGCTATAATTTTTCATATAAACTTTTTTTAGAAACTGATGTGGCCGACATGTCAATCTTCCACCCTTAATCATTTTATTAAAAAAAAAAAAAAAAAAATTGTTTAGGGACTACAACTACTACAATTTACCTATAAACTGATGTGACAATCCATAAATTGATGAAATGACAAAGTTTATTTATAAACAAATATGGCAATTTATAATTGGTAAAATAATTAATAAAATATGATTGACAACTCAATTTTATTTTTTTTAACAAAAAAAATTAAGTTGAGAAATTAGATTTTTTTTTTCTTAATTATTTAACCAATTATAGATTTCTACGCTAATTTGTATATGCTTTGGTGGCAAAAGTTATAGTACCTCTAAAACAGTCCTAATTAAATTGGTAAGCCATTTTATTTTTTAATTTTTTTGCTTAATGATTTAATTAATTATGAACTGTTATGTCTATTTATAGACATATTTGCAGTAAAAACTGTAATAATCATAACGAATAAAAAAAAGAAAAAGGTAGTGTAATAGGCCTAACAAAGTTGTGCCCTAGATTACAGTGTAAATAGGGCATCTAATTGTCTTAAGGTATCTCATTCGATTAATTAATGGCTTTATAAAATTATAACATAATCATATATTTTCAAAAGGTTTTAGTAGCTATGGATAAGTATTGTCATATGGAGTTGAATTGTCAAAATAATGCTCAAATCCTCCACTAGCTTGATGCCTATTGCCTTCCCCTCATCCTCCCTCCTTTATGTGTTGTCTGTGATAGAGAAGGGGGATAATTATCTAAAAATTAATAACATTTGTTTATATATATATATATTATGCTTTTTAACTATTTTATTAGAAAAAAATAAAAATATTAACAAATAATTTAAAGTCTAAAATGTTTATAAAACACTTAAAAAAATACTTTATTTTTATGTCTTTAAATTTTTTTGATTATTTGATGAGTATTTTGTTTTTGAAGTAAATGTTAATACTTTTATTTATTTATTATTTTGTTAAAAAGCAAGAAGCTTCCCTAATTGATTAAATAAAAGTAAGAAATACAAACACGATATATATTAATATATAAAAATGACAGATAAAGACCACGTCATCAAAGAGGGTGCTCATCCTCAGCGGTTGGATTTGACCCCATCCCAATCATCATCTTGTGGCAGTAAAGGACACCACCGTTCCCCATTTTCTCCCCACAACCCTTCCCAATTCCCCATTCACAGTCCCACCTCAGCACCCACTCCGCTCTGTCGTCTCTCTTTATCTCTCTCTCTCTCTCTAAATCCATGGACCCGGTACTGGCGGCGACGTTTCCTCAGCCGCACATGCTCGCCTCCACCGCCGCCACCACCATCACCACTACCACCATCCCCCCAACCGCCGCCCCTGAAGCTGACAACCACATACCTCACCCAACAAACCACCCGCCTTACGCCGAGGTACCAATTCCTACTACTCCCCCTTACATCTAACCATGATTCCTTTTCTAATTTCCTTTCTGTTTCTGTGTGGGTGGCAGATGATTTTCGCTGCGGTAACGGCTCTGAAGGAGAAGAACGGCTCCAGCAAGAGGGCCATAGCCAAGTACATAGAGCGAGTCTACTCGGGCCTCCCGCCCACCCACTCGGCCTTGTTGACTCACCACCTCAAGCGCTTGAAGAACGCCGGTCTTCTCGTCATGGTCAAGAAATCCTACAAGCTCCCTAGATCTGATGCCCCTCCTTCCGCTCCTCTTCCTGGGCCGGGCCGGGGCAGGGGACGTCCTCCCAAGCCCAAGCCCACTCCCAATCTGGAGCCCAATGCCCAGCCGGTTCTTGTCGCTCTTGGGCTTGTTGATGAGCCCAATGCGCAGCCGGTGGTGGCGGCCAAGAGGGGCCCGGGTCGTCCGCGGAAGAGCGGGCTGGTGGGGCAGGGGGGGCCCGTCAAGAGGGGCCGAGGGCGTCCACCTGGCGCCGTGGGAGTAAAGCCTAGGTTGACTAAGAGGACTCCGAAGCCCAAGTCAGTGACGGCTGTGTTGGGCCCTCATGGGCTGAAGAGAGGCCGTGGGCGCCCTCCGAAGGCCCAGCTCCAGACCATGGTTATTCCTTTCGCTCCCAACAATTTCCCAGCTGCAGCGCCGTTAGCAGATCTGCCGAAGCCTAGGGGCCGCCCTAAGAAGGACGCAGCAGCTCCGGGGGCTGTTGCTGATGTTGTTGGCGTCCCCCGGAAACCCAAGAAGTCCACCGGAAGGCCTGTCGGCCGGCCCAAGAAGGTAATCCCCTGTTCTCGACTAAGGTTTAGTTCATCAAAAGTAATGTTTGGTTTTTGGTCGCACAAATTATCCTAGGAATGGTATTCGATTTGGGTTTGGTCTGTTAGTGTTTTCCTTTAGTTTGACACTTCTGACAACTCTATTTATATCGAATTCTGATAATAAAAGAATAAGCTTTTTCCTTATTGCTTTAAACTTGATTTATTTTGGGGGTGTATATGTTTCTTTTCATTTCAACGCAAGATGAAATATTGGCTTTTAAAATCACATTTTGGTACCTGTAGCTTTACTTGCCTTTTAAAAATCATATTTTTCTATATATTAAAATTATACTTTTTTTTAAAATGCACTTCTAAACGATAAATTTTTTAATTTGGGTTAAAATCGCAGCTTTGGTACTCTATAAACCAAAGAAAAACGTTTTACCTTGAATAAAATGGAACCTAATAAATGAAAAAGAATGAATTTTAGACTAATTTAAGTACATAGAGAATGAACTTATGTCTTGAGTTGTTCACAGTAATTTTTTGGTTAGACTACTTTCATTTTGTGAAGTTTATGTTCGGAATAAGACTTGATTTATTTATTTTTATATCTTCGTTTTATTTTTAATTTTCTGCTGAATTGCTTGTATTTAGTTTATTCTCACTTGGGCTTTACCATTTTGAGGAAAAGAGTGCGGCATTTGCCATACCTCCAGCACCGGAAATGCAACCGATTGCCTATGTAGATCTGAAGAGGAAACTTGAATACATTGTAAGTTAAAGTATTTTAAGAGCATATTTGGGATTCTGTTTGAGAATTATGGTTTTTAAGTCAAACAATGCTTTTTTCGCAAAAGCTTCATTTTTAAGTTTTTGCCAAAAGTGTGTTGATCATTTTTAGGCTTTTTAGACCCTTAAAAGCGTTTTAAATTTTTTTTACCAAATGGGTATTTATTTTTTATTTTTTTTCAAACGGATTTTTTAATGTTAAACGCACTTTTAGGCCCTTCAAACGCACATCCAAATATGCCCTAATGCATATTTGGGATTGTTAAACAGATTTTTTAATGTTAAACGCACTTTTAGGCCCTTCAAACGTACATCCAAATATGCCCTAATGCATATTTGGGATTGTGTTTGAGAAATAAAGATTTTAAGTCAAAAAACGTTTTTTGTCAAAAGCTTAATTTTTAAGCTTTGGTNGAGCATGTTTGGGATTCTGTTTGAGAATTATGGTTTTTAAGTCAAACAATGCTTTTTTCGCAAAAGCTTCATTTTTAAGTTTTTGCTAAAAGTGTGTTGATCATTTTTAGGCTTTTTAGATCCTTAAAAGCGTTTTTAATTTTTTTTACCAAATGGGTATTTATTTTTTATTTTTTTTCAAACGGATTTTTTAATGTTAAACGCACTTTTAAGCCCTTCAAACGCACATCCAAATATGCCCTAATGCATATTTGGGATTGTTAAACAGATTTTTTAATGTTAAACGCACTTTTAAGCCCTTCAAATGTACATCCAAATATGCCCTAATGCATATTTGGGATTGTGTTTGAGAAATAAAGATTTTAAGTCAAAAAACGTTTTTTGTCAAAAGCTTAATTTTTAAGCTTTGGTTAAAAGTGCGTTTTGGCTATTTTTAAGCTTTTTAAAAGTACTTTCAATTTTTTTTACCAAATAAATATTTTTTTCTTCAAACGGACTTTTTGAGTGTTAAACACACTTTTAGGTCATTCAAACGCATACCAAAATAGGCCCTAAGTCTATTTGGTAGACTGATGTGATAGGAAAATCAGTCATTAGTATTTGTTTAAAAAATGGGAAATTTCACAAAACTCTCCTGAATTTTCATGTGTTTTAAAAGTATTCTCGAAGTTTAAAAACTCTCAATTAAAGGTATCGAACTTTCAATTACTCTATTTCGTTAGAATTTCCCCTTAAATCATGTCAAAAATTTCAAAAGATTCTAATTTTTTATTGTAAATAAATAAAATAAAAATTGTAAAGATTTAAGCGATTATTATTATTATTTTTTATAAAAGAACATATTTGCAAGTTATTTATTTATTTATTTATTTTTAATTAAAAAAGAGGTATTTTGGGCATTTTTACAAAAATGAAGAAAAAATCCTAATAAAATGGAATAATTGAAAGAAATTGAAAGTTCGATACTCTTAATTGAAAGTTTTTTAAACTTTGGGAATAATGTCAAAACGACTAAATGCTCAGGGGAATTTATGAGGTTTTCCCTTAAATAAATAAATACCGATTTTCATTATTACGTCATCCTAGTTGTATGTGATAGTCATATAGCAATTTTCTAAATAGCTGCTGCACTTTTATTGTAGTTTCTTATAGACTTGTGATTATGATGTGACAAATTTATTTGCAGCAATCTAAAGTGAAGGAAGTTGTTGGTGTGCTGAAGCCCCAGATAACGAACGAAAGCGCATTCAGTGTAGTGGCAGCAATCGAAGAGTTAGAAGGGCTTGCATCAATGGACATTATTACTGCACCATTACAAGTTGAGCCCCAACAACTGCAACAGCCCCAGCAGCTGCAACAGCCCCAACAACTGCAACAGCAGCCCCAACAACAGCCTTTGCCCCATTATTAGTAAGAATTCTGTGAAAATCATGACCTTGTTTGCGAGGATCAAGATTGAGCCTCATTGTGAGGATTCAATAAGCTGTCCCTTTTCTTTTTCTTTTTCTTTTCTTTTCTTTTAAGTGTTTTAACATAGAACAAGAGGGAAATGATCTGTAAAGGGAATAGGAAGTAGCAAAACTAATTTGTCATTGATGGTGGAGATGGACCATGTCCATTAATGTTGTTGTTTATTTAACTTCAGATTGACCATGAAGCTCTCTTTCTTTCTTTTTGTTTTTTTGGTAGTTGTAAAATGGGCAGACATGCCCTTCTTCAATGTCTCTGTGTTCTGTTCTTTCAAGTGTTGTAACTTTATTTGGTCCCCCAAAAACAGAAAGTTTCAAGTCCCACAATTGTTTGTTCTAAGATTTGGCTATTATATGTTTACCCCCCCACCCCCACCCCCAGCCCCACCCCCCACCCCCAAAAGAAGCATAATTGTGATTGACTTGTAAACTGAATAGTTGTTTTGCATGCTGCCCAATTTATTGGTACATGACTGTTTTCTTGTTGCTTGAGGTTACTTGTTTCATAGGGAGTTGTGCTTGAGCCATCATCTTCCAATTATGGAGTTTGACTTCATTATTATGAAGTATACTTGTATTTAGCCAAGTGCAAGGAGAATTCATTTGTTTTGCATTTGTACTAGTTTTCTTCTGATTATGTGTTGACAATTTATTTATTTATTTTTTGAGAAATGCTAAGGGTTAATTAAGTTCTCTATATTTGACTCATATTTTCTTACAAATTTAATAAATTAATCATTAGATTTGTGGGGTTTGCCTTTGACTTATGTAGGGTTTACATAAGTTCACAAATTTAATGGTTAATTTGTACGCTGAGATTGGCCAAATATGAGAAAAATATTGACTCATAGCATTTTTCTTTCTTTTTTTCCTCTTTCCTCCAGAAAAAAAATAAAAAAATTGAAGCAGTCCCTTTGCATTGCTAGTTTCAACTTAAGGATGCAAATATTTACCATTCAATCCCCTCGTCTCTATCAATGTTGCTCTCCTTTTCCCATTGTACAAGACAATCCAAGATTTCCTTGACTCAAGATATTTTTTTGTCTAACAATGCTGTGGAGGGTTAAATGTGGATGGTTTTGTTACCATGAATGCGAAATATGAAGCTCTCTTGAACAGGGAAACGTATGCTCTGAATTTAAGAAGTGGAATTAGTTGTATTTGGCATTGTGCAACTATTTATCTTTTCCTAATTTCTTGTGGTCTACACTTCTATACGCTGAAAATCAGTTTATGTGGTTATACCAATTTGCAATAAGTTTTTTATGATCATATCGATTTGCAATAAGTTTTGCTCATAATTTAGCAATAAGTTTTGCTCATAATTTACCGTGGTGTGTAAAAATAACAAATAAGGTCATGCATTTAACTTTCATCCAATTTTTTTACATAAATTATTCAACCGTTCAATGCCATATCGGCTCGAATCAAATGTGGTTTGGGAAAGTAATGAAAGACTTAACATCGATATCATGTCAACATTTTTTGTTCTCTTAATTGATCCAAAAATCAAGATTAGCAGAGTAGATGTGTATCTCTTGGCTAAAAAATGTCGAACATCTTCAATCATATATATAAATTTCGGACCTGTGCGGACCAGCAAGGAAAGGAAAGGGCATGACCGTCTAGTGTTCCGCAGTTTGTTCAAGTTACGGAACTGTCTACTTTTTTTTTTTTTTTTTTGTGAAATTCTCCGCCAGCTCTTCAGTATTCCGAATAATGACAATTGGGTTAGACCAAACACCTTCATATACCCATTTATTTCTCCTGAGCCACACCTGACGAGCTAGTTGCACAAATAGGCCAAAATCTTCCACCCCACATCTTGAAACTTGAAAGAACGTTTTCAGCCGTCTGCATGAAATTTCCGCCCACTATAGCACATTTCTGAATCGTCCTCTTGCTGCTTCCCCAAATGTCCATAGCTGCTGGGCAGCCCCAGAAGGCATGAAAAACCGTTTCCGGTTCCTTCTCACAAATTGGACACAAAGGCTCATTTACAACCTGTCGTTTGAAGAGGTTATCCTTTGTTGGCAATGATAGACCTTGAATCATTGGTTACTTTTGCAAATGGACATAATTGTCTATATTGCTTTGCTGCAGAGAGGACCGGGATGAAATCAAATTTGGAGTGCACAACAAAGTTGACTTTTATGTTGTTTCCTTTGTTAAAGATGCACAAGTAGTTCATGAATTGAAGAATTACTGCAAAGTGAGCATCCAGAGATGATTTATTAATTTTAGAAACAAAAATTGGGAAACATGCTTGTTACTCTGCTCCAGAGCACCAATTATATTTAGTTTTCCATTTGATATGGCAGGCTGTGGTGTAGATATACACGTCATGCTTGTCATGTGACTCTATGATTTTTTTTGTGAGCATCATGCGCATTGAGAAACATCTGGGAGTTGGAACTCACCATATGGCAGCATTGAGTTAATACTTTCTGTATCTATAGGCTTAGCCAGTTGAGGAATATATGTATTTCTCATCACTCCTTGCATACAAAGAGATGTCCTTGGAAAATAAAGTCTATAGATTCAATGGTTTGATATGCTTGCATATCTAATTTTGCTCTCTAAAGATGTGCTTGTTCAGAGTGGAGTAGTTGCAACACTCAAAGTAACACCACATGGCCAACAAGCCATTATGGGATTTAATAATGGAGATGGTTTATGTGTAAACTTTTACACCTTAATGCTGTGCAGGTTCCCTTTGAAAGCTGTGAAATTCATGCACACAGTTGCATTACGGACTGAAGCTACCATATCATGTGGTGAAAATGTGAAAGCCACCTAACCTGGTTAAGCCTTCAAGGTTATTTTATATATAAATTTTCATGTATTTTGATGCTTTATTGAGTCTATCTGCATTGTAACACTCCCTACCCGGCTCCCCCTATTCTCCTCTCAATATCAATTTGAAAATAAGCTCTGAATATTGACTGGAAGTTTTTTGCTCTCTGTAGAACCATATGAGCAAGAAGTTTGCTTACCATGCAACCATGATGTCTAACACTCTTGGAACCTCAGTTGTGTCTTCACCAGAACTGGTTTCATGGCTATCCTACTGAGCAACTATCGACCTTCTGACACTATATTTGCTTTTACAAATGAGTGACTTTCTTGTGCCCCCTGATCCTAAATTTCTCTCTATGCAATGATGATGTTGTTTGCATGTGAGGTTATATGAATCTTATGATACAATATTGCATATTGGGCCTCCATGCTGCAGGCGTACAGTATGTATCCTCTTATCTTTTTCTGTAGGCATAAGTTTGTTCTTGACAGAATTTTAGCCCTGCAAAAATAAACGTCATATTTTGTCTGATTTTGATCGAGTGAAAATTCATTAGAACTGTAAGTTTATTACTGACTGGATTAGCAAGTCATGAATGGGGTCTACTTTCTATACGGTGTGTTAACCAAGTGTTTGGATTGCAAAGGATTATGAATCCACCTAAAAGAAAAGAAAGAGACCCAAAAAAAAAAAAAAAGAACAGACAAGGAATGTGAATCTAATAATGGCTGACAATGTAACTTTGATGGCCAAGTAGGAAGAGGATTCAACAAAGGCTGGCTTTGTATCAAGGAGTGTACCCCATATACGGGCAGTTCTCTAGATGATGCTGAAGAGACCTTTGCAAATGCCTTCGCTTTACTAAAGGTAAAGTTTTTAACAAGAAAATTACTTGCAGTCTTCCTTTGACAGTGGTTGAGATGTACTGATCTGCTCAATTTTAGATAAATGAATCAGGATTAATGTATGTTGGATTTGTCAGTTCAACGTACGTGTTCATTTGTGTTTCTCTTTGAAACCCAAAAAGTTATCCTCATCATTGGGTTTGTGATGCATCTGGCTATCTTCGTCATGCATGATATACTTTATTGGTTTTCACATGCAGAAGCAAGGGATGGTGAAGGAAGGAGAAGAGTGGAAGGCACCACTCGCAGTATTCAGGTCCTGAAAGTTCAGACGCAAAGTAAGATAAAGAGCCCACGTTATCATTTATTGAGTTACTTGCCCATGCACTGTTATCATTTAAAACTATTAGAGCACTTAGATTTATTCTGGGGCTTCCCTCAGATGGATTGGCCTAATTTTTGCTTATGTTGTTATATATGCGTATTTCAAGGTTCCATCTACTATTCTACTTCTCATTGATTTATCCCTTTCTTTTCCTAGAATACTCAGCCTTTACATTAAAAATCTTTGAAGTTTATAACTTTTATGCTCATTTTCACTCCCAACAACAATTGGTCCACCAAATGGTTAGGGGATCCTCAATAATGCACTGTCCTAGTCCAAAACCTAATGTGTTTAGGATCTTTCTTTGAGAAAGACCCGTTTCTCAACTTGATATACCATTTTAATACTCTAAACACACGCATACATAAAGTATACACTTGGACACACTGATTAGCACAAAATAAGAGTTAGAACATAGCGTTCCGATCCTTCCTCAATTCCAATGCTATTTTTGGCCCACTAATCGATTACCGAAATTAACCAAAAATTTCAAAATAATTTGTTATCGAAATGAAATCGGTGAATTAACCGATTTAATCCGACAATTTTAGTTAATTGACTGAAAAAGGCTTTACCGAACTGAACTAATATACCCACCCGTACTTGAAATGTGCAATGTCATAGGAAGGTGATTTAGACTCGATACGAGTCACTAACCCATCATTGGGCCAAGTACACAATGCGTGGTTACCATCAACAACCTTGTTTGATCACATCCTTATCTACCAAACAACAATATCCCATCTTCCTCCTTGAGACAACTCATGGGTCTTGTTCATTGTTGACTGATGCTTAGCTATCCATAATCCTTAAAAGAACAAGCAAAAGCCCCTAGTTGGGCTTTTGGCCTAGGCCTAATAACAAGTAGCAAGCAACAACTAAAGTTATGGCAGTAAAAGTAAACAACAACTGGCCTCCATGCCTTCAAAAAGAGCTGTAGATAGAGTTTCCCTTTGATTCTTTTGAACTTCCCTTGTGGAATTTTCTCTTTGTCTAAGCAAAAAGTAACTTCCTAAAGCATCACACTTGCATTCTTATTCTTGTTTAAAGTCAAAAAGGATCCTCATTATCTTTTACCATGTGATGTAAAAACATGTCCCCATCCTTGCTATCACTCATTGCTATCCTCCATAAAATAGTAATTGTAGTCAAACGACCATTACTATTTTTTTTCCCACTTCAAAGAGAAGGTGTTGAATTCCACTGTTTTTATGTTACTCTTAAAGTAGAAGTTCTTTTACCATCAAGTTTAGAGAAAATTATGTTGGATTCTTTTTCTATTAACAAAAACTAATTTAATTGTTAGTTGATATTGCAACATCAATACTGTGGACTTTATTTTTATTCACCTGAGTTTCAATTTGTATCACATATGGTACATCACATATTAATTAAAACGAAGTTAGCACTTCCGTTAAAAAAAAAAAATTGATGGAAGTTCACGTCAACCCAATAAAAGTTGACGCTTGACAAGGAATAATATTAAAAACTTAATATATTATTTTTAATTGTTTTAGTTTTTTAGTTATTAGTTATTATATATATATATATATAAGCAAAGGGCAGCTAGAGCCTCCCCATGTCCAGCAAGGAGGTGACCGAAACACCCCATGACCTAAGGGGTGGTTTCGGTGACCCCCAAAATGTGGCATTACACTGAAATAAAAAATTGAGATATTTAAAAATATAAAAATAATCCAAATCAGAAATGAGAAATCTATGAGACATATCTTATTTTTAAATTAAGAAAAAGAAAAATCAACGGAAGAAACATAAACAATTGTACTGTGGCCCATCCGGTCATCCACAAATAAGACCAATTCTAGGCCACGCGCTTTGTCACGGTCCAATCACAATCTGAGCAATGGGGGCAATTCCCACTTTTATTTCCTTTTTGGTTGGGTAGTGGTGGCCCCAGATTTAGGTGCCCGAGGTCCTACTCCAATAATATCAACTCCCCCTCTCACGCGCTCTCCCACGCTCCAATCACATTCCATAGGTTTTAATATCCTTTTTCTTATTGGCTGGTCGCGAAGCGCGTGGGACAGACATATGCCGCAACAACTTACTTTACTTTTTTGGGTCTGAAACGAAAGGCGAGAGCTTACGGACAAACAAAGCCGCCCATGTAGTAGTCGGGCGCCAACTAATTTCGGACCTTGACGTTTTCCCTTTATTAATTTATTCTTATTGGTGTTTTCTATGAAAAATAACTAATTAATAATTAATTAAACTAATTAGATTTTTTCTCTTGGTGCTATATATATTAAATAACAAATAATAGAGGTGTTTCCTTTTGTTTGGGATACAAATATCCCAGCAATTTTACTGTTTTGATTTGAGTTACAAAATTGCGAGAGAGTTTCACCTGACTGCTGTCTCAATAAGTTTTGGATAGTCTTCTNAGAACCCCTAGCAAACCCCTAATTTATTCTTATTGGTGTTTTCTATGAAAAATAACTAATTAATAATTAATTAAACTAATTAGATTTTTTCTCTTGGTGCTATATATATTAAATAACAAATAATAGAGGTGTTTCCTTTTGTTTGGGATACAAATATCCCAGCAATTTTACTGTTTTGATTTGAGTTACAAAATTGCGAGAGAGTTTCACCTGACTGCTGTCTCAATAAGTTTTGGATAGTCTTCTCACTTTTTTTTTTTTGTAAGAGGATAGTCTTCTCACTTGATTGAAATGAAAAGGAGCCGATTAGTTCATTCAATGAGAGTAAAATTGTCATTTTATTTTATTTTTTGACAATTTTATCCTCTTAAAACAACTAACTGGTTCCTTATCTACTCTTTGGGATAAGAGCATTCACAGTGGTTTATGTATACTTTTATGCAAAATTGCTAATCAAAACTTATTTTATCTAGTTTGGCTAATAAATTTTAAAAGATTCCATACATCTGATTATCTATTTTTTATTTATTTATATCATTTAAATTTTATTTATTTTTATTTTTTATAAGGATTGTAGTTTTCCTAAAAATCCAATTTTTCAACTTTTTGAAAAAAAGATATGTGGAGAGAGAAATGGTAGGAGAAAATTTTCGGAAAAGAGAAATGTGGAAGACAAATAGTAGGAGAAAATAAAATGCTTCTCCTGAATAGTGCTGCTATGTGTAGCATTTTTTGTTTTACTAATCCAATAAAATATTCACTTTGCATTTTTTTTTTTTTTGGCTAATCCAATGTGGGGAGTTTTTTACAAATATCATTAGCCATTTTAGATAAAAGTACCATTTGACTCATTCATTGTAAGTGCTCTAAGTGAGTTCCATAAATGCTCTATCAGATTTATTGTCAAAATTGCAAACAATGCGAACATCAAATTATTGGAGATTCGGATTCATTTGTTTGACCTTGTGAACTAAAGAGTAAAGATTGTTAATCCAAATATTATGTCACAATTAGAACCCTTCATTTTTACGAGTAATTGATAGAGTATTGTTTAAGTCACGTAACGGTTTTGATTTTTTTTTTAAAAAAAAAATTATTAACAAACAACTCAAAATATAAGACATTTCTTACATTTAGATTATATCCAAACACTTTTTAAAAACCATGTTCAACTATCTAAGCCACAAATTGAGTGATATTCTATAAAAGTATTTAATATTTTAAATATATGGAAGGATAGAACCATCTCCATACATTCTCCACTTGCTAGCTAGGGCATATGCTAAATGAAGAGGCAAAGGTGGCTGATCTGATTGACAAGGATACTAGAGGATAATGCAAAAATCACTTCCCATATTCCACTTAACTCTTGAAAGCAGTGGTAGGCAGGTATGGAGATGTACAAATTTTGTTTGAATTTACAAAAGTGCTTATCATCTACAAAAAGAGATATTAAGGGTAGGTTTGAAATTGCATTAAAGAGTTTAAAAAGTACTTTTAGTACTTAAAAGAGCGTTCCAAGTTTGCCTATTTGATTAAAAATTCCAGAAGTTGTTTTTTTTTTTTTTTTTAAATGACCAAAACATACTTTTAATAAAAGTGTAAAAATAAAGTTTTTGTCAAAAAATTTTTTTTGACTTAAAAGATCTATTTCCCAATCGTAATACCAAACATATTTTAAAGGCTAGAAAATGAGAATGCTCCTATGCTGGGAGACAAAAAATTATTTGGAAGAGACTTTGGAATGTGCAGAATGACGAGTTTTTTCATGTTGTGGAGGCTCTTCCTAATGCATTGTGGAATTTTTGGTTACCCTACCCAAATTGTGAGGAAGGCAAGTGAATCCATTGAGGATTTCAAAAGTGTGAGTACAAGGATGCATGCGAGGAGAGATGAGAATAATATTGGGGCCATGCATGGAATGCTCCTACATGCGATTTTGTGAAGGTCAATTAAGATGCAGTTGTGGACAAGAGCAATAAGTAGATAGGTATTGGTATGATTGTGAGAGATCATACGGAAGAAGTCTTGACGATGTTATCAACTTAAAAAAAAAAAGAAGATAATTGATATGGTTGGCATTGAAGCCATTGCGGCTTTGAGAGCTGTTGTCTTCATTAGGGAGTGGGACAACAAAAGGTGAAACTTGAAGGTGATGCTCTCCATGTAGTCCTGAAATTACAGAATGATGAGAATAATTGGAGCAGTTATGACTAATTGATTGAAGATGTCAATCGTGTGTTGATTAGTGAGGGTGATCCATGTTAGAAGAGAGGCAAATGAAGCAACTCATAGATTAACTAAGATAACGCGTGACTGAATGGAATGCGTGACATATATATATATTTTTAAAATTAATATTTTAAATATCTCTAACTCTAACATGGGTATTATGTCATAGGATAAGTTGACTATTTGAGTTATTTATTTATCTTTTTTCTCTTTTTGTGTATTGGTAGGCATGTGCGTTGAATGTGATAAAAGTTATTTATTCCCTTATTCGTTGTTGTAATTTTAGTGAGTCTTTAAACTTTTGAAGGCTGGAGTTCATCTTCCTTTCAACATTTGATTGATTTATTTATCTCTAAACAATACAAAGGATAGGGGAAGGGACAATCTTCCTTTCAACTTGGACATAAAATATATTATAAATTGGTAAGATATATTAATTTAATTGCACATCTTTTAAGAGAATGGAATATATAATGTACATAAATGGATGGAGTGTGTACGTGATTGTGGCCATTTTCATTTTTATAGTTGATTATTTGGTCACAGGGGTAATGGGTGCTTTTGCTTTCATTAGTGTGAATCCAAGGTTGACTTCTTTTCCACTTCTTATTGGACATTAAAGTTAATAGATGATGTTTTTCTTTCATTCTTATCTGCATGTTGATTTGACATCTTATATTGCGTTCATTTCAACCCAAACCACCATCATACCTCATAATTTACCCAAATTAATGTGCCTCCTCAATGAAGAAGTATGATTATCTCCTATTCATTTGGACTGAATAATATTTAATTAGTTATAGTGGAGATATATTTTTATCTTTTTTAAAATTAAAAAAACAAAAATACTCTTTTACTATAACTAATTAGATATTATTCGATTCAAATGAACTAGAGAGAATCCTATTCCAAATGGACAGATTGAGATTTACAATAATAAATTATAAATAATTTGAAACTTTTGAGTAGTCGGTGTGAAAAAGTTTATGCAAGACTTAGCAACTTGAGTCAGTGGTTGGACAACTTAAAATTTTATTTGGATTTGGACAGTCAGGTCTCACATAATTTCTCTCACAATAAACGTCTAAAATTGTTGTGGATTCCTATCCTTATCGGACTTTCGGATGTTTTTTCTTTTGCAGCATCTTCTTTGGAATCTTCTGTAACTTTTTTTTTTTTTATTCAAAGTGGAGAGGAAAAAAGGGAACTACCAAAAAAGAAAAATTAAAGGCGACATGACCTTTTTAAGAACAATCGGGAATAGATTAAAGAAATGACCAGACCTATCAAAGGAACTGATATCGCCAATGCAAATAGTTAAATATTCCAACGTTCCGTAAACGGAACAAAACCCATAAAAGTTATCAACACAACTGTTAGAAATCAGTAGAAAAAACCAAACCCGACCATCAGGAGCTTATAGAGAGAGGACAAATTTTGCCAAAGAAAGAAAAAGAAAAAGAAGTTAGTACAAAGAGCTAGCAAAAAAAGAAAAAGAATAGCAAATAAAATCACGACACAGCAACACCAGCGGAGGACGGTATCTTTTCTTTCTGATCCCTATATATGTAGGTATTTCTAATAAAAACAAGTAACTGGAATGGTTGGGGAAAAGTAAACGATTGAAATAGTTAAGTAATAAGTATGGTTAAAGATTGATTATTCATCAATCAATCACTTTCTTGTTAATTATTTAGTACGACATAGAAAATCAACCAATATTGTTAAAGATGGATTAAAAAAAGGCTCACATAATCTCAGAGGAAGATATATAAACACAAATATATACTACTTTCCCTTGAGAAATGCTGAAAAACAATCAGTCCATCTTAAAAATCAATTAAGAGATAAAGTTGCACTGGATTATTATTAAGTGATCTTGACTATACGAATCAGGGATTTTTTTTAATGGACTTAACAATTTATATAGGGGTGGTCCATGCATTACATTAGGTGAAAAGACACACCAATGCAGATAATGCCATATAGATGGTTTATACTTTATATTATTAAAAGGGTTAAATATAAAGGGACATGTTAGGTGCTCTTTTAGTGTTCTCCTGGTGTTCTTCCGACTGTGATGTGGCTTTTAAAATCACTAATAGATTAAAAGTTAATAATGATAATCTCAAATTTAATGATAATTTTAAAAGCCATATTACAGTTGGGAAGGCACCAGGAGAACATTAAAAAAACACCTAGCATTTTCCAAATATAAATGGCCCATGTGACTTTTTATGTTTATTAAAAGACTTCTTTGGTTTTAGAAAGTGATAAAATTGGTTGTTAGGCTTTTTTTGTTTTGTTTTGTTTTTTGTTTTTTTTTTAAGAGAGAAATCGAGCGACAATATTATTAGCAAAACAAATTAAGCACAACGCTTAAAAAAGATAATATTCAAAATATATTACGGGACTTCCTCAATCAAACCATGTTCTTTATTAATAGATAACGCTTCCTTCGTAAGATAGTGTGTTGTGCCATTTAGATTTCGCCTGACATTATTCACCTCTTCCATTTATGCAAACCATTAAAAACTCCTCTAGTTTCTTCAATGAGATGTTCATACCTGCTCCAATGTAATGATCCAGGAAAAAAAGCTAGCCACATTTGTGCTATCACTCCAAAAGGACTAGTTCATTTGGAGCTTTTCCAAAATTTCTTATAAACTTCAGTTTCACCTAATAATTAGGCAATGTAGGACTTAGTATTCATGACTATCTTTATAAATCACTCACTATATGTGGGTTACTCCTCATCTTCCTAATATGGAACTTGGATGTTACAAATTCTCATTCTTAAACTCCTAATGTCCTTGTCAAGACCACATTATGTAGTGCTTCAGTACCAAATGACTTGGCGTTATTAGGTGAAATTGGGTTTATAAGGAATTTTAAGAAAACTCAAAATTGACAAGTCATTTTGAGGTGATAGTGCAGATATAGTTAACTCTTTTTCCTAAGTCATTATAAATGGTATTAAAGTTGGAGCCCAGCCTAAGATGAGGGTGTGCACAAGCTCATGAGGGTTGCTAGCGAGGGCACTAGGTCCCAAGAGGGGTAATTGTGGCATCCCATATTGTGTTTGGTGTGAAAAATGAGATGTGCTTATAAGGAATTTTAAGGAAACACCAAATTTACAAGTCATTTTGAGGTGATAGTGCATATGTAACTAGCGCTTTTTCTTGGGTCGTTACAAATGGTATTAGAGTCGGAGCCCAACCTAAGATGAGGGTGTGCACAAGCTCATAAGGGTTGCCAGTGAGGACTCTGGGTCATAAGAGGGGTAATTGTGGCATCCCACATTGTTATGGTGTGAAAAATAAGATGTGCTTATAAGGAATTTTAAGGAAACATCAAATTGACTAGTCATTTTGATGTGACAGTGCAGATGTGGTTAGCGCTTTTTCCTGGGTCATTACAAATGCTATTAGAGTTAGAGCCCAACCTAAGATGAGGGTGTGCACAAGCTTATGAGAGTTGCTAGCAAGGACACTGGGTCCCCAGAGGGGTAATTGTGGCGTCCCACATTGTTTTGGTGTGAAAAATGAGATGTGCTTATATGAAGTATGTTCTCTCTAAATGGTATGAGACATTTTGGGGTAAATCAAATAACAAAAACCATGCGAGTTGAGGCCCAAAGCGAATAATATCATATCACTTGGAGTGGGCTGCTACACCAAATTTCTTTCATATTTCCTAAGTGCATGTACATCCTGAAGAGCATCACCTTCTAGGACCACCTTTGAGAACCCCATTTCATGACTAAAAGTTGCAGCCCTTAATGCTGACATGGCTTTTGCAAGATTAGGATCAATGATGTAGTCTTTTGGTGTTGGCAAAGTAGTCAACACCTTTCCCATCCTCTCCCTAATTCTATCACCAATACCCATATTCCACTGCCGCATCCCAATTGACCTTAACAAAGTCATCCATAGGTGCTTGCCATTGGAGAACATTAGTACTAGTTGCTGATACCACTAAATGTTGTCACATATTGGTGTATTGACAAGCCTACAAAGAGTCAAAGGCATGACTTACCACTATGGTTGAAGGGCTAATAGGATTCCCATGGACCATGGCATTCCTTCGTAACCACACGTTCCTAGCCACCACCGCCATAAGCTCCATATCATCCTTTTCCAAATGCCGAATAAGCTCTTAAAAAATGAACACAAATGAATCCAAGGAGGAGGGAAGGGGTGATTGTGGCGTCCCACTGTTATTTTATTTTATTTTTTATTTTATTTTGGTGTGTGTGAAAAATGAGATGTCTTATATAGAGCATGTTCTCTCTAAATGATATGAAGCCTTTTGGGATAAACCAAAAAGCAAATATCACGTGGGCTGAGGCCCAAAGTGGAAAATATCATATCACTTGGAGCGGGTTGTTGTTGCTAAGTTCTTCCATCTTTCCTCAATGCATGTACATCTTGAAGACCACCTTTGAGAACCCCATTTCATAGATAAAAGTTGTGGCCCTCAATGTTGTCGTGGCTTCTGCAAAATTAGGATCAATGATGTAGTCTTTTGGTGTTGATAGAGTAGCCAACACCTCTCCCATCCTATCCCTGATTATAACACCAATACTCATGTTCCATTTATTTTTATCTACCGCCACATCTCAATTGACCTTAACAGAGTCGTCCATAGGTGCTTGCCATTGGAGAACACTAGTATTAGCTACTAATTTCACTAAATGTTGTCGCACATTGGTGTCTCGAAAAGCTTGCAAAGAGTTAAAGGCATGACTTACCAATGTGGTTGAAGGGCTAATAGGATTCCTAAGGACCATGGTCTTCCTTCGTAACCACAAGTTCCTAGCCACCACTACCATAAGCTTCATATCATCCTTGTCCAAATGCCGAAGAAGCTCCTAAAAAATGAACACAAATTTCTCATGCTCAATACACCAATTTTGGATCTTGCTACTGGACATACTCCATATAACCTTTGTCGTCGGACAGCCCCACAAAACATGCCCTGTAGTCTCTGCCTCTACTCTACGTAAGGGACATAATGGATCCTCCTAAAAATATTTGCTTTAATAGCCAAGGCGTTGACCTTCACAATATTAAGAGTATTGATCTACCAAATCTTTTTCCACAGAACTTCTCGCTGGCCTGTACTTGAAAACTCATCTTTATCTATAAGTAGAATCTCCTTTTGTAAATGGTATGCTCTTCTTACTATAAACTCTCCATTTGATATGGCTCTCCAAATTGGCACGTTACTATTATTGATGGAACCAATAAGGAGCAATATAGAACGTGTCCCCTACCAAAGCCAAAGAAGATTTTTTTTTTTTTAATGAAGAATTTATTTCATTTCCCTACTAGGATTATGTTTACTTTCCTTACCAAGATTATATTTACTTTCACTACTAGAAGTAGGTTTACTTTCTTACAAGTATTTATTTTCTATAAATAGGCTAGCTTATAATGCAAAACTCACTCAATTGAATTATGGGTAAATATATTATAAGTTTCTAAGTCTTCGCGCCAAAATAAAAATCTCCCTAAGTTTTATTTATTTATTTATTTATTTTCGAAAATTTACTACCTGGGTCAATTGAAATGCTAAGAAAATTCCTATTGTCAAAATTTTTTAACTACCGTTAGATTGGTTGAAACACACGTTTTTAAGGAAGGCCATATCAGTCTGATTTTTTGATCCTACATGTCCATTGTGAACACGTAGGATCGAAACTCACAAACCTTAACCCTTTCGTTCTTTATTTCTTTTCAATATATCAATTTCGTAAAAATTTTGTTATTTAATTTGGAAAATTAATTTTAAGCAAAATCAACAATTCTCGTGAGAATGATCTCGTATTTGCCTACTATACTATGGTTTTGATCTTGTGCACTTGCAAGTAAAATATATCGAGTATTTGCCTATTAATTTAGGTGAGTATTTGGCACAACAAGTCTTTGGTGCCATTGCCATGGTAACCGTGGCATGTGTGAGTAACCCAGATTCTATGGTGATTTTGCATCACTCATTCTTGAAGTTACACGCTAAGTACTCGAGCTTCGTCTCAGATATCAAACGTCAGGACCAAGCCACCCCAGCACACTTTTGAGTAGAGGAAGCTCATTTTGGAGACTACATTTGCAATCTGAGGTGACTTCAAGAAGTTTGAAGCTACTAGATGGACGGTTGAAGAGTTCACGCGTCATGGGTTGAAGAAGTTGTTCAAGGCATTCACCTTAACCGCTTACGAGAGCTTGATAAAGAAATTTTATGAGCACCTCACTTTTGACTGCAGCAAGCCAGGTGTCATCTCCTCATCCATTGAGGGCATTGACATTGAGCTCACTACTGCAGATAACGTTGTTTCTCTCAAGTGCCATGACCCTCAGTCAAAAGATCAGTTCACAATTTGTCCCTCCACGCTCACTATTGCAGACATCATTGAAGACATGGACTCTACACCGATGAACACTGCAACTGCATCACCAAAGCCAAGATACCTCCACAACTCTGCTAGTAGACTTTATCTTACACCTGCACCGTAATGTGTGTCCCTTCGGACACAAGACTTAAAGATGGGATTTCTTTCTCATTGCACTTTATGCCTTTCATAAAGGCTATTGGTGCTCCATTCCAAATATCATATGGAATCAGCTGCATTTACAAGGAGCTGAGAATACCAACTCATGGGGATTACCCTTCCCCTTTTACTCACTCACATCCTTCGAAAAAGGGCATTAAAGGCACTCTAGTGGATAGACAAGTAACCGTACACCCGCAATTTGGCAGAATCTAGTGGAATCAGAGTTACCTACACATGCCATGAGTACCACGAGCACCAGCAGCTAAGGCAGAGAGAGTCAAGGAGGAGGAGCCTATGGACATGGATGAGCCTACAGTTGAGCAACAGGAGGAGGAGAAAGAGACCGTCACCATGGGCATTTTACACTATCAATTCCTCTATGATGAGTTGGTGTTCCTCTGGTTTGAGCTTGCTGATAAGAGAAGGGAGGCCCAAGAGGACAATTCAACGATTAGAGAGGCAAGAAGAACTGTTACGGTCCATTCTAGTACAATTGCCACCTGTTTCAGGGGCATCATCTTCTACACCGCAGTGATAGGTCAAGTACTCCTATCCCCTGCATTGTTTTAATTTCTTTGTCCACACACTGAGGACATTGTGTCATTTAAGTTTGGGGGTATGGGTTCACATGTGTTCTTGAATATGCAGTTGATTTTAATTGGTTTGAAATTCATTGGTGAGCTTAGCATAATGAACACATGATCACATGACTAGGGATCTAGAGTTGTGTTACTTTCCTTGTCTACATGAGTTATTACCTATTTCGATTTAATTATCATAAGCACACTAGCATGTAGTTTGTGCGGTATGAAAGCTGGAATCAATATGTGTGTTGTCATTTTTCCTGGATGAAGATGGGTAACGTGTTGGAAAAATAACCTCGGCATAAAAAAAAAAGTTGATCATTGTAAGATCTTCATTAATTAACTGGACCTCTTGCCTCATTAAGTAATGAGTGTTCACGTCAATAAGTGAGAATTTTGATTTGGTTAATGTCATGGTTAGCTTAGCTTTGTAGACTTTTTGACTTGAGTTAGTAAGTCTTTATGGGTGTCTTTACACCTAATGCCTTAAAACCATCTGGTTTGAGAGTCATTAGCTAACACTCGTTACATAGGTCAATTAGAAAGCTTAGAGGTGCTAAGCACTGCACAACCTGTGTATTTTTTTTTTTTTTTAAATTCCTTGGTTATTTTATCCGATGGAAGTCCAATGAATTTTGAGTATTGATACATGCATAATTGAGATTAGTTTTTAAAACCTCATGACTATGTGTTAAGTTCACATTACACTAGTTGAATCTTGTGATATGTGTAATACCCCGAAAAAAATAACCCTTGTATTTTCTAATAATTTTTCTTTACAAATGACGGTTAAGGAGTTTTTAAAATTGGTTTTAAACGAGGACCCAGACCCTTCATGGTAACCTAGTAAAACCTTAAAATCCCTTAGAAAATAAGAAGCCAAAACACTAAACCTCTGGAGTGGACGTACGCTAAGGAGGTGAATGTACGCATCTGTCCTTAGTGCAGGCGTACGCATAGATCGGCAAATGTTCGTGCCTATTTCTAGTACTGACGTACGTGAAGGGGACCACCGGACGTACGCTTTCTAAATAGTACACAGAAGAATGGGAAAACACCGGACGTACGCTACTTTTTTAGAAATACCATTTGGATAATACCTAGAAGTACGAGACATCCTTTGGACCGCTGGGTAAAAGTACCAGACGTACGCTAGGGTTAGCAAACATTCGCTGCTTTTTCAGAGAGTTAGTAGCACCCCTCAGCTATAAATACCCCTCGTCCCTCCCTTTTTCTTCATGCCTATCCAGAGCCCTGGCACGCTTCTAGGCTGCCAAAATTGAGAGAGTCTTGTAATCTTGAGAGAATTGTGAGTTTGAGGGAGTTTGTGAGGAGGAGTGCATGTCCCTACTTGGTTTTGAGGTAACCCATGCCTACCTTACATTTTTAGCATTGTTTCATTTCGTAATCTATGTTTTGATGAGTTTTTCAAAGAGTTTATTAATTATTCCTTAAAAGTGTTATATTTTCAAAAGAGTCTCTTTAAGTTTCATGTTGTTAATATTTTTACGTTGCATGTGCTTATTTGTTAGCTTAGAGGGGGTGTGGAAGCCTAGAAATATCCTAGGAAGCATGTACCATTCGAATCTTAAGCAGTGTGCTTAACTCGCTGAGCTGACGTATGCCATCGGGGCCGGCCATATGGTCAATGGGCAAAGCACCAGTTTTAAGTTTCGCTCGTGTGTGCTTTAGCTTAGCCACTTTTTAGGTTAATTAAGGCTTAGTATAACAGTGTCTTGTATCCATTATAACATGATTTATCTATGTCGGAGGAATCACTCTAATGTGCAAGGTAAGTGAACACTTACAACCTTTTTACTTAAAATGTGGGATATGTCAGTTGACTAACTACGAGTATCATATGAGCATGCCTACTTTTGTAAATACTTTGTAATTGCATAATAAATTGAATGTTAAAATACATCGTATTACATGGTATGTCGGTACGTGCGGTATAAATGGCCATGAGCTTACTATATAGACTTCATACTATGATCAAATGTGTGTATGTGGGGGCTTTGGATCCATTGGTTTCGTGACCAAGGTGCAGCCATTCCCAATGGTTGGTCATTACAGGATGGACATCATTAGCGATGTGGGCCACCTGAGGTCGGACTTGGACGTGCCGCTAGTGTTATGTACGGTAGCATTGTAATGGCTGAGGCACCGATATTGTACTACAGGTCCCTATGGACAACACCAACCTTGTTGAGAAGTTGTAAAAATCTCGGGGTACCTAGTCTTTCTTGCATTAAAATACTTAGGCAATTATCGTCGATAGTACACCATAATCTTCTAAAACCCGAAACCATACTAAATTGTGTATTAACGGAAGTAATACCTTTTTTTTTTTTATTCTTACTCAAATTGCACGTTTACCTTCGTTTAATCAAGGCATGTCATACCTATGTTGTAAAGTTTACTTATTAAGTCTTTAGACTTATGCTGTTGCTACTCTTATAGGGAATTTGACTCTACACTCTGGGAATGGCATGGTTGCTACTACCCGAATGGTTTAGGACTTGCTTAAAGATACAGGTTGGTTATCATTATTATTTAGTTGCTCCATGTATTTTTTTTTTGATGATATATAGTTAACTCAGATTTATTTCGCATTCCTATGCATTTGCTCTGATAATGTTAAAGGGGTGATTCCCCATTGAGTCACAAGTTGGCTTATCTGTGGTAATTGCTAGTAACTCTGCCAAATTAGCTAAGGCTAATTTTGAGGGCATTACAATATGTCATAATGACTTGTAGGAGATTGACTCTTAATTTCCTAAAATTGTGAAGGTGGAGTTTGTTGTTTTAAGCTTGCTAATGAATAATAACCATGATTTGTATGATACTGCATTTTTGGGGATAACATGTTTGCATAATGTTTATGGGTAACATTTCTATTAAACCCTCATGAGACTTCACTCGTCTGACTAGGGATGCCTAGGGGTTTAAAAGGCTTGTTGCATAAACTAAATGCAACTGTACATTCCACGAAAGAATGATTTATCTTTTTGTTTTTGTGTTTGTTTTTATTTTTAGTGTTGTATTGCTAAGAGACTAGATATATGTAAGTTTTGGAGTGTGATAAGTGCTAAAATATACATATTTTAATCCCTTAATTTACATATGTTAATCTCTTAGTCTTGTTATTTTGTGATGTTTTGTTTTGTTTTGTTTTTGTATTTTCTGTCTTTTTCTAGGTTTTTGAAGAAAATGAATCATTTTCGAATAAGTTCTAAGCTTACAGGGCATTTTGGTAAAAAGATACAAAAGAGCAAGGATCGAGCACACAAGCAAGAGGCTCGAGTGTAGAGGACATGGGATCGTGCTCAGACCTGCGCTCGAGCGCAAGACCCTGAGATCGAGTGCACTCGCGCGGCCCAGTTGGGGAAAGACTCCTATTCCACTTTAAATTAGGTTTTTCAAATCCTAATTGAACTAGAAGATAAACCTATAGGGTGTGTAATACCCCAATAAAAGCCAACCTTTTTATTAGCCCAAAATCCTTCCCTTAGGAGTAATCGACAGAGGTTTTCAAAGAAGGAGTTTAATGAGACCAAAGCCCTTAGCTTTAACCTAATCACGTTTGGAACCTTTAGAAATAGAAGCCAAACACTGACCCACAGGGGGCGGACGTACACTAGGTCTGGCGGACGTACGCTTTTGTCTGTAGTATGGACATACAGTGGGGGACCACCAGACGTATGCTCTGTAAATAGTACACCGGACGTACGTGGGACCACCGGACGTACGTGGGACCACCGGACGTACGCTACTTTTTGGATACCCTTTGGATAATACCTGGACGTATGAGACACCCTCTGGACCGATGTACAAAGACCACCGAACGTACGCTCGGGATGCCGAACGTCCGCTGCTTTGTTAGTGAGTTGGTGGCAAACTTTCCCTATAAATAGCCCGCCCCTCCTCTTCATTTCTCACGCCTTCTTCTTCCTCTGGTATGCCCCTAGGCTGCCAGAACCCTTTCTTAGTGTTTTGAGTAAGAAATCCGTGGGAGAAAGCTTCAACGAAGAGTTTCCGAGGAGAGGAAGCCATGTCCGTGCTTAGCTTCGGGATAAGCTCTATTCCCTTTGTAATTATCACCTTGTTATCTTATGTTTCTATTTTAATGAGAACTTCAAGTGTTTATTAAGCGTTCTTTTAAAGATAACGATGTTTTCAAAGAGTTTTCTCAAAAGATCATGGTTTTGCGATTTCTTGCGTTGCATGTCCTGTTTTACTAGCTTAGAAAAGATCTAGGAGTTTGTGATTGCTATTGGAAATATGCACCGTCCGAATCTTGAAACAGTGTGCTTAACACACTGAGCGGACGTACGCCATCGAGGGTGGACATACAGTCAATAGGCAGAGCACATGTTCTTAAGTTTCACCCGTGTACGCCTTAGCTTAGCCATAACTCTAGGTTTCATAAGGCTTAGAATAATGGTATCCTGTATCCGTTATAACAGGAAATAGCTTGGTCAGAGGATTCGCTCGAATGTACGAGGTAAGTAAACACCTACACCCTTTTTACGTAAACCATGGGATATGTCAGTTGACTGACCACGCGTATGATATGAGCATGCTTATTTTTCGTAATTACTTGGTAACTGCATTATTCAATAAACTACTAAGATGCATCGTAAGACATGGTACGCCGGTACGTGCGGTATAAACGGCCATGGGCTTACTCTATAAACTACATATTATGGTCAAATGTGTGTGTTATATGAGGGCTGTGGATCTATTGGTTTCGTGACCTTAATGCAATCATTCCCAATGGTTCAGTCACTACAGAACGGACGTCATTAGTTGGTGTGAGCCACTCGGGGTCGGACTCGATTGTGCCACTAATGTTACGTACGGTATGTTGTACAATGGCTGGGGCACTGACATTGTATTATAGGTCCCTCAGGATAGCATCAACCCTGTTGAGAATGGGTAATATCTCGGGTAGACCATGTATGAGAATTATGACCTATAAAGCGTTATTCTTTTCTGCATCAAAACAATTAGGCAATTATCGCCGGTTCTACACCATAGAGCTTTAAAAACCCTAAAACCTATGGAATGGTGTATTAGTGGTGGTAATGTCTTCTTTTTGGTTATTACTTGAATCGCACGTTTACTTTTACTAATTGGGCTCATGTCATACCTAAGTGTGGGGTTTACTTACTAAGTCGTTAGACTTACGCGGTTATTATTCTTTAAGTAATCTGATTCACCGCTATGGAAGTGGCTAGATTTGCTATTGCCTGACTGGCTATGCTTTATCTGTAGTTACAGGTTTGTCTTCATTGTTTAGTAGCTCCACGTTCTTACTTGATGAATTGTAGTACTCTCAGATTTATTCACCTTCCTTGCATTTACTCTGACAGTTTTTATAAGGGTGATTACCCGTTGGATCACAAGTTGGCTCAACTGGGTAGATTGCCAGTGACTCCATCGGATTAGCCGAGACTAATTTTGGGGGCGTTACAGTATGGTATCAGAGCATACGGTCTTGCCGACCATAGCTATAAATCTGAGCATAGGATGTAGTATTTAGGGTTGATCTTACTGAACTGGAGCATAGGGTCGATTTAGTTCCCTTGTTTGTGGGTGCAGACCACTATAATGGCTTATTTGATTGTTTGACTTGGGCTGAACGGGATCGCCTGTTCTGCGTTACAGGCACTTGATCCTGCTTTATACTCAGATGCGCGATGGTTGTAGATGCCTACTGACTATTCTCGAATGGCCAGTTGAGTTCGGACCTTACGCACCCAGAAACCAACCTTGCTCTGGTAAGCGCAGGGTTTCCACCTAGGCGAACCAGGAGCCAAAGTCTTCGTCGGTCCTTAAGCCAGATGAAGGAAGGGAGATATGCGTTGTGACTAAGAAAAGGTCTGTCGTACCTAAGTATCGTAGCATCTCGGCGATACGAGATTTCCCACCTATCTCTGGAAGGTTTAACCCCTATCTCAATGACGAGCAGAAGCGAGCCCTGCATACTCAGTTAACCCAGATTTCGGATGAATATGCAAAAATGGAACAAGAGGAAATTCGACCGCTGAACACGAGAGCATTACCAGAGGGATCTGATTGTCAAAGGACTGCATTTTTATCCAGTATCAGCAAGGACTACGAGGCACTTGTCAAGGATGAAGAAGACTCGTCCGAAGACTCGTCTGAGGAATGATAGGTATTGGGGTAGTAACCTCTAGATGTTAGATAGTTAGGTTTCCCCTCACTCTTAGTAGTGGTGAGTTTTGGTGTCTGGACAACTAGGGACGATTGTAGTACACAAAAGTATTTTCATTGTACCCCAAATTTCAAAAATAAAATCGTTTTGACTTACCTTGTTGTTTCCAACTTTTCTGTGCCTTGGGAATTTTCTAAGAAGCTTTAAAAAAAAAAAAAAAAAGGGTTACGCGGATGTACGCCACCGATGCCGAACGTACGCCATTAACCCAGCGTTTTATAAAATGGCCGAACGTCCTCAAACTCTATTCATTTGGTTTTTCTCCTACTTTCTCTCCATCCAAACACTACTACAGTGATTTTCGGCCAAGTCTCTGTGATTTCCAAAGGATTTCAAGCTCACATTTCGAATTAAACCCGAGGTATGTGATTTTTCAAAGATTTCCCAAATTTTCGCACTTAGGGTTTCAAGTTTGAAATCTTTATTTTTTTTTCTTGCATTATGCATTTAGCTGGCTTGGTTGTGAACTAGGATGATGTTGTGGACTTTATGTGCATGCATTTTGTGCATTTTCCATTTTGAAATCACACCCATTCGGATTGGGGGATTTTTGCCCTAAATCCGAAATTCTTGAATTTGTTGATCTCTTCTTGCAATTGATGCATGACGCAAGGCCTAAACCCTTCCATGACGGCCTAGGAACAAAACCCAATCACCATCTTGCCCGAAATTGACCAAAAAGTTTTGGGTCAAAACCCTAGTTTTAGAAATTGGGGGTTTCGGATTTTTGCCGATTTTGTGAATTCTTGGGGTCATTTGGACCACTTGAAGCCTAAAACTTGTATTTTGGGACTTGATCTATGATTTGGACAGTTTGAATTTGAATTTTCATCCAAATCCAAAAATTACCAAAATGCCCCTCCTACACAAAGGATAGGGTTTTTGCCCTAAATCCAAGCAAAACTCTTACGAACCCTTGGAACCCAGCGATGATGTGTTCAACGGCTTTCCTTATCGCTTCTGAGAATAAGTCAAAACCCATAGACCAATTTCGACCGACCCAAAACCATAGTTCTTGAATTTAGGGATTTTTGCCTAAATTCGGGATTTTACAACTTTCTGATTTATCGTGGGTCATTTGGACCAATTGAGACCTAATGGTTGACATAGGGGCACCGATTTATGATTTCGACCCTTGAACTGAAATTCTGCCCAATTTTGTAAAATTACCAAAATACCCTTTACCCCCAAGGAATAGGGATCTTACCCTAATTCGATCTTGTAAACCTAAAGTGTGAGCCTACGTGATTGTAGGACACGAATCTCTTCCAAGGACTCAAGGTTGTCAATCTGGTCCTTGAAAATCCCGTCCCAATCTCACAAATTTCTAAATTGCCCTTCTTCTCTTAGAAGGGGCATTCTTATCTTTTACCACCTAACCGAATCAATTAAGCCCCAAATGATCACCATGGGATCCAATATCACCTAGAAAATCGTAACCTTTGCTATTTTCAACTTACCTCAACCTAACACGTCCTTCTTCTCCTAGGAGGAATGATATTGATTCTTTCGAATTACCTAACCCTAATCCTTGATAGATGCTTCATAGCTAACCAGGTCTCGGATATTTTGACAATCCCGAGATGCCTTAATTTTTCAACGAAGCTATCTAATTCGAATCCACTAATACGATTATGTTCTTCTGTACCTACATTTTAGGGCATATAGAACTAGGACTTTTGCACTTGTAGGGTTTTGCATGGGAATTCTGAGAGTCATTATTGATAGGAATTTTCCGTGCAGGACGATGGTACGCACACGAGCCAGCAAGGCCGCTTCTTCTTCAGTTGGACGCCAGCGACCACGTCGAGCACCACTATAGGATGCTCAGGACCCTGATTCTGTCCCAGAGGTCGTGATGATGGACGCAGAGAGTGACGACATCGTAGGAAACGGGCCAATCCCTGGTGAGCCGATCAAAGAGGCCAGCACTGCCACGGATGAGGAGGATGCTGAGCTAGTATATGACCACACCCGATTTTGGAGGGATAAGGTTAGGAGTTGATACGTTCGCTACTATCACGGGCATAGGATCATCATCGAGAGGGGAGCCGCCATAGAAGAGTTCAATGAGCACGCCCCGAGGGTACGAGCAGTGTTGGATGCCCAGGGGTGGACTGACATGGTAAAGGATCACCGCCCTGCGATAGAGACCACTGTGTGGGAGTTCTACGAGAACCTCCACCAGAGACTCGGTGATTCATTCCGTACCTGGCTCAGGGAGAGAGCGATAAAGGTGACCCCTACGCTCATCAGCATGATCACCGGAGCACCTTATGTACGTGACCCGGTTTACCCATATTCGGTCGATCATCTTCCCACATGTGCCGACTTGGTGGCATGCTTTGCCGAGGGACGCCCTCATCAGATGGAGCTAGAGGGAGAGGGTAGCTTCCAGATGAGTAACTTCAGCAAAGACGTCTGTTGCATCTATCATATCCTCGCTAGCCGAGTACTCCCGGTCATCAGCCATACGATGATCATAATAGAGAGGGCACGTTGCCTTTATGCCCTGTTGATCGAGACTCCTATCGACTATGGTTCCATGGTCACTTCCACCACGATGTCTGTCCGGCTACTGGACAAAGGCTTCGCATTGCCATATGGGGCCCTAATCACTCGGATTGCAGAGCACTTCTGGGTGGACATGACAGGGCTGAGGGAGATCCAGCCAAAGAAGGGGGCCATGGGCGTACGCTTCCTCAACGCGAGTCAGGCTCACTTGCGGGAGGCGGAGCCGAAGCCGAGAGCGTGGCGACAGTGGAGAGCAGCCCAAGCTAGCGGAGCACCCGCTAGATTAGAGGAGCGTATGGATCGTCTCGAGGACACAATTGATAGACGCGAGAGGGACGCCGGTGCGAGAGTCCGCTAAGCCGACTATAAGGAGACGATCTCGCCCGTAGTTTAGTAGTAGGCTTTTGTTTTATTTTTATCTTTCGGCACCTATTATCCGACTAAGCCCACCGCGGCGGTGGCAATTTTGGGATGTATCTTGCTATAGCTTAAGTCCACCACTTTTAGGGTGGCAATTTTGTCTTGTGCATATTTATGACTATGTGTGTTTGATGGTTGATGTGATGCTTGTTGACCCTTTTCACTTTTAGAAACTGCAAAATGTTATCTAGTACGTTTTATTGCCATTTTCGAATTGCGAAGTTTTTACATGATTTGTTTTCTATTTCTGCGTTTTGAATTGCAAAACCTTTTCTCGAAAATGGATATTTTACCTTTGGTATTAAGAGCTCTAAATTTTGAGGACAAAATTTCTATAAGGAAGGGAGAGTGTAATACCCCGATAAAAGCCAACCTTTTTATTAGCCCAAAATCCTTCCCTTAGGAGTAATCAACAGAGGTTTTCAAAGAAGAAGTTTAACGAGACCCAAAGTCCTTAGCTTTAACCTAATCACGTTTGAAACTTTTAGAAATAGAAGCCAAACATTGACCCACAAGGGGCGGACGTACGCTAAGTCTGGCGGACGTACGCTTCTGTCTGTAGTACAGACTTACAGTGGGGGACCACTGGACGTACGCTACTTTTTGAATACCCTTTGGATAATACCTGGACGTACGAGACACCCTCTGGACCTATGCACAAAGACCACCGGACGTACGCTAGGGTTGCTGGACGTCCGCTGCTTTGTCAGGGGGTTGGTGGCAAACTTTCCCTATAAATAGCCCGCCCCTCCTCTTCATTTCTCACGCCTTCTTCTTCCTCTGGTATGCCCCTAGGCTGCTAGAACCCTTCCTTAGTGTTTTGAGTAAGAAATCCGTGGGAGAGAGCTTCAACGAAGAGTTTCCGAGGAGAGGAAGCCATATCCGTGCTTAGCTTCGGGGTAAGCTCTATTCCCTTTGTAATTATCGCCTTGTTATCTTATGTTTCTGTTTTAATGAGAACTTCAAGTATTCATTAAGCGTTCTTTTAAAGATAATGATATTTTCAAAGAGTTTTCTCAAAAGATCATGGTTTTGCGATTTCTTGCGTTGCATGTCCTGTTTTACTAGCTTAGAAAAGGTCTAGGAGTCTATGATTGCTATTGAAAATATGCATTGTCTGAATCTTGAAACAGTGTGCTTAACACATTGAGCGGCCGTACGCCATCGAGTGCAGACGTACGGTCAGTAGGCAGAGCACATGTTCTTAAGTTTCACACGTGTACGCCTTAGCTTAGCCATAACTCTAGGTTTCATAAGGCTTAGAATAACGGTGTCCTGTATCCGTTATAATAGGAAATAGCTTGGTCGGAGGATTCGCTCGAATGTGCGAGGTAAGTAAACACTTCTCATCATTATAATTTGTAACCACCATTTATATGCTTTCCTTTAACTTTAATTAAACAAGTGACAACGGAAAACACACATCTCAGAAAGGAAGATGTGTAATTTGAAAAGTATGAAGACTTAATATCCGTTCCATGCGAAAGAAAGCACAATCTTGCAAACTGCAATAACTTAGGTTTTGATGTAATTCAAAGCCTAAACCCATTGGGGGTGGTTTCGGCCACCCCCTGTGCTCATTGGGGGTGGATACAGCCACCCCCGAAATTCTTATTTCTTTTATCTTTAACTTTTTTTAAAAAAATAAATTTTTAATATTTTTAATCAAAAAATTGATTATAGAACACGTGACACAATGTGATTGGTGCAAACGTGACGTTCTGATAAGTTTTGGATGAAATTTTAACTAAGGTACCATTTTCGTCTTTATAAAAACTACAAGTACCTCCTTTGATACAAATGAAAACCTAGGGGGCAAAAAATAAAAACTTTAAACCCTAGTAGGGGCAAAAAATAAAAACTTCAAACCCTATGGGGTTTTTAGTATTTAACCCTTTATTTTATTAGAACTTTATTCATTTCCTTATTAATTAAGATTGGTAAATAATACCGTCAATTACAGTTTGTCGGACACAAAGGGTAGTCCTCTCTCCATAAACTCTCCTCATTCAAAGACATTGCCAACTTTGCAAGCCTGTGGACTGCCACATTTCCTGTTCACTTCACATGGTAAGCACTCCATTGATGTACACTTTGTAGAAGCAGCTTTGCCTCATTAATCAGGGTACCATAACGGCCCCACGAACACTCCTCCTTACACAAAGCTTGAATAACTTCTAAAGAATCACCTTCTAAAATGACATTATGGAACCTAAACTCACACATAATTCTGCCATTTTCCAAGCAGCCAAAGCTTCAGTAGTTGTAGGATCAGTAAGATACTGTCTCGATGCCACATAAGTAGCAAGAATTAGTCCGTTATGATCACGAACTATAATACCAATCCCCATTCTTCTTCCTTCTTTGTCCACAGCCGCATCCTAA
This sequence comes from Carpinus fangiana, assembly GCA_006937295.1. NCBI lineage: Eukaryota > Viridiplantae > Streptophyta > Magnoliopsida > Fagales > Betulaceae > Carpinus > Carpinus fangiana. The sequence goes on along the minus strand of CM017328.1, from coordinate 12,326,082 downwards.
TCAAACTTGACAACCCTAAAAGGAGGCTTAATCCACCTTTGCACCACTAGCGGGTTCTTTGCTGAAGACGGTAAACACGTCTCCCCTCATTTGCTCGATTAAAATGTTCCACTTGCTCCTTAGTGTTGTGACAAATACTACCTAAATTAATAGATAATATTTGCTACGTTTTACTTGCAAGTGCACAAGATCAAAACGATAGTATAGCAGACAAATACGAGATCATTCCCACGAGAATTATTAATTTTTCTTAGAATTAATTAAAATATCAAACTGTCACAATATTGATATTAAGAAAAGAAATAAAAATAAAGATAAATAAAAGTGTAGGGCTTTGATATCCACCACTAATTATGCTCAATTAATATAACAATATGCTGATGATCCAATCATATTATGAATACCTAATGTTTGCCAACCTAAGGGTATATGTGTCTACTCCTTAAGTTATTGGTTTCCCTAAGCAACGAATTAGGCATGGGTGTCTACTCTAATTCTTTTTTTTCTTAAAGGATTTAGTATGGGTGTCTACTAAGTTGTTCTTTAAGAAAGCATAAAAACTGTGAAAACCGACAAACACATGAGGCCTAGGGTATGAGTGTCTACTCCCGGTTTCTCATGTTGATTAATCCAAGAACCCGGCGTGGATATCTTTTGTTACTTTTATTAAACTCAGGACTCGATCATCCAAATTGATTTAATTAACTAATCCATACCACATGCATATAATGGCCAATCACATACATATGAGAAATTCAATAAAACATGCATTAATCAAGTTAAGCAACACAATATGATTATCACAAAGGCGCCAATATTGAAATATTAAATAAACATAATTAGGGTTTCAATCCAGCCATACTAAAATAATTAGTTACACATAATTAAAATAAAACTAAAAAAGAAAAGGAAAAGAAAGAACTGAAAACCGCTCCTAGAAGTAGCCTCCAATTCCTCTCTGAAATTGTGTATCTAGTTGTAAGGCTTAGAGGTCTATTTATAGGCTTTAGGAGAGTCCTAAAAACCCTAGTAAACCTAGGAAATTCGAAATTCTATCTCTTAGTCAATTTAGGAGACAATCCTATTACAAATCGGAATAGGATTCGTCCAGAATTGGGCTCCTATCTTGCGAGGTGATTTTAGCATTGCGGCGGTCCGAATTAGGAAAATACTATTTCACAATGATTTGTTGCCTGTTGAGTCAGCTTTCCAATACCGTTAGAATCATCTCAATCAGATGTTTGAGCTGAATGTTATGGCCAAAATACCGAGACCTGTTCAGAATCCAAATTTGAATCCAATCCGATTTTAGCTACAATTTGATAAATTCCGATTTAATCCTTTCCACATCTTCTAGGTCTTCCCAATTTGTCCTTTAAGCTTGGAACATTTCCAGAAACGCTTCATTTTCTTTCATGACCTACAAAAAACACAGAAAACACAAAAAAGAAATAAAATGAAATAAAATAACAAAAACTAAGAAATTAACAAATTAACAAATGTAAATTAATGGCTAAAATATGAATATTTTGGCATTTATCACACCCCCAAACTTACATATTGCTAGTCACTTAGCAATACGAACTAAAAACAAAATGAAAAACAAACAACAAAGAGATAAGTCCAGCTTTCGTGGGATGAACGGTTGCATTTAGCGTATGTAACATGCCTTTTAAACCCCTAAGCATTCCCTAGAGGACGAGTTAAGTCTCGTGAGGGTTTTCCAGGAATGTTACCCACAAACATTATGCGTAGTTCATGTTATCTAAAAATTAAAGTATCACTCAAAACCATGATTTTCATTCATTAGAAAGCTTAAAAAGATAAACCCATCTTCACAATGAATTGGAATTTTAAAGTCTAATCACTTACAAAAGACAAGCTAAGGCATCACAAGTTCGAAACAGTGTAAAGTGAATTAGCACAAGACTATGAAGCTTCCAAATAATTCCAATGTGAAATGGCTCAATATCTTAGGGTTCACTGAAATTCCCATCGGAATGAACAACAATGGCATATTTTTCTTATTCTTTCTTTTATTTTTGACTCTGCAATGTTTAGTTCCCTTAAGCTTTCTAATTGACCCATGTAGCGAGTGTTGAGCCAATGACTCCCAAACCAGATGGTTTTAGGGCATTAGGTGTAAAGATACCCCTAAGGACTTACTAACTCAAGTCAAAAAGGCTACGAAACTAAACTAGTCATAATTTTAACCAAATCAAATTTCTTCACATTTTGACGTGAACACTCAATGCTTAATGAGGCAAGAGGTCCAGTTACTCAGTGAAAATCTTATCAATGATCTTTTTTTTTTTTTTTTTTGAATTATGCCAATGTATCCAATCCAACAAGTCATCCAATGTCACCCAAAACATAGAGACATACACATTAAGATCACATGTCATACCCCACAAATCATGTGCTAATGTGCTTGTGTTAGAGTATATCAAACATGTGAATTCTCAAATGCTTATAGTAAGTAACAAACTTAAAAATCCATCATCAGATCATGTGTTCAAAATTTTAAGCTAACCAATGAATATCAAATCACAATTCTTAGATCAACCAAAATTTTAAGACAACATGAACATGCTTTTTTTTTTTTTTTTTCAAAAACAAAAAGTGGGACCAAGTGTGTGTAAATGTGTCCCCCATACCCCCAAACTTAAATTACACATTGTCTCCAATGTGCGTATAACATGGAAAGATCTTACCTGGGAGATGGATGAAACTGTCTGGAATAGGTTTGACTTAAAGCATTCCCCTTAAACTTGAACTCAAGCACACTTGTCCCTGAAAAACAAAACACTAAAGTAATAGTGGAAAACAAAATTAAAATTAAAATAAAATAAACAAACAAAGAAATAAAAAGGATATTCTATGGGGTGCCTCCTATAAGCGCTAAGTTTAACGTTTTCAGTCAGACTGTGGCACTTTAAACTTGAAGCACCAATCTTTTCTTCTCTTGCACCAAAGAGAATGATGTCTTCCCATTGTAGGGGGATTCCAATTGTCTGTATATAGGGGTGGACCACTCTAAGTCTTCTCAAACAATTTCTCATCATCTCAATCCGATGTTTGAGTTGAAAGTTATGGCCAAAATACCGAGACCTGTTTAGAATCCAAATTTGAATCCAATCCGATTTTAGCTACAATTTGATAAATTCCGATTTAATCCTTTTCACATCTTCTAGGTCTTCCCAATTTGCCCTTTAAGCTTGGAACATTTTCAGAAACGCTTCCTTTTCTTTCATGACCTACAAAAAACACAGAAAACACAAAAAAAGAAATAAAATGAAATAAAATAACAAAAATTAACAAATTAACAAATGTAAATTAAGGGCTAAAATATGAATATTTTGGCACTTATCACTTAGCCAACCTATACAAAGTTGAAGGAGAATGAAAATCCCCACAAAAAATGACCCTATTCCTTCTCAACCATATAAGTCTTGTAATGACCACCACTAGCTGGAGCCCATATTCCTCCAATCACCCTCTTAGCATCTCCAGCACGTGTACAAAAGACACTTTAGTTGATGTGCATTTATGGATCAATTTTGAGCACTCAGCCCAAACATCCATCGCAGAGGGACACGTCCGCAATATATGTTCAACAATTCAACAACTAATCCACAAATTGGACACATGGGGTCAGAAATGATACCTTTTTTTATGGAGATTAACATGTGTGGGCAAAATGTCATTACAAGGTTGCTAGAGAAAAGTTTTCACCACCATAGGACCTTTAATCTGTCAAATAGCATTCCATTGTTTTGATCTGAGTGTATAGTCCGAACAACTCCCTTGTTTAGCCTCAAAAGTAGCTTTTGCCAAGTGGTATGCACTATTGACTGAGAATTCACCGTTCTTCGTACCTATCCACACCCTCCTATCTTGTTGACGACCTGGGCAAATTGGAACACTACATACCATTTCAACTTCATCCCTTGTGACAACTTCCTAAACTAGAGGTACTATTCCACCATCTAGTTGCTTCATCAATAAATTTATTTATAGTGGCATCCGGATTTAAAAGTCTTACAGGAGATTGTGTGGAATATGTTGACGGCACAGGGACCCATTGGTCTTTCCAAATTTTAATAGAAGATCCATCACCTACCCGCCACATCATTCCCTCTCTTATTAATTTCTTTGTATTCCACACACTTCGCCAAACATAGGAAGGTATACACCAAGTTAACCGTAGCCCACAGTTACTGCTAGGAATTGTGTTACTAGAATCCTCCACGTAAGAACCTCCTGGCAGATTTTGTGACCCACTTTGATTCGCATGACTGGAAATTCCCTCATATCCAAAACTTCCCTTCGACAGTGAACTGCCCCTCCTATGACCACTATCATAACCAGAATCCTCCGTTGATGGACTGCCCTGACCACTCTTCCCACCTTTGCCCTCCCTCTCCTTCCGTGGTATCTCTGCCCTCAGCCAAGTTCCCCATTGCTTCTCCCCATCATCACCATTAACCCTTTGTGATTTTTGAACAGGACAGCCTTGCTTCTCATGAACTATACGTCCACAATTAAAACAAAACAAATGCATCTTCTCATATTTAAAAATTACCCAGTGAGACTTTCCTCCAAGATTAAGAGCTCTTCCCTGCTCAAGCAATTTAGATAAATCAATAACAACTTTCAACCTTAAGCAACGCCTCTATCCTGCACCTTCACCTCTAACATCCACATCTTCAATCTCACCCAAAGATGTTCCGATCTTAACCCCCACCTCGCGAGTCATGCACAACATAGGCATATCATGCACTTAAATCCAAACTGGTGAGTACCGCAACTGCATTTGTGATGGCTGAGTTTTACCATCAAATTCATTAAGAACTAGAGCATGAAGATCAAAGGACCAAGGGCGCCCTTCTAAGACTCTCCTCTTGTCTTCACCCGCAGAAAATTCAAATAGCCAAACATTTTCCTAAAGCTCTTTGAAGACCACTCACCCTACAATACGCCATATTCAAAATAGAACCGCTTTGAAAGCCTCCTTGTTTGACTGTTTTCTTTGTCCACAGCTTTCCTACCAAACATGTGGTACCTTTCTCTCTTATCTCTTCAACTTCTCCATCTCTAACCATAATACCAACCTTCTCCCCCATTGTAAGAGAGATCTTCTTGTGCACAACCTCTCCAACTCATCCTCCATATCCAACATAGACAATAACTACCACCATCTAACCTCCTCAAAAGCCTGCCAAGCAATGGGAGACTCTTCCCTTAAACACAGGTCTCGCAGAGCAAAACCTAGAGATGACTAGTTTGAAGGAAAACTTTGTCCTTACTCCTATTGCTACTAGTATTAAGTTTACTTTCTTTACAAGTATTTCTATATATAAGTTTGTAATGTAAAACAACGACTCATTCGAATTATTATTAAGTTTTATCGCTCTTTAAAACATTGTAGTACTTTAATAAAGACCGTTTCGAACCTTCCTTCCTTCGAAGAGTCATCCAAGGCGTCAATGCAAAGTGCCCTTGATAATTTGCCTATATACTGTGTTTTTCAGAAGAAACCAATAAACTAAACCTTGAACCCACTGTTTCCTATCTGAATGATTAGGGCACAAGGATAGAAAGAGAGAGAGAATTTTACGTTTTTTACTTGATGGACCCCATTATAGTATATGTTGCATGCACCTCCACCTCCACGCCTTCTTATATATTTCTTCCTTCTTCTGCAGGTTATCATATAATTATTAAGAGCATATAATTATTATTATATTCTTTTGGGTAAAACTATGATTATTTTTTGTTTCCTTGTGACGTGATTGAGACGATTTGGTCAAAATATGATCGATGAGAAGACGGGTTGGTCTAGTCCACGAAGAAAACAAGAAGCCTTCATTATTTTGTATTAGCTAGCTAGTTTTCCCCCTGCTTACTTCAGTATCTTATCCTTTCAATAGATATGTTTGTTGAGTATTTTTTATTTATTTATTTTTAGTTTGAAAATATATTTCGGTAAGATATAGATGTAAAAACAGTAGTTTTGGATATTTTGAGTTGTTTTTAATGCTTTTTATTTAAAAATAGATATAAAAAAATACAAAAGAAAAGAGTTTTGACAAGTGAGAAGCCATTATATAATCATATTAACGGTAAAATTTCCTTAATTAATAAGAAGAAAGAAAAAACTTGAAAATAACAAAGAAAAAAGGAGATAGATAGTAAAGCATCTTGATCAGGGCAAAAGTACTTGTTCGTTGTTTCACCAAAAAACACTTTTTAGCATATTCCCCACATATAGACAACCCCAGAGAATCCACTTTTTAATTGCAAAAAGGGGTCAAACCAATCTTCTAAAAAAAAAACCAAGAAATAAAAGAAGAAAAAAAAATCTGATGGAAAATGAAAAAAAAAAAAAAACTAGGTGGTAAAACATGGACAGAGTTTTTTTTCTAAACTAGTGGGTTGGAGAAAACTTTCTCCAACCCAGTCTATAAATGTCACATGTGTCATTTGAACAACATGTGAGATACACATGTTTTTTTAATAATATTAAAAATTTATGTATATTTCACATATTAAAAAGAGAGACACATGTCCGTAAATCACATGAGGCATTTTTTGTTTTCTTAGTTTTAATAATGGTGATTTTTTTTTTTTTTTACTTTCCTAAATACCCATTGGATAATATTTGAAATTAATTACCAGCATATATATATATATATATATAGCAAGAAGACTTAATTGCTTTTATAGCCGCCCCAAACTTTAAATATTTTTTGGCATTGCGAAACTTTTGAGTCCTTCATTGCAATTCTAGAAAATCAAAGCTTTCCCTTAAAAGTATTATAAATTTTTGTTATTTTGATCGGCAGAGAAGTTTCCTATCATCACTATCAATTAGGGAAAAGTCACAAAAATATTGTGATTATTAAAAAAAAATAGAAAAAGAAAAGAAGAAAGTAGCTTCAAGAGGCTGAGAAAGCTCCCCATGAATATGATCCCTGTTAATTAGGGCATCTTAATAGGACAAAAGGTAAAAGTATACCAATTGGTATTCTTTTTCATCACCAATACCTTTTCTTCTTATCATCCTAATTTGGATATACAAGAAATATTGGCCTTTACTTTAAATTTGGTTTTAAGGATTCAAGAATTTATGAAAATATGCCCTAACTAATCATTTTTTCAGTGAATCAGAACAAGTATGGCTTCGAAAAGGTGTATCTTATGTCCCTGTCAATTTATTAAAAATTAATAGAAAAAAGTATCTGTCTTTTATTTGGAAGGATTCGTGTTTCCAGATACAAGCATGATAGCTCCAACATATCCAACCAACGGTCAACAACAAAATAGCATTAATTGCAACTCTTTTTTTCCTAAAACTCGACGGAAGCGGATTCTTAAAATTAGGCAGTAGCAAAGAGGGTTGCGAGGGCTCATTTGTTTCCGACGGGAGTACAAGTTTTACCTGTTTCGAACAAGTAAGTTTTGCGGCCTCTCCTTTTTAAGTTGTTCAAATTTTAGTAAAATTTACACTCTAATAATCTTCTTTGTACTACACGCCTAAAACTCGACGGATGCAGATTCTTAAAATTAGGTGGCAATAGAGAGCATTTTCGGAACTCATTCATCTAGGACAGGAATACAAGTTTTATCTGTAAAAAAGCATGTGAAAATCACATGCTATTAAAAAAAAAAAAGAAAAAAGAAAAAAGCGTTTCTCACTTATTAAGAGATGCATGACACTTTTAGAAACTCGATTGAAAGAATTTTTCTACAACCCATTTTTTTTTTTTTTAAAAAGTGCTTTTTACATGTTAAGAGATGCAAGACAATTAGAAATCGGGTTAGAAGAATTTTCTTACGACCTAATTTGTAAGAAATTTCCATCCATTCCATAAAAAAAGAAGAAGAAGAAATAACTCGAGTGTTGTAAAAAAAGTGCTGTAATTTAATTTTCTTATTTCAAATTAAATTATTAAAAATACTACAGCACCTAAGCCAAATCCGAGCAAACGCGTCTCCATTATTATTATTGTAATCGGCTTTGTATTGAATCAATAACTTGTTTTATAGATGTGAAATAATAATATTAATTTGATAGGGTCAAATAAGACTCTGTTCTGCGGCTGTCTTAAATGGTAGATGAATATGCTCTCCGTATTGTTCGAAATTAATGTATGCGTGTATGAGGATTCAAGCCCAAATAATCTTGTAATTAATAAGAGGATCCTGTTGAAAAATAATCTCACATTATCTGTAAACAAGACTTTAAACATGTTTGTAAGGAATAAACAATCCTCTCATATAGAACTAGTTTTGTTTGTGAGATGAGTTAAAGTTACGAATTTTTTCATATCCAAATCTAATTTTATATTTACTTTTTAGGGAATATAGAATCGGATCAAATCTCTTTTTTTGACATGTCCGCACAAGAGGGGGGAGGGGATTCGAACTAGTGACCTCTGCTTCATTAGGCGTGGTCCCAGTCAATTGAACTAACTTTTGGGGACATGATCAATATTTTTCGTAATTTTAAAAGAGATTGTAGATTCTTAAATTATTTGAATTTAGGTTGTTTCTTGCATCGAGCTATTTGAAGAAAAAAAATGAGCAATGTTACTGCAATAGTCAAAAAGAATTTTTCTTTCAATTTTTTTATTTATTATTTATTATTTATTTTTATTTATTATTTTTTTTTAACTTTGGAAAAAGACATTTTTTCTTCAATAAATTGAAATAGAGTTTTTTGCTCAAATCTTTTTTACGACATGAAGCACGTAATTCAGATGAAAATATACTCAATTTTTGCTAATTTGTCATATTTTTAATAAGTAGTATTTTTCACATTGTTTAAGGTAAAAACCGATCTAAATTTGCATAATTTGAGAATTTTTAATTTTTAAAAAAATTATAAAGGAGCCAATTTAAAATTAAAATCAATACTAAAAATTATATTTTTATTTTATATCTGTCCCCCATAATACTCAGGCGACAGCTTCTAACATTGCTCGCAGTAATTACGTTAAGAAACAAAAATAATTGTGCTTTTGCCGTAAAAGACGTGGCTTTTTCAATGGTAAAATTGAATGGAAGTTTCCACTATTAAAGAGAATTTATGATTTATGAGAAACGAAGGATATAGGGCTGGTGGATGGCAAAAATTGGTATGAGCCGTTGGAGGCGAAGCGAAGTTTTAACCCTTCCCAGTTGAAACAATTTTGTCGTCTAGTTACAAAGAGGTGATTTATGAGATGGGACAAAATCAAATTTGCTTGAAATAGCAAAGGATGAGTTGCAAAGAATGAATTTTTCCCAAGTTGCTGATTTTAATATTCCATTTCTGTGCAATACGACCCCAACTCATGTCATCACACTTGGATTTTGAGAAGAGAGAGAGAGAGAGAGAGAGATAGAGTTGGTTGTGTTTCCCACCAGTTTAACCTTTTCCTGGGGCCGTGAAATCCTTCAGCGTCTCCCCTCAAGTGGGTCATTATTTTCTATGAGGTCCTACTCTCCCACTTGCTGGTCTTTGCTGTCTCTGCCTGTGTTACCTGCCTCCTTTTCAAACTTCCCCAAGAGACGCTTCTCTCTTTTCTATGTACTCTTCTTCTCCAAAATCAAGTAAGATCCAGTTTTCTCAATCTGGGTATTCATTTATTCCTATTATTCTGCTTCTTGAAGGTCGTAATAGATCAAAGTGTTGATATTGGTGTATTTTGAGTTATCCGCGTTCTTTATTTGATACTTGTTTCTGTATTGCCTTCCAAGAGTTGGTCTTCGCCGTTCTATGATAAGGAGGGTGTTAGCTTTCAATTCAAGCATCTGGGTCGTATTGGTATTGTGCAAGCTTTACTGGGTATTGCTTGTGATGGTTGCTGTGGCTTTTGGATTTGAGAGTTGGTTCCGTGCCCCTTGTGGGGTGTAAGGGATGTTGGGCAAGAGGGCCAATTAGTTTGAACTTTACTTTTGTGGTGGAATAGCGGTTGTGATTTCATGCTTGCTCCAAGACAATGGAGAGGTTTATGGCCAGATTTTTACTCCTTTAGCCTTCAAAACTTTAGCTTTTGTGAAAGAATATGAAGAACTTTCTTAAGAAGCTTCATATGATGTCCAATCAATCAGAAGATGCAGAAGGGTCTACTTCATCAAAGGGTAGTAAGCCCAATGAAGGGTCGTCCCCTGATAGGCTTTTGCTCTCTCGGTCCCATTATAATTCTGAGCATAAACCCCCCTCTGGGCTTTCGGGGATTTCGGGTTGGTTGAATCAAGTTACTAATAGACGCAGCCCCAGTCCACCATCTTCTTCGAATGTGGTAATAGGGGAGAACATGGAACCGTCTGATTCGGCTACTATTAGTGGTCTAGATGTTGTTATGGATGCGGCCAGGCGTGATTCAGGTTCTAGCAACTCGAGGGATCCTGATGTAGAGGAGGAGTATCAGATACAACTGGCTTTGGAGTTGAGTGCCAAGGAGGATCCTGAGGCAGTTCAGATAGAGGCTGTAAAGCAGATCAGTTTGGGCTCATGTGCTCTTGATAATACTCCAGCTGAAGTTGTTGCCTATAGATACTGGGTAAGTTTGTCCCTTCTTCTACTTACTGATTTCAGTTTGGCTGACTTCTTGTTAGTCAGAATTCGTATGATCACAACACATTGTAAGCATTTGGAGGGGTACCTATGCTTATCATCTAACCATGAATTATATAATTTTGTTAATTTTTTGTGGTATAGTCAACTTGTCGTATATAAAATGACACCATAAAATATATGTATGGATAAAACAAGTTTAATTCAGTTTGTAATAATAAATCCATATGATGCTTCCTTTCGTTTGAAATTGCTTGTTCATGAATTGGATGGTGTTTCATTTAAGAGTGATACTGTTATTCGATTGTATACAGCTGAGATGATGTCATAGTAAAAATTAGCCTTTGGATCAACAAAAGCTTGTAAAAAAGTAAATCAATGGCTAATTTTTAATGTTATATCATCTCAATTGTACGGTAGTCATATAGCAGTCTACTAAATTGCATTTCTTTTCATTTAATAATAATATTTAAGCATGAGACTTGAGGAGCTGTCAAAGAAAATAGAAAAAGAATTCCAGGAAGGTGTCATTAGCACCCTCATAGCACCCTGTCCTTTAATCCTATTACCCGAGTTGAAAGTCAGGAACATCATCCGAAATTGATGTTAGTCGCATTCTAATAGCGCAAGCAATGTTGTTGAGAGTTACCGTCAAAGCTTCTCTGCAGTGACAGAATGTTAGCTTCGGCAGAATAGGCAGAACTATATATCTGTATACCAATATCTAGTAGATTGGCTTCTACTACTTGTTTTGCTGTATGCTTAGGATGTTGTTGTGCTTATTGGTGAACGTTTTCAGCATTTAAGGCATAATAACTGTAACATTGTCTTTTCTAAATTTTATATTTAAATAGTATACATACATATATGTATGTACATGCATTATTCTTTTTTGGATCACATGCTTTCTAGTTTTTGTAATTGTAATTCTATTTTTCATTCCAAGGTTTCTCTTATTCTAATTGCAATTGAAGATGACAAGTTGTTGAAATCTGGAAATCTATGTTTCACCACTAGTTCTTTATATTGATATTCCATTGTCAATGGAGAACAACTGGCTAGTAGCCCTGCTTCTCACATCTTGCTTTGTTTCACAATTGAAGAGTAGCATCACTAGGTTAATTTGACTTCTTTGTGTCTTTGTGTATCTTCTTTCTTTTTTCTTTTTCTTTTTTTTTTGATAAGTAAAGAAGAATTTATCTTCTTTCTGAAAGCATACTTACCAAAAATCCAATTGTTCCCTTCCTGACTATGTCATATTTCAACATAACATGGGGTAAACTAAAGCATACAATATTATTTTGTATTAAAGCTTTAAAACCATTTTCTAAATTTTCTGAGTGCTAGATATATCTATTTTTAGACTAATTGGCGACTGATATTATTATACAAGATTGCTTCTATTTAACTTATTTTCTAATCTTTGTCATATGTTTATTCCCTTCTAACCTATCTCATATCCTAGATTTATGCATGCTTCACAGAATTACAATTCTCTTAGCTATGATGACAAGATCTTGGATGGTTTCTATGACCTGTATGGAGTTATGACTGAGTCAACCTCAGAACGAATGCCTTCCCTTGTTGATTTGCAAGGAACGCCAGTGTCAGACACAATCACCTGGGAAGCAGTTTTAGTCAATAGGGCCGCTGATGCTAATTTGTTGAAACTTGAACAGAGGGCTCTAGAGCTGGCGGTCGAATCAAGGTCCAATTCTCTAGTTTTTGTAGGTAGTAATTTGGTGCGAACGCTTGCTATTTTAGTTGCTGACTATATGGGTGGACCAGTTGGGGATCCTGACAACATGTCGAGAGCATGGAAAAGTCTCAGTTACAGTTTGAAAGCAACACTTGGTAGCATGGTTTTGCCGCTTGGTTCTCTGACAATTGGATTGGCTCGTCACCGTGCATTACTGTTCAAGGTATCTGCTCAACTTTTTTTCCTTTATGGTTTAAAACCCAATTTGCTATGGGACTGCCACTTTTGATGTTATGTGGGAGCCTTTGACTACCACATTTGAAATTCGTATTGGCGTTTTTGCCAAAATTGTCTATGCAAGATTCTCAGTCATGGTTTCCTTCTACTTTGCTCACTGGTAATATAATCATATCAAACGTGGCTGCTTTTGATCTAATTTGTGTGGGGAACTTGGTTATGTACAATGGTGTTTTCATTGTTTTGGATGGATGTATCTCAGATTCGAAATGCCAGAGTAGGTAGTTTGCGAAGAATTTAAATAAGTGTGAGGTATATGCAATTGCGTGATCACATTCTTCTTTATACACCGGCTACTTTATTCGCACACTTCTTTTGTTCACTTCAGAATGCTGAGTCTGATGATTTTTCTTAATGAGGCCCTGTTATAAGTCTGATGGTTACGATTGTCAAATCACTTTCGTAGTTTTGGACAGGGCTCATGACCTTTAATTCTATGTATTCAGAATGCTCAAGTGTGTCACTTTTGAGTGTATTTGCTGTGTGCAACTTCTGGTTGAAACCATTTTATATGATTAATTATTATAAATCTACGCGTGCATAGCTTCTAAATTGGTGAGCCTCTATAATACTTTTTAATAAGATTTGTTTAGGTAGTCACCAGAAAAGTGTCATGGTTCAGAGTATATCAGTACCTCTTTCAGAGATACATTCATAAATGAATCATGTTAGAGATGGCTTCGAGGCAACTGGTGATCACAAGTGATTTTACATCCTCTCTCCATTGTTCACCACTTTTGCTGAGCCAATCTTTTTGGAGGTTACCCCACTGAATAATTCTGACTCATTTGTAGCACACCAAAATTTGTTCTCCCTATTTTAGTCTTCTTTTAAAATGATAAGATTTGTACAAATATCCTAGTATGAGCCTTTGCTATGTATACGGATGACAATGGGGTGTACATAGTTATTCCCTCCTAATTGCAACTGCAGCCAGTTTAGGCAATTATCAATTTTTAAATAATTGCAACCGCAACTGTTAGGCCGGTTAGTGGTAAACCGCAACTGGTGGTTATGCAGTTATTGAAGGCCGGTTATTAATTGCTAACTGCTTTTCATAAAAATCCAATATATATATTTTTTTTTTCAAAACAAAAACCTTATTTGGTGGACATTTTTCAAAATGTTTTCATCCAAATATGTTGTTATTCTTTTGATCAAATTCAAGCCTGTGCAACCAAAGTAGCCTTATCCTAGAACCATTATGCTCGCAGTTAGATGTAAGTAAGCTTTAAAATTAATATGGAGCAAATTCGATTCTAACCATATATGACAAGTCACAAATTTGAAACCTTACGAATATGAAAATCTAAGATTAACTTCGACTTCTGGGAGGATCTGAAGTTCCACAATTAGCATATAAACAAAGAATCTAATGCAAGTTTGTGACACCAAATGAAAATAGTGGGTTAAAAAACTAGGGGATGAGACCCAAACTCTTGAATAAAATATGTACAATGAAAAGCACAATAAAATCCCCTTATTAACAGGCTCATGGATTGATCTGACCTCAAGAAGTTTGTTTCTGTTTTCATGCTTCAACAACTTCTTTTTCAGACAGTAAAAAGTAAAAACCTGTCATATGACATATCATATATCTTTTTCCCCCCTTTCGTGCTTAGCTAACTAAAGCAGCATCTGCTACAAAGATAAAGCATATATACAAAGAACCTAATATAATATATATTATAAAACCGGTTATTGGTTACGCGATTATTAACTGCTTTCGTCAATCCCTAAAACCGGTATCTGCAATTGGCCTAGGCAGTTATCTGGTTAACTGGTTGCAGTTATTTGCAGTTATGCGAATAGCAGTTCTTAGCAATTAACAGCCGCATCGCTTGTACACTCCTAGATGACATAATGGTACATACCATGCTGATACCAGCATGAGATTCATAAAAGCTGCTGTAAGGTTCCTTTTTTCTGGATGATAATATTAGTTTTATCTCTCAGCCCTCCTATATGGCGTTTCACTTTCACAATATATAGGGACAGAAAAACTGTTCTTGGGTAATTTTCTTTCTCACTTCTAGTGAAATTTAAAGCATCTCTTTCAGAAGGTAAAGGTGAATAGTAGTTTGATGGCACATTTTAGGCTAAAATTGTCCTGTGTACCCTCTCTGATAAGTTAGAATTTGACTGGTCTAATATCTAGTAGAATACTATGATATTGAAGGGTAGTTAGTGCCCCACATTAACTGTTCTCGACAACTGCATTGTGATAAGTACCCAGGTTATCATGTTATCAAGGTGTTCGACAGGTATATTTTTAGAAGCTGCTCTGTCACCTGTGAGTCAGCCGTCTTCACCCATTAGATTTTATATGTTTCCAGTTTTCTTTTGACAGCTTTACAATATTGCAGTAAAAATCAACAGCTTTTTATTTCTTCTTATTATGTTCTTTGATTATCTTGTGTTATATGGCTCAGTCTTTAACTAACTCTTTTTTTATCAGTTTTCCTTATAGTGAGGAATCCTGGTCTTCCACTAGTAGTTCTTTTCTACAAAATTTTGTGTGCTTATGTAGGTTTTGGCTGATAGTGTGGGTTTCCCATGCCGATTGGTTAAAGGACAGCAGTACACGGGGTCTGAAGCTGTGGCAATGAACTTTGTAAAGATTGATGATGGAAGGTAATTATAAGTTTATGTTTTGCAATGCAGTCAAGTCAGCTGGATGATTCAGAGTTTAGTTATTTATTTTCTGTTTTCTGAAAATGATTTTGCTATGCATATATGATGTGCTTATAGTTGGTGTCCTAGGATTGCATTTGCATCTGTTGTATTTTTATTTTCATTATTGTCAAATGTTTTTGAAATTGACGACAGAGTAGAAAATTGCCTCATTTATCTTGACAAAATCAGTCCCTTTGGTTTACTTGATTTATAATTAACTCTCTGTAGTATCAAAATGGATTTAGAGGTCCCTGAGTTATGCCAAAAAAAAAAAGTTAAATCCTTGCAGTCAAATTTTGTTCATCGACTTAACAGATTTTATTAGTATGACACTGACTTAAATAGAACATGTGTTACAATTTTAATGGATTTTGACGGGTCACACTATCAAAAATCTGTTGAGTCAATGGACGCAAATTTGACTGTAGGGAGTATTTTTTTTTTTTGGGCATACCTCAGAGACCTCTGAATTCATTTTGATACCATATGGAGCTAATTGTAAATTAGGTAAACCACATGGACTAAATTTACATTTTTCCTTTTTCTAATTTGCGGTTGCAAAGCCTTATCTGTTTTTATGATGCGGATAACGTGACTTTCAGGGAGTATATTGTTGACCTAATGGCAGATCCCGGTACACTTATTCCATCTGATGCAGCTGGGTCACATATAGAATATGACGAGTCGTTCATTTCTGCAAGCCCTTTGTCTAGAGATATCGACTCCTCTCATATGGCCTCTTCAAGCAGTGGGGTTGGAAGTTCATTTGAAGAACATTCAGACTTTGGGACATTGGACAAGAGGCCTCGGTTCAGCCATGTAGCTGATTTAGGAAAAGAATGTGATGACAGAAGTGATTTCACTTCTGCAAATATAACCAGGCCAACTTCAAGTGATGAAGAGCACAAGTCATGCTTAGATGATTTTAGAACTCCCTCCAATGTAGGGAAGGTGCCTGTGCGGGAGCCTCCTGTCAGGCCTAATTATCCTTACATGCATACAAGATCTCCTTCTTGGACTGAAGGTATTAGCTCACCTGCTGTACGTAGAATGAAAGTGAAAGATGTTTCACAATACATGATTGATGCTGCCAAGGAGAATCCACAATTAGCTCAAAAACTTCATGATGTGCTACTCGAGAGTGGTGTTGTCGCTCCACCAAACTTGTTTAGTGAAATTTATCCTGATCAGTTAGATGTGTCAGCAGTTGAGGCCAGGTCCCCAACTGAAGATAAAGATGAAGGTAAGCATGGGATTGGAACCCAAGAAATCAAAGGTCAAGATGATGCTGATCCTCGAATTTTGCCTCCTTTGCCTCCCCACAGAGTGCACTCTAAAGCAAGAATTTCTTCTGGTCAACTGGAGCATCTTAAATCTGTGGAAGGCTTAGGGATTAACCTTCCGCTTGATACAGTGGAAGTAACTAGACAGCCTATCTCATCACAGCTTGAAGTAACTCCTGTGAAATATACAAAAAACGTACCTGTTGCTGCTGCAGCCGCCGCTGCAGCAGCTGTTGTTGCATCTTCAATGGTAGTTGCCGTAGCAAAGTCAAGTAGTGACTCCAATTTTGAACTTCCAGTTGCAGCTGCTGCCACTGCTACTGCTGCAGCTGTGGTTGCAACAACTGCAGCTGTCAGTAAGCAGTATGAGCAGGGCGCAAAAAGTGATGGAGATGCAGATGGTGCTGGTTATGAGCCACGGGGAAGTGGTGACCAACAGCTCGATGCTTCTGGAGCCATTTCAGAAGGAGAGCGAATATCAGATAGCTCGGCAGGTAATGATAGCACAAAATCTGATGTCACACTTGATGAAGTTGGAGAACTCGAGATTCAATGGGAGGAGATCACCTTGGGTGAGCGTATCGGACTTGGTATTTACCAGTACATTGTGCCATCTAGTTCATGTACTTCTTGTCATATAAAGAAGAATACTTGAGATGTCTTTCACATGTGTAATTTCATCTTTTTGGTTCGTCCTTTGTTCTACAGGATCATATGGGGAGGTATATCGTGGAGACTGGCATGGAACTGTAAGTTTTCTCATGCTGACTCTGAATGACTCTGGTGTATCCTTGTTTTTGTGGTGTCTACTATGGGTGTAATCCATTCCTTTTGACTTGGTTTCAGAGATGTTAAGTATCTTGTGCTGCAGTTTTTTCTGTGTGGCTAGAAACCCTCTATATGGCTTCTAGGAACCTTTCAAAAATTGGGAATGGATGGCAACATGAAAAATGTGAGACAAAGTAGCAGCTGCAAAATATCTTGGTTGTGATCAGAGAAAAGAGTTTGCAGACAATGGGAATGATGTAGGATGGCCCTTTGAGTTAGTGTTTAGGGTTTACTATGATCAATATAGGTTGGCTGAAGGCTTCACCTACTAAACTGGGCAATAAGGGAAACCTCAAGAGTTTATGATAAATTGTGCTTGATAGATATACTGAATTAATTAAGCATATAAAGAACCTCAATGTGGGGGATTATACCTACCTAATTAACACAACCGCATCAGAAAGTCTTTCTTCCAAATTTTTACGAATGTGTATTAAAGACATTTTTTTTCTTTAATGATAAAAAATATATGTAAATAGAAATAGGTATTCTTTAAATTGTTCTTTCAAGGTCCAAGGTTTAACACCTCGTGGGTGCAAACAATTCCTTGGGGCCACACCCCCTAGTGAAAAGCCAGTGATTTAACCAGTTCCGTATAGGAAAACTTCTGAAGGTGCGGTGCACGAGACCGGGGTTTTACTTTGCAGAGGTAGGTCCGAAGGGCTCTGCCTTGGAGAGGTTCCCCAACATTAAAAAAAAAAAAAAAAAAATTCTTTAAATTGTAGGAGAGATTCCTTTTTTTTTTTTTCCCCCAATATATATAGGTCCTGAAGGAAGTTGGTTTTACTTCAGGTATAAAGAGTATATGGCTAAAAATCCATTAGTATCATTTTTTTGCACAACTCATAAAATGACTGGAAACGACTCCTAATGATGTGAAGTATATCAGTAGGTACTTTCAAAACAATATATCAGTAGGCAAAAGCCTACAACCAAATGCATGTTTTGCAAGTCTGCACATTATGTTGATTGGTTTTACACTTGGAGCTGAAAACTTCTTTTTTTTTTGATAAGTAATAACCAGTTTTATTAAAAGCGTAAGATGCCCCAACGTATATAGGTAGTATATAAGAAGATCACCTAACTAGAAAAGGAAAAACGAGTAAGGAAATCATCATAACTAATCGACACCTGGGATGTTGTATGAGGCCCAAAACAGGTCAGGGCTTTACATTATCTGATGCAATTAAGGACCTTGTTGATGCATTAAGCTCTATTTTGGTTGTAATGACAGCAATATGAGCATACTTTAAATGTTCCCCTTGAACATCAACCCTGCACTAGGAGATGTCAACTTAAATTGGGAAGAGAGTATTATGTCTGCATTAATGTATCAATCTGATGACTACACTTTACTTATTTTATCTCCTTCTATTGTGTTTGTTTATCTGAATTAGGTCTTTGGAAGGTTTACCCCTTATTGAATAATTTAAGATGTTCTTAGACCTTATTTACATGTTTGGTGCCCAAAGCATTATCACCATTTTCCTATTCCTGAAATGCTTAATGTAACAACAATATCTTCTTTGTTTTGGGATGTTTCTCTACTTATAGTTTGGAATTAGATAATCAACTGTCTAGCCATGTCTCTCCGCTTCTTGTTGCTTTTTTTGGAAAGTTTTATTTTGATCTTATTGTCACTCTTTCGTTTTTACAGGAAGTGGCTGTCAAGAAGTTTCTAAACCAAGATATTTCTGGTGAATCACTTGAGGAATTCAAAAGTGAGGTACAATTTGTTTGCCCCTTCCTTTCCCTCTTTGCTTACTTTCTTTTAATACATCACCAATTGTCCCCAAAGCTTAAGTTAGTAAGAAATGATGAATTTAATATTTCTCAACACTACCCCTTACATGTGGTTCTAACAATCCCTTCTATATGGTGGTCCAACATATGGAATATTAAACCATGTGAAAGTTCGTCAAACTCATATAATGATGATAAATTGTCAATTGTCCTTAAAATAATAGGAAAATGTAAAATTCAGTTTATTTCCTTGCGGTTTTTAAACATTAAATTATCTAAAGAAAGCTCATACTTTACATGTTTGGTAATTTATTCTCTCTATTCTCTAATATATGTTTAGCTCTCATTTTTTCTTCCTAACATATCTGATATTCTTGCCATATCCATGCCGTGTCCAACCTGTATCTTGTCGTGTCCCTTAAAAAAAGTAATTTCTTTATTTATGGGTTAGGTATTCTGCCTTATCCTGCATGTCTGTAGACTGTATCAGATCTGGATACAATAAGTACTTTGAGATATCCATGCTTGAGTTAATCTTTATTTTGTTATATTTATTTTTTAATGAGTGCATTTACCACTATGGTTTCTTAGATCTTGTTTCAAGAGAGAATAAAATGAAGTTTTTTAATTTTGTCCTGCTTGTGCCTGAAGCTTTCAAATGATGTAATTATTTGCTTAATTTGTGCTAGTGAGGCGTTACTTCAATAAATTGACAACATAATTTTCATCAAATATGACCATTCTTGACCCCTCTCATTAACTCGGGTTAATTCGTTATCCATTCTGATTAACACATAGGACATCATGATAAAGTGTGATACAAATGAGGATTATTTATGTGGTGAGATCATTTATAAGGACGCATGTGCTGTGAAAAATGGTCCTTGCCCCACATTGCCTTATTTATTGAGCATATGATTGACTCGTCAAAATATATGGGATGAGATGTATGGACATATTTGTCAAGATTGTGATAAAGAATTTGGAAAATGTACCAGTTACTTTTTTCATGCCAAACTCTTTCCGCCATCTCATATGCATGCCTAAACCTATTCCTTAAATTAAGCTTTTACTACTTTTTGCTATCATTGTTGTTGTTAGAATATTAATCAAATGATAAAATTCACAATTTCCTATTAACTTAAGTTTTTAGGATAATTGGTAATTTAACATGGTATTCAAGCAGCGATCTTGAGTTTGAACTTTGACTCCATAATCATTTATCATATTCTATTTATAAACATGAGTATTACCTTCTATTTCAGTTAAATATTTGAAACGTTTGGATTCATTTTTTGAGGGGAAGATCCACATGTGAGGGAAAGTATGAGAATATTAATTAAATTTACATTTCTAAGTATGTGAAGAACATTTACTTGGGTCGAAATTGAAAAATGTTACCTCTCTTTTGTTTTAGACCCCACTTCTTCCACCATCTAATTTACATGCCTCAATCCCATCCTTTAGGATTTAATTTTTTCTACTTTTGGCTGTCATTGGTATCTCTAAGTATGTAAAGGATTGTTTTTGAAATTTTTTTTTTTCTACTTGTGGTCTGAATTGCAAGGTTCGGATAATGAAAAGACTCAGGCATCCAAATGTTGTTCTCTTCATGGGAGCTGTAACACGTGCCCCAAATCTTTCAATTGTCACTGAATTTCTTCCCAGGTATGTAAACACTCTATTTCTGATCATAATCATGTTATTGCCTAATCACGGATTTATGGAAGTCGATGTGTGCCATAATGTTAACTTACCACAAGAAGCTCTTACTATTACAAGACCATATCAAGTATAATTTTCCTGTGGTAGTTCCGGAATTGTTCTTTTGTTTTTTGTTTTATTTTTTTCTTCTGTTTGATTAATGCTTCTTCTCATGCACTGATTTACATGAATTTGATACACACACAAACACATAGCCAATGAGAGGCATCAAAAGAGGATCTTGTATGGTAGGGCTTTTAGAAATTATTGATTGTCATGCAAATACTGTCCAGAAATAAACTTTCCTATAATTTTTTTCTTGACTGAATTTTCAGCAATTCCCGCAATTTGGGAATTTTCTTGAGATTTATAGTTATATTTGTTGCTGTTGTTCTTCCATGTTTGCTTTATCACAGTCCCAAAAAAAAAAAAAAAAAAAAAAAAAAAACAGAGAAAGATTGTACATCTTTT
The DNA here is from genome assembly GCA_006937295.1 of Carpinus fangiana. NCBI lineage: Eukaryota > Viridiplantae > Streptophyta > Magnoliopsida > Fagales > Betulaceae > Carpinus > Carpinus fangiana. The sequence goes on along the minus strand of CM017328.1, from coordinate 12,304,814 downwards.
GATAAATAATATATTGATGAAAGAGACTTGCAAGTACACAGAATGTGACTGGAGAATCCCATAAAGCATTACCATCTGAGCAAAGAGGGGACACCGCCTACAAAAGATATCCAGTCATACAATTTCCACAGAAATAAAGACTTAAGCAACACAGTGGTAACCCTTATGAATTAAAAGACTTAATAAGGCTTATCTAATTAATCTCTATCAAATTTCCCATTTGAATAAGAGCTAAGAGCTTACTCTGCTATTATGATTCTGCTCAATTAAGAGCTTCCACTGCTAGTATGTTTCTGTTTGATAAATTATTTCTTATGTCTTCTTAGTTATTTTAATTTGGAAAAAAAAATAAAATAAAATTGGAATGCTAAAGCACAAACCTTTTTTTTTTTTTTTTTGCAGAGGTAGTTTGTATAGGCTGATTCACCGACCTAACAATCAATTAGATGAAAGAAGGCGGTTGAGGATGGCCCTTGATGCTGTATGATTCTGTCTTTCTTGCCGTTCATTCCACTTTCATTCAGCAACTCACTATAATTGTTGACTTTGATGGAGATAATTGATCATCTTTGAATGATTAAACTTTCAGGCTCGGGGAATGAATTATTTGCACAACTGCTCTCCCGTAATAGTACACCGTGATTTGAAGTCCCCAAATCTTCTTGTTGATAAAAATTGGGTTGTGAAGGTGGTGTCTTATCTCGTTACTGAGATGCTGAATATATTGAATGTATCTTCCATGCCTAACCCAACAGGATGAAAAATTTTCTGCCTGTTCAGGTTTGCGATTTTGGGTTGTCACGGATGAAAAATAGCACATTTCTCTCTTCAAGGTCAACTGCAGGGACGGTAAGCCATTAACACCTTCATTTTCTTTTCCTTCCCTTTTTCCTTTTATTTGCTTTTGGGTCATCCATCTTACTTGGTCTTCCATGTTTTTGATTTACTGATCTATTATGTTCATGTCGCAATGCAAGACATATTCTTTTCATGATCATATCTGGTATCTATGCACCTTCTATATGTTTCCAGTAATAGTGAACTATTGCTCTTGAACTTTGGGTAACTTGGTTATCTGCGACAGTAATAAAAGAAGAAATCTATATCTAGTAGAATATGAGGAAAAAATTATGCATATTGCAATCTTCTGCCCTGCCATATGGCTATTCATGCATTGCTTGCAATATGTTTTCATTTCGTGATGATTGACTTGTTTGTATGTGTCTTTGATTGAAAGTTCTGCAACCATTAGAATATAAGTTCATGTTTGTATTGCATGCTTCAGGCTGAGTGGATGGCCCCAGAAGTGCTAAGAAACGAACCTGCAGATGAAAAGTAAGTCCCCCCCCCCCCAACACACATTTTTTTTTTTTTTCTCTCCTGATATTTTTAGTGGACCCTCCATGGAGTTTTTTTCATAATTGCATCATATAATTCAATATGCAGGTGTGATGTATATAGCTTTGGAGTCATACTATGGGAGCTCTCTACATTGCAGCAACCATGGGGGGGAATGAACCCAATGCAAGTTGTTGGTGCAGTTGGATTTCAACATCGGCGTCTTGATATTCCAGATGATATGGATTCTGGCATTGCAGATATTATTCAGAAATGCTGGGAGACGTAAGTATTTTTGTTGTTGATATTGTGATTCAAAACATGCAATGCCAAACTCTTTTGTCGGCTTAGCTTAGTCTTTAGGCATAGCTATTAAACCCCAGCTGCCTGGCTGGTTTCACAAGTAACCTGGTGATCGGCATGCAGACCAGTTTGTGGCCAGGTCTTGTCACTCAAAGGACTGGTTATGCACTCGACCCTTTCAAAATCCAGGAACTGACCACTTTCTAGCCAAAACAGTGCAACCCAGGAAGGTGATTCAGTGGGCATAAGAATATGTGAATTAATTGTCCACAATGGTTTCAACTTGAGAGGTTACAGATGTAAAAGAAAACAACCAACTATTGGGCTACGAGCTGTGTTTGCTTCTGTTGGCCATTCTGAAGTATATTACTGCAAGACAAAATAGCTACATAAAAGTGCAATAGGTGGGCAGCATGGGTTTTTCAAACCTAAACCTCTGCCCATTAGGCCTCAAGTTATTGTTTTTTGTTTTATGCCTTCTTAAAGTCAATTAAAAAATTAACTGTACAAACACATTTATCTCAACATATTACACAAGGTTTAAATATTTTAAGGATTCTTTATCCTTATTTAAATTAACCTTTTGGTGCACATGTGGTTTGATTTTTTGATATAATCCTCCATTTGTTTTTTCCCTGGTATGATTTCATACTTCATAGATATGTCCTTTTATTTTATGTGAGTTTCTTAATCAAACCACTGGTTCAACTATGGACCCGCTGATTAAACCACTGATCTGGAACTTTGACAGGTCAATATATGGTTTGGGGCTTAAATAACTTTGGTCTAAGAACTTATATTCCAAATTGCAATAGTAGTTATACGATATTTACAATAAAGCTACTTATTGCAGATGATATTTGTGGAAATCAGATTCTGGTGGTTTGGTTAAAGGTTTCTCATTTTAAATTTATGAGATGTGTGTTTCTTAGTTCTACAGATATTTACTTATCTACTAAATTGTTTCTCCTTTCTTTGAACGTTGAATGTATCTGCAATTAATTTTCTGACCCAAGTTATATCTTAAAAATAATATAATTTCTTCTAAAACACTTGGAATATTATTAGATTGTTGATTGGCTCGTCTCTTTTTTACATTTGCAGGAAATTTATGGAATTTGTGCTGTAGTTTTTGCATTCTAGCTAATTATTTTGCATTCTACCAGAAATTCTTAGAGAGGGAGAGAGAGAGAGAGATTGATTTCTAAATTCCAACATACTTAAGGTTATACACAGAATACTTGAAACGACAATTTTTTTTTTTTTTTTTATATTAAATGGAAACTGATATTGAGTTCAACAGTTATTTCCCATGCCTATTCTACTGAATATCACTGATGAAACTTCCCCTTAATGCTATTTGGAGCCATAAGAATGCTGAGAACAGAGCAAACGTTATTGAATTGAATCTATTGTCTTACCACTCCTTGCTTCCAATCAGTTCTTTAAAGCATATTTGGTTATATAATTTCTTTCAAAAACATTTCATCCTTTCTGATTACTCCCCATTAATGATGGACTACCTTTGCAAATGCACCTCTACTCGTGGCCACCTACTTCTTTTTGTATGGGTTACATGATCTTCTCATTGCAGTGTATCCAATATACTTCAAAATTCTACAGTTCTGACAATTGATCCATCTAACATTTTAGAGACCCAAAATTGAGACCCACATTTGCTGAGATCATGGCTGCTCTGAAGCCGTTGCAGAAGCCCATAACAAGTTCTCAAGTTCCCAGACCAAGTACATCTGTAGGTGGTGGACGTGAGAAGGCTCAGCCATCAAGAGTTGCAGAGGAATGAACAGGCTAGAGGAGCAAGTCAACAACCTGACTCACTGCTCATTGGACTGCAAAATATTGCTGAGAAGTTCTAGATTGCCTGGGACAAGTCTGAGAAAGTGCTCTCGGTTGAGATGATGACCCAACATACACTCTGATTTGAATTGTGATTCTTTTTCCTCAATCACTTTTTTTTTTCTTCTCTTTTTTTCTTTTTGTATTCTTCACGGTACAGCTATTCTCAAAGTCGTGTATTTGTTTGTAAAAATCCATTGAAATTCTTGTAGTCAATGTTTGAAATTGTCATTGTCCATAGAGTAGTATCAAGTAGTTTCAAAAGCACTATGCTGCCTGGAATTAGCGAGTGGGGTTGGAAAGTTGAAGCTGTAGATAAATGCGGGAAGAATTGTGCCTACTGCCAGAAATTGGGAGTTGCAGAAACTGATACACTGATGGCATGCGGCTCATATGAGCCAAAATAATTCTGTGTACATTTTTTTTTCAGACATTGTTTTAAGGAGCTCTTGATTGTGGTCACAAAGCTGTCATAATTCAGCAAAATTCGTCACAACACTGGCCTGTACCATAAATATAGATAGCGCAATATCAGCAAGACACTGGCTTATTTTAAGTGGCATGGGATAGGAGCTAGTCTACAGAGCCATCTTTATTTGCTTTTTTCTTTTTGTGCATACAAGAAAGAAAGGAGAGAAACTAGGCGAGGTTCTTTACCATCTTTACTCTTTTCTTTCCATGCCTGGAGGTGGTCAATGCTTGTTCAGGGGATTTGGTTTGCCAACATAGAGAATGAGTCTGCAATAGGGTACCAATTCGTGTGTCAGTTTCGGTTCGCATTGATGTATTAATACAATACTATACATGTCAACTTTAATTCGGCTCAATATTATTCTTGCTATTCAAAAACTTAATCTTTTCTTAGACTGAAACTTTGCTTTCATTATTTATGATATTCAGGTTTACTTGCTATCTTTGTATAGCTGGAAGGCTTGTAAAGTCTCTAGAAGTGCCAACTTTCGTGCACACTGTTTAGCTAGATGAGCCGCTTCCAACCTTGTTTTTGGAAGCATTCTCTATTGGTCACCCATTCTATCTTTCATTCGGATCAGGAGTGGGTATGACCTTCTTTTGCAACCCTTTCCTCATTTGCTTAAAAAAAACAAAACTTTAGTTCGGCTCATTTAATTAAATTAGTCAAACCTTTCAACTAAAATTCGTTAATTTTGTGTTGGTTTGTGTCGAGTTTACGAGTTGTGTTAAAACTTGTCAATCCTAAATATTACTTGTCAAATTCGGGTTGTATCAAGGCATGGCTATAAGTGTTGGATTTGTATAAGCTCACAAATGATGTCAAAAATTGTTAGCCTTACATTGCCTTTTTTTTAAAAAAAAAAAAAAAAAAAAAAAAAAATTAAAGTGCATACAAAAAATAAAGGGTGTATATATATATCTTTTGTTTTTCTTTTACATTCCTTTCTTTATTTCATCTAATCAAAAGAAATAAAAATACTTCCAAATACAAAGATAGCATTTGTGGATAAGGTAGTGTTCCCCTGTCTCATATCATTTTATTTTATCTTAACCAAGCTTCCTCTGTTAACTTCTATCCTGAAAAAATGGCTTCCATCTTCGGTTCCCCACCATATCTCTCCCACCCCATTACAAAGCCTCACTTCTCTTCATCATCACAAACGCCACCTCCTCCACCAACTCCACCTTCGCAGCCTCAATCTCCAACACCATCTCCGCAGCTGACTACCTCTTCATCGGAGCAGCAACCGCCAGTCTCTGTTAAAGTTGAACAACAGAAACCCAAAAAACGCTCCACTGTTGACACCACAGACTGGATAGCTTCCTCCTTAACCAGGCGCTTCGGGCTCGGTGCAGGCCTTGCATGGGCTGCCTTCCTCGCTGTTGGTGTAATCTCCGAACAGATTAAGACCCGCATTGAAGTCTCCCAGCAAGAAGCAGATACCAGGTTTGTCATCTCACTCCGCTATCCATCACAAAAATGTTCAGTAAAACTACTTTGTGAGCTGGCCAACCGTAAAAGCATCTACGATAGAAGACTTATGTTTAGAGGTTGTTCTTCCATACAAATCCTTTGTAAATCTGAAAACCCAATTTTGCAACTCCGTCAAACGGCCTCCCGTTCACCTCTCATCGCAGTAGCTCTATAGCCTTTGTCCTTCTTCTACATAGATCACCTTCACGAAGAAACCTCGATCACTTCAACTCAGAACTCTAGTGGTTGTAAGCTTTTTTTTTGGATTATGAATGATGCTTATATAGAGGGTGAGAAAACTAAGGTTTTTAGGTTAAAACAATCAGCCATAATCACATTCGAACGGTGAATTCTTGTCCAATTCTTGTTTGAACGGCTTTCAACTGGATTGCAACCGAGGCATTTTATCAAGATTTTGAAACTTCTATTATCATTCTCCGTTTTGACCTAGTAAACAATGGAATTGGAAACTTTTCTTGAAATACAAAGTTGTAGACCTTTGAATTTTCTTTCCAATGCTACCAAATTTGTCTTCATTTAATATCGAAATCAAAAGATATGATTGTTTTACTCTGATTAGGTCTTTGCTGGACTAAATTCACAAACTTAATTTGAATGCTACACTGGAAATATAATGCTTAACTCAAACCTAAAACATTACAACCCAAAACCATTTTTTGACAAATGAATTTGCCAATGCAAAAAATAATACCTAATAGAATAGCCTCTCTACTATGGGTAACCATTGTGACTTGCTTCAGATATTCTTGATAAACAACTGCAGGTTACTGAAAAACACAATATCTTATGATGAAGCACGTGGTTAGGACCCTTGAGCTTCGAATAAATGCTCAAATTTTGGCAATATGTTGTCAAGACTTTGATTCATTGTTTTTAGTAATTACAGATGTTATATATCGAAAGAAAAGAGAAAGAAAACAATTCTACCAACAATTAAAGTAGAAATCTTTGAAATTTTTGCCTGTCTATATATCTATCTTACTTGGCTGTGACCAGTGCAATCAGGTAAACCATATTCAAAAAATTTGTGCTATACCCACTGAGAGACTGGATGATTGAAATCTATTGCTTTCATCTTTATGTGAAAATTGAGACACTCTTCATAAACTGGTCCTTTGAAATGCAACCAATAACCAAATTTATGTTCTACAGAAATGTCGATAAGGAAGAGGAGGTGGTGTTGCCTAATGGCATAAGGTATGTATATTTTATCATCATTGCCCATAACTTGATCTTTGAAGTACTCAATTATCCTCATTTTTCTTACAACAAGCACAAATTTTGGATCAGGTATTATGAAGTGATAGTTGGTGGGGGGGCTTCTCCAAGGCCAGGAGACTTGGTTGTGATCGATCTCAAGGGAAAAGTAGAAGGCAGTGGGGAAGTGTTTGTGGATACATTTGGTGGTGAGAAGAAGCCATTGGCTCTAGTAATGGGGTCTAGGCCATACAGCAAGGGAGTGTGTGAAGGAATAGAATATGTATTAAGATCTATGAAGGCAGGGGGTAAAAGGAAAGTGATAATTCCTCCCAGTTTGGGATTTGGGGAGAAGGGGGCAGAGTTAGGTCCTGGTGTGCAAATTCCTGCTTTTGCAACGCTTGAGTACATTGTTCAGGTTGATAAAGTCTCCATTGCACCTGCTTGAATTTGAGTGTCTTTGGGTAGTTTATGACCTAGCTGAAATGGTTCTCTTCACCCCCCCCCCCCCCCNCCCCTGGCGCATGATTGTTTGTCATTTGCTCTTGGCTTGGCAAGTCTTAAAACTTAAAAAACAGAGAGACAGAAAGAGAGAATCTTTGATGCATTCAAAACTTGAGGCAAGTTTTTTCGAACAAGGGGAGAATGATGCACAAATTGACGTAGTCTTGTCCGACATCACCGATTAATAGTGTTCAGCTCAATCACCAACCAACCAGGAGTACCATGTCAATGAGAATTCAAATCGTCAACTAGAGTTTATTTATTAAAGCTCTAAACTATTGGAATAAGATTTCTCTTTTTGAGGTATGGCTTATTTTTCCTTCCGCAGTGAGATTCAATGTTGTTACTTCTTGCATAGAGCATATTGGATGCTTCCAAAAACTATTTGCAACTCTACACGCTAGCAAACAACTTAGCATCAACTCTACACGCAAGTCACTTTGTTGCAAACAAATTTAACAAGAAGTTCATCATGTAATTTATTTTCAATTTCACTTTAACAGAACAAGATTAACAAGGGTGTGACAAGAGATATGGTAAATGACATAAGGGGGGAATGCTCCCCTCATTGTCGTTAGGGTTACGAGAGTGGTGGAGTTAGGATTTTGTTCTTGGGAGGCCAAGTAATAACTAATGAAAATAAAATAATATTGCATGATAAATAATTCTCGGAAAAACTTCATTTACACCTCTCGAGAAAAGTATGGAAAAAGGGTTTAATAATGGACAAATTTTTTTTTCCAAAACTCCAACCTGGTCTCTAAAGATACACATGTTCTTTAACATGCTTCACAGCGGTTAACTCTCATCCACTAAAGTACTCTGAAAATGTCCTCTCACCTCCACATGCTTCTCCCTTCACTCTTTTTCACGTGTCAAAAAATTGCTCACCCATTTGTGGTGAGAAACCATCAACCAATGAAGCAAAGTGCACAAAACCCAAGTAATCTATCAATCCAAAACACAAAATGACAAAGACCCAATTGACAAAATAAGTTGGCAAATTATTATTCAAACCACCACAATCAACTGGGCCTGTTTTCCTTTTGGAAGAAATTTCTTCCAAATTTCAGTTAAGATATTATTCTGGTCGTTAATAGCAGTAGTAATGATATAAGTTATTTTTATGTTTATTTTAATTCCATCTAAAAATAATGTGATTATTAAAATTATCATTAAATTTGTGATTGATTATTATTAAATTTTGATTAAATAATAATTTTAATTAATATATCATTCTTCGATAAACTTAAAATAAATATAAGTAGGACTTTTAGAATTACTTTCGATTTAGGGTTAAAATCTATGTAGGGTCAAACTTTGAAATCTTAAAAGTCAAAGGACAAAGTTGCTGATATCCCAACCACAAGCCTCCAATGGAGAATAAGAGAGCACGCAGAAAAGCCCTTCTACAATTCTACGTAGACAATAAACATTCCCTAAATTAAAATTATAGTCATCAAATAATTAAATAATAGATTTTTTTTTTTTTAAATAATTAAATCCATTTAATCCTGATACAAAAGCTACGAGCTGACGAACATCAGCAGTAGCATACAGAGAGAACCAGAGAAAAGATAAGAGAGCCATCGTCATGGGAACTGTTATCGACTCCCATTTCTTAGGCCTAACTGCCATTGTCACTGTAAACTTTCTCTCTCTCTCTCTCTCTGCTTGACTGATTTTCATGTGTGAGTTTTTAGTCTTGAAAGATGAAGTTTGATGGGTATTGCAGGTGGGGTATCAGTTTTTGTTCTTTATAGTCACAGCCCTTCTCAAATTCGATAAAGTCACTGACTTTGCCGGTATCTTGTTCTTTCTCTCCTTATCGTTTAATTTCATTGATTTCTCGGACTTGAATTGCGCCATTTTCCTTAGAAAGAGAAATGGGTTCTTGTTTGGTTGCTGAGAAATGGTGGGAAAANAAGCCTCCAATGGAGAATAAGAGAGCACGCAGAAAAGCCCTTCTACAATTCTACGTAGACAATAAAGATTCCCTAAATTAAAATTATAGTCATCATATAATTAAATAATAGATTTTTTTTAAAAAAAATAATTAAATCCATTTAATCCTGCTACAAAAGCCACGAGCTGACGAGCATCAGCAGTAGCATACAGAGAACCAGAGAAAAGATAGAGAGCCATCGTCATGGGAACTGTTATCGACTCCCATTTCTTAGGCCTAACTGCCATTGTCACTGTAAACTTTCTCTCTCTCTCTCTCTCTGCTTGACTGATTTTCATGTGTGAGTTTTTAGTCTTGAAAGATGAAGTTTGATGGGTATTGCAGGTGGGGTATCAGTTTTTGTTCTTTATAGTCACAGCCCTTCTCAAATTCGATAAAGTCACTGACTTTGCCGGTATCTTGTTCTTTCTCTCCTTATCGTTTAATTTCATTGATTTCTCGGACTTGAATTGCGCCATTTTCCTTAGAAAGAGAAATGGGTTCTTGTTTGGTTGCTGAGAAATGGTGGGAAAACACTAGTTAAAGAGAATTTGGTTCCTTACTGAGCTCGTTGAACACGTCTACCAAGAAAGGAAAACAAGAAGAAATAATGGGGCAGTCGTCTAAGATAATTTCAGTTTTGCTGACCATATGTTGCTTCCAGTTTTTTTCTTTTTTTTGTTAAATTTTATTTTTCTTTCATTGAATTTACAGGAAGCACAAATTTTGTGATAATTGCGATATTGACTCTGATTCTGAAAGGCGCATGGAATTTTAGACAGGTAAGATCTCCTGGTTTTTATTT
>CM017328.1:12231523-12293136 GCA_006937295.1 Carpinus fangiana | reverse complement strand
GTTATACTGTTGGAGCTATGCATTTCCCGCTGCGCCATCTTTAAGTTACTTTTTTGTTGTCGTTTTTTTCAAATACCAAAACTTTTCCTTCAAAATGTGATGGACAAATCCCTGGTGTGGTTATGTCATATTCAATGAAAAACTCTTGTATTTAGATTGGTGTTTAAAACCATGGGCAAAAGGGGTTTGATTGTTTGTGTTTCTAAGGCTCCCCTGTTTTCTCGTCAGGAAGCATGTCATGATGGCCTCGTGACGGCACCTATAGTAGCGTTCTCTAGTTTCTTGTCACAAAGAGCATCATGACAGGCTCGTAATGGCTCCTGAAGAATTACTCTTTGGTTTCTCGTCAAGAAGCGCGTCAAGACGGGCTTGTAACGGAATTGGATGTGAACTCACCGTTTTCTCGTCAACTGCGTCGTAAGGACGGGCTTGTAACAGGACTGAAGCTGAAGTCATTGTTTTCTCGTTAGGATGGGCTCGTAACGAGATTGAAGTTAGACTCCCTATTTTCTTGTTAGATGGATTGTCAAGACGGGACACGTGACGCAAATAAAGAAGAAGCTCCCTGATATCTCGTCAGATGCCTCGTCAAGACAGATTCGTGACGAGGTCTTTTGTTCTTTCCGTCATGACGACACTTTTTTCTGTTAAGATGCGGACATTTCCAGATCTCAAATTTGTGAAGTTTTGTTCATCATATCTTAACAAGAAATAAGTCCCGTCAAGACGCGAAGAGTAAAATGTTTTTCTTATGAAAGGTTTTTCATGTTACTGTTCAAATTAGACTTTTTGGGAAATATTTCTCAAAGCAGTCTCAAAAGTTTTTTTCCGAGTTGTGTATCTTGAGAGTTGGTTTTACAAGAGAAGATGTGGTGAAAGCTTTGGGCTATCCTTTTTCTAAAATTGGTTTGATCTTTGTTCCATAATACACAACAATTCCCATTGCTACAAGGTAAAAGAGTCTACTGAATGGTCGGTGAGAATATACACTCCATGAAGATGGTCAGCTAGGAAACAAGCTGTATAACCATTTTTTTTTTTTTTTGTTTTTACAGAGTCTAGAGATTCTCAAGGGTTATGAGTATTTTTTTACTATCTATAATCTAAATTTTCATATTGTGATTTCCCATGTTTTTATGCCTTATAGTAGTTTTTCCCTTTAATTGCTTCAAAGGGTTTTCCATTTTGTCAACAAGTTTTGGTGTTGTGATTGTGATGTTTTAAATTTTCGCTGTGCAGTCTAATTATTTGATTGCTTAATCTGAACTGTTAAACTGGTGATTATAGATAGAACACGATCGTTGTATTCTTTCAATGGCCAACCAGGAAGCAAGATCAGTTTCATTAAAAAAGAAAATGAAAAGTTTTGGTCCTCGAAAATTGTCCTCATATTAAATTTGAGGAAGATAGCACTCGAGCATTTTTTTTTCTTGGTAAGTACTTAGGGGTCAATGACCTATAGTAGTTGTAAATTCAATAATGGCTAATTAACTTTCATCCCCCCCAAAGCACAAAAGGCATATCAGCAGCACATTATTGAGGGTGCTCACCCTACTATTGCCTTCATGCATCTATAAGCACCTTACGATGCACCCTAAACCTTACGAGCTTTTATTGTATGTTTTCATCACTTCTATGTTAAGGCATTAACATAGAAGTGATGAAAACATACTATAAATACAAATACTAGAAACCCTTTGAATTATCAAAGATACTTTCACACAAACCTGGGCTTGTTTCTGGATTAAATGGTCTGTCATCTGACCAAGCCTTCATGCATATTTAATAATATACAGTCAACGAACTACATGCATGCATACGTACAAACAAAAGCAACTCTCCATATATCTGCTAATCCTGCTTACCACGAGAGATCTAACTGTCATGTTTCTTCTGCTAATCAACTAGCTTATTTGTTTACTAAAGCACTTGATTCTGATGTTTTTCAATCACTTATTATTTATTAATATACATTTTTCATCTTGAGGGGGGTATTGAAATACACAAGAAGAATTAAACGTGTTAAATGAGTTAGATTAGTTGATTAACAGAAGGTTGTTATATTAGTTATACAGCCGAGCCGGAAGATAGTTGAGTTAGTTGGTAGTTAATTTATAATTTGTTGACTAAATTTTACAGCAAATTAAGCTTGATGTGTAAGTACACCTCTGTAAGCCTTTTTTGTTCATTAATACGAAATCTCTGAGATTCAACCAAAGAATACTTTCATACTTTCATACACTGTTCATTTTGTTCTTCATCACCTACAGCATACTCAAATCTTACATTTGATAAAAGCCACGAGCTGACGATCATCAGCAGTAGCATAGAGAGAGAAAACTAGCGCCATCGTCATGGGAACTGTTATCGACTCCCATTAACTTTCTCTCTCTCTCTCTCTCTCTGCTTGACTGATTTTCATGTCTGATTTTTTAGTCTTGAAAGATGAAAGAAGTTTGATGGGTATTGCAGGTGGGGTATCATTTCTTGTTCTTTGTAGTCACAGCCCTTCTCAACTTCAAACAAGTCCCTGACTTTGCAGGTATCTTGTTCTTTCTCTCCTTATCGTTTTATTTCTTTGCTTTCTCGAACTTGAATTCCGCCATTTTCTTTAATTAGAAAGGGAAATGGGTTCTTGTTTGGTTTCTGAGAAATGGTAGGAAAACACAATTGAAAGAGAATTTGATTCCTTACTGTGCTCTTTGAACACGTCTACCAAGAAAAGAAAACAAGAAGAAAAGAAATAATGGGGCGATCGTCTATCATATAAGATAATTTCAGTTTTGCTGACCATATGTTACTTCCAATTTTTTCTTTTTTGTTAAATTTTATTTTTCCTTCTTTGAATTCACAGAATGCACAAATTTTGTGATAATTGTGATACTGACCCTAATTCTGAAAGGCACATGGAAGTTTAGACAGGTAATAAATGTTTATCTTTTGGATAAAGTCTTTGCTCGGGTTTTCATAAATAATTGGAATTTATATTTCTTTAACTTTGCTGCTCTGTTTTTCAGATAGTCTTGACTTCGTTTGTATGAATATGGGGTCTTCGCCGTGGATTGTTTCTGCTAATGAGGTATGAATTGATTAATGTAGCATTGCATAAAGCAAACTTCTTCCCTGGATGAAAATTCTGATTCTAACGTGAACGAAGTTTATTAGTAGCAACTTGTTCTCATTTTTTAGACTTTTTGACTCCACAAAGCCTCAGGTTTCCAATCAGTTAGAGTCTCTTAGATGATATCTATCATCTAGATATCAACTTTCTATTTGATTGTTTTGATTTTCTGGTTGATATGATTAGGATCTTGCGGTGGGGGGTGGGGGTGAATAACCTTTTGGATGAGTTGAATGGTAGATTGGGAATGCTGGCACTCGCAGCATTCTGGATACTTCAGGTTTTTATTTATATAGCTCTCTCCATTTTCTATTTTGAATTAGCTATAGCTGTGTACTAACATTCAAATTGTATTAAAACCTATGCTTTTTTTCCCTTCACTGCAGGCTGTTTGGTTATGGACAGTTGGTTTGNAAGGCACATGGAAGTTTAGACAGGTGATAAATGTTTATCTTTTGGATAAAGTCTTTGCTCGGGTTTTCATAAATAATTGGAATTTATATTTCTTTAACTTTGCTGCTCTGTTTTTCAGATAGTCTTGACTTCGTTTGTATGCATATGGGGTCTTCGTCGCGGATTGTTTGTGTTAATGAGGTATGAATTGATTAATGTAACATTGCATAAAGCAAACTTCTTCCCTGGATGAAAATTCTGATTCTAACGTGAACGAAGTTTATTAGTAGCAACTTGTTTTCATTTTTTAGACTTTTTGACTCCACAAAGCCTCAGGTTTCCAATCAGTTAGAGTCTCTTAGATGATATCTATCATCTAGATATCAACTTTCTATTTGATTGTTTTGGTTTTCTGGTTGATATGATTAGGATCTTGCGGTGGGGGGTGGGGGTGAATAACCTTTTGGATGAGTTGAATGGTAGATTGGGAATGCTGGCACTCGCAGCATTCTGGATACTTCAGGTTTTTATTTATATAGCTCTCTCTATTTTCTATTTTGAATTAGCTATAGCTGTGTACTAACATTCAAATTGTATTAAAACCTATGCTTTTTTTCCCTTCACTGCAGGCTGTTTGGTTATGGACAGTTGGTTTGCCTGTCACAGTTGTGAATTCAAGGTCAAGAAATCCATCTCTCCAGGTTGCGGACATAGTTGGCTGGATCATGTGGTCAGTGGGTTTTCTAGTTGAAGCAACAGCTGATCATCAAAAATTCGTATTCAAAAACTCTCAAGAAAATATAGTTAGAACGAATTGGTGCAATGTTGGATTCTGGCAATACTCTCGTCATCCCAACTATTTTGGCAAGGTTAGTGCTTCTTAGAAATCTGTGATGGTGCTCGATCTTACAACAGAGCTTAAGTTATACCTTTATATCAATCTCTTATGTAATTGAATATATCTCTCTCTCTTTCATGGTCATTGTTGCAAGCTTCACCACTTAACAGTTTATGTGCTTCTTATGCTTTACTATCTTTACTACAAGCACCTCCATATGGAGCTTTATCAACAACTCATATAATTTGCAGCTGCTGGACTTCTTTCAGCTGAATATATGATCATTTAGGCAGTTTGATTGTGGGTAGAACTGTATCTTAGGAGAAACGCTATTTAGTAGACTCTCATTCGAGTAAAAGGTTGATAATTCTTTAGAGAAATTGTTAGTTTACTAATACTAAATTTGTTAACTCATTTGAGGAAGTGGCTAAAATTATTTCTTTGGTTCTGGGGGTTTGGTTCATATGCTTGCCTCATACATATGCATCGGTCTTTGAACAACTTTGTTACATTTCCATCAATTAATGGAAGCTTGATGAATGTTGGGCTCAGATTCTCATATGGTGGGGAATATTTGTGGCTTCTACACCGGTACTAGAAGGTATTGAGTGGCTTGTAATCGTTGGGCCAATTTTCCTCACATTGTCACATCTCTTCATCACTGGCATACCAAGGCACGAGGTTTGCGTCTTCTTGCTTCATTTTATTACAATATTCACCATTTTCTGAATAGGCTTATGATATACTGCACAAATGGAAACAACTATCGGCAGATGCCAGATTTTCGCAACTAGATGAATATAGGCTTTATAAAAGAAGAACTAGGTTATATTCATCTTCTCTTCTTCTATTTTTGGTTTAGTGTATTTTGGAGGAAAAAAGTAGCTGAGATTAACACATTATGTTGCAGCCCTCTAATTCTACTTCCACCAGTAGTATATGGGAATTTGCCCCATTGGTTCAAAGCAACTTTTCTCTTTGAATTTCCTTTCTACAATTGTGGTCTTCCACAAGCATATTCAAACCGGTGAGACAAAAACTTTGTACATACACTTTAATCTTGATAAGAGACTCATGCTATAATTGCAATTTTCATTTAAGTTGGGCTTGTGTATGAAGTTATTTATGTGCATGATTCTTCATGGAATATCCAACAGTGTTTCCAATGCGAATGACTGATTGCCTCCAATACAAGCGTTGCAAGCGGGGGGAGAAAGCAGAGGCGGATTCGGATTGAAGATGCATTAGTGCACAATGATTCTTTGACTTGAGAAGTTTCATTGGTGTTTGATTTTCTCTATGGCAACTATGATGAAATGGGATTCTGATTTGCTAATTTTCAAGCTATCTTGTTATCCCATTCCCCAATAAGGATCATTGTAGAACATGGTACATCTGATTGGTTGAACGTGCAAGAATTTGAGTCATCATTATCTTCCCTTTTCTTCCTCTTTTGCTTCTTTTCTTTTGTAAGTACAGTACAACTCAATTTACAAATAAATCTGAGAAGAATTTTCCTTTTCCATTTATGTGTAAATAATTACATCCCTACATACTGAGTGTGTAACTGGCTGTGGGTAATAATAATAATAATAAAAAAAAAAAACACCATTTATTAAAAATTATACACCTGTAGTGTTATTGATGTTTTCCAAGGAAATGATAGCACCCGATTTGGTCCCATTTGAATCTTGAGAATGTGACATAAAAATATAGATGACCCAGAAGTGAAGGCATACAAGGTAAACCAGAGACCACACCTTCGCTCTGGAATTCCTCCTCAGAAATACCTCACCAGCCAGGAAAATAGAATCCAACTGCTGAAGCAATGATCCCAAGTGCTTCCTGCCTGAACTAATCCTATCATGAAACAGAGGCCCCAACTTTGATTCTGAGAGCACCCACGTTCCCGATTCCACGTCCCTCGATGAAGTACCGGACTTGTCTTCATCTAGCAACCTTGAAACCGCCTACAGAGTGCATCAAAGTATAAAGTGCAAATCAGTGTTATATGTTTATGTAGAAATTGTCTGTAGATGATAACTCCATAGTGACAATGTACCTCAATTCTGAAGAGTAGCGTTGCCTTCTCTGAGGAGAGAGCCTCAACCTGGTTGAACAATAAGAATTAAAATAAAATAAAATAAAAAATTGATGATCTTACCACAAACCACTGACATTTCATTCTACTACAACGACTTAAATGATCTAAAATTAATACACCTTAGCTACTGATAGAAATAAAATCGAACATAAAGACATAAAATAATTTTGAGTTATCCATAGAAAGGAGTGTTTTACCAACACCAGAACCAGATCATAATAAAGTTCTGAAGTAGCTGATAGCTAGCTGTGTTGCAGACGGGCATAGTAAACAAACGAGCTATTAATGGCCAACCAGGAGCAAGATCAGTTTCATTAAAAAAGAAAATGAAAATTTTTGGCCCTCGAAAATTTTTCTCCTCATATTAAATTTGAGGAAGATAGCACTTGAGCATTTTTTTTCGTGGTAAGTACTTAGGGGTCAATTACCTATAGTAGTTGTAAATTTAATAATCGCTAATTAACTTTCGTGGCTCCCATCCCTCCCAAAGCACAAAGGGCATATCAGCTGCACATTATTTAGGATGCTCACTCTACTATTGCCTTCATGCATCTATAAGAACCTTACAATGCACCCTAAACCTTACGAGCTTTTATAGTATGTTTTCATCACTTCTATGCAGGGGTGGATTTAAAGGGGGGCACCCTGGGGGCGGTTGCCCCTAGTAAAAAAAAAAAAAAAAAAAACTGGATTGACCCCCAGTAAGAAAAAAAAAATTGAGATTGACCCCGGTAAAATGGATTCCTAGATCCGCCACTGCTTCTATGTAAGGCATTATTAATGCTAAACCAGATGTATCAAATGGTCCTATTCATCAACGAAATACAAATACTAGAAACCCTTGGAATTATCAAAGATGCTTTCACACAAACCTGGGCTTGTTTCTGGATTAAATGGTCAGTCATCTGACCAAGCCTTCGCTTGAGCTCAATTTCTACTTCAGTTGGATCCTCCATCTCNACCCTAAACCTTACGAGCTTTTATAGTATGTTTTCATCACTTCTATGTAAGGCATTATTAATGCTAAACCAGATGTATCAAATGGTCCTATTCATCAACGAAATACAAATACTAGAAACCCTTGGAATTATCAAAGATGCTTTCACACAAACCTGGGCTTGTTTCTGGATTAAATGGTCAGTCATCTGACCAAGCCTTCGCTTGAGCTCAATTTCTACTTCAGTTGGATCCTCCATCTCTTTCCTTGTCATTTCAATGTTGGCTTCCAGCTTCTTTGCCTGCAATATAGATGATGCTGTAAGCAAAATATATTGATTGGAAAAGCAAAAACAAAGTAACAACATATCAGTCAAACTCAAGATATGTCAGGTCAATAGGATATGTAAGAATACAGAACTTAGAATGCAAGTTTTGAAAACCATCAGAAAACAACAAAAATAAAAATTCTTTACCTAAATTTATATGCTCTGTTAGTGAAACCCAAAGCTTATAAGACCCATAAAACTCCAAAACTCTCTAACTTCTGTCCAACCCCATTAGAAAAAGTGTATGCGGACTAAAATGGCCCTTCTGACATCCATTACAATAGATGACGTAGAGACTCCATCTCCATCATAAGAAAAATAAACTAGATATCATAGAACACTTGGAAGTGTTGCATCATGTCAATCTCAGCATATTGGGACAATAACCTAGGACATGACTTGTACCACAACCTTTCTGCTTTCTGGACCTACCACTAAAGCGTACACTTTGGCACTTAAACAAAGACAGGAGTTCGTTCAATAAATTAATTATCTGGATTTCATTGCCAAAAGAACAAGGCATGCTGAGAGCATTCGAGATAGAAAAGGTGGAGTGGATATCTCAAGGACATCGCCCTCAGAAAATGATCTCAGACCTAAACCTAACTGATAGAAATATATCAAAATTTTGAAAACCTCACCTTATCTTGCAATTGTACGACTTTATCAGCTATTAAAGAGTACTCTGCCTCAATTATCTCTCGTTCAAATTCAATTCCTTTTGAAGCAGCTAACTGCAACATTTTCAGTAAAGTAAAGATTATTACAAAACAAGAAATTTCTGTTGTTGCACAAGTAATTATGAAAGCCAGAAAAAGCGCATAGCTCCAAATGGGACCCCCCAGAATGTAACTCACTTGCTTTAGAGATGTTCCAGTCTGATGAGAATCTGAGATCCTTCTCCTGAGCTCTACAAGGAAAAAAGGGAGTTTCAGGGACCAAGCTATCAAAAAGTCAAGATAATTTGAGCATCATATTGGCAATGTTAGATATTGATTTAATAATATACAGTCAATGAACTATATGCATACATACAAAATATATGTTTTTTTATAAGAAAAAGGGTACTAAAGAAAACATACAAAATATATTATGTTCCATAAATTTGATTGCTATGACGGTTTGAATTCAGTTTTGGAGAGAGCTCCATGGCATATCCCCAATAGGCCTCTGGTTCACAAATGATGGCAGCCCAACCAAACACTGTCCGAGGAAGATTGGAAGAGCTCAAGTCCTTTTTCTTCTTCTCTTTTTACTTGGACATCTACTTGTCTAGCTTTTTTAGTCATTAGCTATTCTGATTTTCTTGTTCTATTTTCCTCTCCCTCTTAGGCGTTCTCTTGTATACTATCCGTATACTAGGGTTGTGCCCCTCTGCGCTTTTGATATATTCAATATTACTTATCATAAAAAACAAGCTCAATCTCTTGCTTGTTAGTTACCACATAACAGGAATATTTGGTGTTTTGAGTACTGAAGACAAAGTTTACAAGTTTCTTCTCACTCTGCACTACTATTTTTCAATGGTTACTGCTCATCCCTAGAACAGCCCCTTATACTACTATTTTCTTGGCTCTTAGCATCTCAGAACCATAACCCTTTCTTACACCCTTTGAAAGCCTAAATTCCTTAGGTTTTTACCTAAGCCTTAGACACCAAATAACCTATCAAAACAAACCTTAAGACCCTTAATATGAGTCCCAGCCTAGAACATCGTGGAATCTTCAACTTTAGCCCTTTGTTGCATTTAAACCATACCACTTTACACCATGATTTAAGCCATAAAGTCTGACGCATTTCTTATGCCATGGCAAACTAAATGCAGATTCCTAGCTGTACACAGGTTTCAAATCTGCCATATGTCAATTAATGAAACAAACTTTACAACATAAGTTGCCCTAAAGCCTTCTAATTAAATTTTTCGACATCCTTAATTCTTTTTTTATTATTATATTATTATCTGTAGAAACCGAGAACACATTAAACTATGTTCTTGTGGTTGAGATTGTAATCCTTATCAAACCATTAAATCTTCTTTCATTGAGACATTCGATATTACAAATATCCTATTCAGTTCCTTTGGCAAAGAAGTTGAATCAGCTGCAGTTGAAAACAAAGGCAAAATCAAAGGGGTAAGAAGGGTTCATTCTGGTTTTTGCTTTGTTATCTAGGAGGTATACCTTCATGGGTTGCTTCTTTCAAGTCAATTTGTTGTCGGAGTTCTGCTACCCGATTAACCTGGTCGAAACATAGGCAAAATAAAAGGCATAAGCATTAATGTTTCCACACATTATTTATTTATATTTTATCATTTATTTATTCATTCACTCATTCATTTCTGATTTGACATTTGAAACTCAGACCAATGCTTACCCCACCCCATCCCCATTACAACCTGAGCCAATGGGCATAAACATTACACGTATTACTGAAGTAACAAAATTCCATAATGTCAGAACAGGGAGAAGCTAACATGAAATAGTTTTGTTTTACAATATGAATGCCACGTAAGTTTTTGTAGCAAGTAAAATAAACTGAAGAAAACAAGGTTAGAAAGTACAGATAGAAGTGATCCTTTAACAAATCATGAACCTCTATTAGCTTCAAATGGACTCAGATTGGACTCGTGTGGTTGTCAGTCTCAATGTTAATCATGTCCCATTGGCGGAATATAGAATACTTGGATTCAGGATTCCAAATACCAACCAGTTTAATAGCTATAAATTGGAAAAGGAAAGTTGATCCATGTTTCCTTATCTTACTGCATGTGATTCCAGAAAAGGAAATTACTTATTAGCTCCTGACCTCAAAATAATCAATTAATTTTAAAGGTTAGATAAGTACAGATAGAAGTGATCCTTTAATGACAAATCATGAACCTCTCTCAGCTTCAAATGGACTCAGATTGGACTCGTGTGGTTTTCAGTCTCAATGTTAATCATGTCCCATTGGCAGAACATAGAATACATGGATTCAGGATTCCAAATACCGACCAGTTTAAAAGCTATAAATTGGAAAAGGAAAGTTGATTCATCTTTCATTATCTTACTGCATATGATTCCAGAAAAGGAAAATACTTATTAGCTCCTGGCCTCAAAATAATCAATTAATTTAACTTGTTTAAAGTAAAGATAAACATTATAAAAAGAAAAGGAAATTTTAGACTAGAAATGTCATGCAAGAACGCAACTGTATGCTTTTGACTTTTGGGTCTTGCACATCAATTTTAAAATATAAAGAATTTTCAGAGCACTTCCATAGCTGTACCTACATGCGCCAAATTCAAATTGAATAAATATACTTATTTACATTGAAAGGGGAAATGGTGCAAGACCATCAGCTCACAATGTACTTTGATATATTTACAGACTCTTCTGCAAATTCAGTTTTTTTTTTTTTCCCAGTATCATGGTCAAACAAGTTCCATATTTCTTTATAAACAGAAAGATGTAGACAGACATATTTATAGACATGTTTCTTTACATCCAAAACTAGGATACATTTATAGACATTTAAAAAAAATGGCAAATCAGACAGCTGATAATGGACCTAAAACCTACGATATTAAGATAGACTTTCGTATCAAATTTCTGAAACATCACTAACTGCACGTAATATATGAGACCACACAATCAAAGCACTCCAAATCCAAAGAGCGCAGTTAGAGTTGATGACAAAGCTCATATGAATCGTAGAAAACAACCAAAACCGCTAAGCATAAAATTAAAAGTCACAAAATTTTCTACTTTTATCCAATATCATTACACAACTCAAGCATTCAAACCAAGTGACAACTTTTTTCAAGTCAGAAACTTGATTAAGAACTCACGGATTGGATTGACGCAATCATTTGGATCAAGAATCTCATCATACCTGTGCTTCAAGATTCCACTGCACAGTAGCAAGGGATCTTGCAAGATCGGCATTAGCAGTCTGCAAGAATTTTTGAACTTTAGTAACAACAGTATAGCATGGTTAACTGCAGTATATAAGCTTTAGTAATGCAGAAAACATTTACTGCCATATTTAGCAGCACACCCCCAAAATGAAGAGAGACAGAGAGGAAATGGATGGAAGCGGTCTAAAAGCAGATACCTAAATTACCTCGGCTTCCCTCCTAGTATTATTATGCTTTTGATGAGAGAGAGAGAGAGAGGAAAAGGATGGATGGTTCAAAAGCAGATACTGACACATGTTAAAATTACCTCCAATTTAGCCAATCGTGCAAAGGCTTCCCATCTAGTATTATTATGCTTCTGTTTCTCAAAGTCAACAGCTTCTAGAGTTTCCATCATGGTTGTCTGCAGCTCTGAAGCCTGAAACAAAGAAGGTAAGAGCAAGTATACAACCGCTGCAAGAGTTTTAAGGACATTTTAGCAAAAGGTAGCCTATTTCACAAACATACACATCAGAGAAAGAGACTTAAAGCATCAAAAGATAAGATGTGTTTTCATTTGAAAGTAGCAGTTTGGAATGCACTATGCTCTTGATACGTCAAGCACTATCCTCTTGATATGTCAAGCACAACTTAATGTATGTTTGGTAAATGTTTGGTAAGTGTTTTGAAAATGATTTTTTGTGTTTTGATTTGAAGAGTTCTTGATGTGATAGATGGTTGATATGTGTTTCAATGGAGTCCACATTTGAGAAAATACTTTATTTGAAGATGGTGGTGCAAAAATACATTTTGTGCTTTTAAACCAACTCTAGCTAAAGAAACTTATACAATGGTCACCAATAACTGCTTTTGGTCCATTATCTTTGGGGTTGCTTTTTCCAATAAACGTTGGTTACATTTCTTTATGTTATTTGTTTAAGTACCTAGTTTACTCTTCTTCACAACAAACAATGGATTGAGCTGCCAACGAAAACCAAGATTTGCTTTATACGGTATTAAACAAGAGGTATGAGCAAATAGAACACCTTACTGGAGTATCAATACGGTAACATGAATGTGATGTACCAAAAAAAAGGGTTGTTTGTGGGGACAGGCTCAAAATTAAGTTGGCTATGGGAATATGTTCTAATTCTTGAGTTTGAGCTTTGGATAACCTCCAATCTGACAATCCACCTGAGTTGCTGCCCTATGGATGAGATCAGTTATAAAGGCTATTCTTAAAGACTATGGAGCAACAAAAACTCAGTTGTCTTGCAAAAAAACTAACTAAGCACTGGGACAAATAAATAATAAAAAAAAAAAAGTATTCACACAATTACATACATATTTAACAAATAATTTTTTTTAAAAAAATAGAGTAGCTTGGAAATCCAACAGGAGCACTTCACTATTCTTTGTATGTTTAAGAAATAAAAATTATATATTTCACACCTAAAAACAGCTTCAAGAATGATTAGAATACCCCAAAAATTCACCCTCTTCAGCAGCTCCAAAAACTGCATTAGCATCCAAAACTATAGTATAATCCCAAAAGTAAAGATTTGTTGCTCCAAATACAAAGGTGATAACCCAGAAGAGAATTTTATTTTTTTATTTTTTAAGGAAGAGATGAGGAAGAATGAAGTGACACTTGTGACTGTCGTTCAACATAAATGATGACTAAAGTCCAACGTCCTCTCCACTTATCATTTCTTCACTACAGTATAGTCATTCCATCCTATTGGCTATGATGCTATCACTATCTCATAACAAGTCATTCAAACAAAAATGTATGTGTGTCTTTGTATGCTTAAGAGTGTTTCCAGTTGTATATTTTATTACAAGTAATGCCCAGCTGTATAGAGATGATAAGGGCTAGTCAGGTTTCAGGGACGTCAACCCAAACCCTGAATTGAGATTAAGATTTTTCAACCCAAGCTGAAGCCTGACAACTGGAAACTTAGCCCAACCCTGCCAGAGCTCAGGTTCAATTGCACACACCTTGGCTAAGTTGCAATCCTACATATCAACCATACCTTTTAGATAGTCATCCATGTAAGTTTTTAAGGGAGACAGATTCTAGAATCCGTTTTGATAGCTAATGAATGCATTGATAACCATCTTAGATATGAGGAACCCGGTTTGTTATGTAAATTGAACTTAGAAAAGGCGTATGATCATGCGAATCGAGAGTTTTTGCTATTCTTTTTGCAACGAAGTGGATTTGGAGAGGAATTGGATAACGTTCTGTATTTCTACAGTCCGATATTCAGTTTTGATTAATGGAGAACCCTCAGACTTTTATAGTAGCTTTCGGGGCATAAGACAAGGGGATCCACTATCTCCTTTTCTATTTGTTATTGTTATGAAGGCGCTAAGTAGAATGATGGAAGCTACAGAGGATAGTGGTCTTGTGCCTGGTTTCTCAATGGTAACAAGAAACAATCCTGGACTTTGTGTCTCACATTTGTTGTTTTCTGATGATAAATTGATCTTTTGTGGGGCCAATGAGGATCAACTCAGAAATCTGAGCTGTCTTTTTCTATGCTTTGAAGCTGTCTTGGAGCTAAAAATTAACTTGACAAAGTCTAAAATTGTTCTAATTGGTGAGGTGGAGGATGTTGATAGGCTAGCAAGCATTTTTTGTTGTAGGGTGGCAGGATTACCTATGAAATATTTGGGTTTTCCTCTGGGGGCACCTTACAAGTCTACCACCATTTGGAATGAATTGTCAAGAAAATGGGAAGGAAATTGGCAGGTTGGAAGAAACTGTATCTATCAAAGGGTGGGAGGCGTACACTGATTAAAAGCACTTTATCCAACCTTCCTACGTATTTCTTGTCTCTATTCCCTATTCCTGTGAGCGTGGCAAACAAATTGGAGAAGCTACAATGAGATTTCATATGGGGTGGTCTAAATGAGGAGCCTAAGCTCCATTTAGTGAAATGGGCTCAAACTTGTTCTCCCATGCAAGATGGTGGTTTAGGAATTCGAAACTTGCGCAATTTCAATCTCGTTTTATTGGGTAAATGGTTATGGCGATATGCTATAGAAAGGGAAGCATATTGGATATTGGTTGTTGAAGTCAAGCATGGGTGCATGAATGGTGGTTGGTGTACCAAGGCGGTGGAGGGCCCTCATGGAGTTGGGGTGTGGAAACATATTCGGAGAGGGTGGGAAGTTTTTTCAAGATTATTAGCTTTGGAGCAGGAGATGGCTCTCACATTAGGTTTTGGTACGATATTTGGTGCAGGGATCAATCCTAGAAGGAAACTTTTCCAGAATTACTTCAAATTGCGAGTAATAAGGAGGCATGGGTTAGGGATCATATGCAGCTGTCCAATGGTGTTCTACAATGGAATGTTCCCTTTTTACGAGATGTCTAGGATTGGGAGGTAGAGGTGGTGATGGCTTTTTCAAAGTTATATGCTTTCCGTAGTCGTATGGGGGGGATGGATTGCATGCGGTGGACTCCTAAATGACATATCTTTGAGGTAAGGTCTTTTTTTCATATGCTTTCTTTTACGGGGACATATGCTTCCTCTTTCCCGTGGAGGAATATATGGAAAGTAAAAGTTCCATTGAGAATTAGTTTCTTTGTGTGGACTGTGACTCTTGGAAAGATTCTGACTTTGGATAATTTGCGTAAAATTGGTATCATTGTGGTGGGATGGTGTTGTATGTGTAAGCACAGTGTTGAGTCTGTCAACCATCTTCTCCTTCACTGTGAAGTGACACAAGCTTTATGGAGTGTGTTATTTTCTCTTTTTGATGTCACATGGGTCATGTCTAGAGGGGTGGCAGAATTGTTAGCTTGTTGGCGCAGTCAGCGAGGTAATATTTTAGCTAAGGAGGTGTGGCAAATCGCACCACTGTGTCTAATGTGGATTATTTGGTGAGAGCGGAATGCAAGATTTTTGAAGATCAAGAAAGGTCAATGGAAGAGCTCAAAAAGCTATTTGTTCAAATTATGTTCCATTGGGCCGACACTTTCAGTGTGCCTAAGTTTTCCACCATGTCTCAATTTTTATCTTTATGTTCCTCTTTTTACCTTTAGTGGAGCCTTTCTTTGTATACATCCTGTATACTAGGATTGCGTCCCTCTGCGCTTTTCAATTAATAACTTATTTATCAAAAAAAAAATTAACTAAAATTTTTACTTAAATTATTTTTGGAGTCTCTCTCTCTCAATCAGCCCATACTTTTTTTTATATAAGTAATGTTGTATATATCAAAAAGCGCAATGCGCCATAAGTACACAAAAAGTATACATAGGGCAACCAGTGAAAAACCCACAAAAAGACCCAAAATAAAACCCAAGCATGTCAATCAGCCCATACATGTCAATACTTTAGATTTAGAGAAGACAACACTAGGATTTTTCCCAAAGAAAGAGAAAAGAAGCTGGAGCAAGGGAGGAGAAAAAGAGATGGAGAAGAATCAATCCTTCATTTTTTTTTTATTCAATCAAGTCGCCTCCCATTGGAATACAAAAGAAACTTAAATAGACTAACAACTAAACCTTAGGGCAATTGCAATTTATTGACTCTAACATAATCTAGGGCAAATACTCTAGGACAATCACCTATTTATTGAATTACCAAATCAATACCATTGACTTGTAAAGTTTAGTTAAACATAAAATCAAATCCTAATAACCCCATAAATCAATATTACGCCTTTCGCCTTTTGCATCAAATTTGCACTTCTGTTTATTCTAGATTTTATGAAGGTTCTTCTTTCTTTCTGCATATCTCTTGAATATATCTCATGCATTGGGGTTATGTCCTTTCGTTTTAATAGAATCTTATTACTTATCCAGTAAAATATAAAAAATTTACAACGTTTTTCTATCACACGCAGTCACATAAAGGATACACTATGCAGGTTCTTTCTCTACAAGAAACAAACCAATAATAATACAAAAAAATAAAAAAAATAAAGTGCATCATATTTTCATAATTACTCACATACGTTCAAAGACCCAAAAAGAAAACAAAGAACATGGTTTCTTTTTCTTAACGAAACATGATGTCAATCAACCTCAATGCCAATCTAAATCCCAAAAATATAAGAATGAAAAGGAATAACAAAAAGTGAAAGATGTTACCTCTTGTGCTTGTTGTTTAGCTCGTTCCTCAAATATTTTCTCCAAGCTTTG
Organism: Carpinus fangiana; assembly: GCA_006937295.1. Classification (NCBI taxonomy): domain Eukaryota; kingdom Viridiplantae; phylum Streptophyta; class Magnoliopsida; order Fagales; family Betulaceae; genus Carpinus; species Carpinus fangiana. The sequence continues at coordinate 12,276,377 of CM017328.1, read as the reverse complement.
CTTCTCCCCCTCTAATCTGGCAACCCTATTCTCCCGTTCTTTGATAGCTTCCACAGCTCTGGCTGCCACTTTCTCAGCTAGAATCTTCTCCATCCTCCTCTTCTTTTCCTCCCTCTCGCGTTCACTTTCAGAGTCAGAAGATGAACCTGAATCTGAATCCGAATCAGAGCTCCCATGAGTTGTTGAGGAAGAACCTCTCTTTAAATCATCAGAAACAGAACTTCTAAGGGCTGCAAATGTTTCACGCTTCCCCCTGATATTACTTGTCAACCTACCTTCAACATTATCCACCCGTGTCTTAACATTAGATACCCCATCAACCTTCCCCAAGACCGATATCATTTCCATAGGTTGACTCTTGCGTGACAACCGTGAATAATTCTCAAAAGGAATTTCCTTGGACTCAAAATTCTCACCATCTTCTTCATTTCCCTCACTCTTTGGTTTTCCTACAAGCTTCACACCTGCTTCATTTTTATCACTTTCTCGCCCTTCCAAGTACCTACCATCCCTCTGCAAATCAACACTTGAAGACCTCCCCACCGAATCAGAAGAGCAGGAGTCTTCTCCATCACCCACCTTCCCATTTAACTTACTTTCCTCTCCCAACCTCTGCCCCGACTTCAAAACACCATTACTACTCTTCTGACTCCTCTTCACCTCCGATACTAACAAATTTGGCCCTGAACTCCCATGTCTCTTACCATCCTTCTTCCTCAACCCCCGATTTGCAGTTCCTCCATTACTGCGATTCACCCCAGAATTTGGGCTCTGATTTGGCGTACTAAGGAGCTCGGTCCAGTCACTATCCGTAAGCGTAGACTTAGGTTTGGGAGAGGGTTTTGGAGGACTAGAAATCTCTTTGTTCCTAGTATTAGGTGTGGTAAAATTTGGATCACTGCGCAATTTTCCATGATAGTCATTGTTATCTAGCGTTTTCTTCTTCAATTGATCCTTCAGAGGCACAACGCCTCCGGTTTTTGTCGGAGAATCAAAATTTAGTTCGTCGGCAGGAGGCCTTTCGTCCTTGCGAAGCGAATCAGCCGCTTGCTGATCGATCTGAACCGTCCATTACACAAATAATACTAGTATGATTACTTAACATAAGAATTCGAAAAAACAAAAGCATCAAAGGCAGATCAATATATAATAATATATGTACGCACATGTACATGAATAATATCATACAGCTATATCTAATCGCAGAGAATTGAGAAACTTAGGAGCAAAAGACAAATTGAATTCGTTGATTTGGATCAGAAAAATGCAGAAATTGACTCAAATTATGCATTTGACAGAAAATGCGAGAACTCTAAATCAAAATTTCTCTTAATCTCCTCCGTTTTCTCGGGAATCAAAGATGGAGAAAGGAAAAAAAAAAAAACGAAACATTTTCTAACAAAGAAAGAAGAAAGAAAGAGAAATGCCTGTTGGAGAATACTTTCGGCTGCTTTGAGTTTGGATGAGATCCAATTCGCCATCACAGTGTCGCTTCAGCTGGACTGTGAGGTTTCTCGGAGAGAGAGAGATCAAAGAGTGAGCAGTGACTTGTAATGGAGAGAGAAAGTGTGTGAGTCACGCACGGCGCATTTTAGCGGAGCGCCCCGTTGAATGGGTTTTTTGGCGGAGTATGTTATAGGAGGCGGTGACAACTGACACGAGAGAATGGAGGTGAAGAGGATGCGGAGTGAATGCTACAGCGACGAGCGGGTGTGTGGATCTACCAAATAAAAACCAGCTCTGTGGCCGTGACGCATACAGGTTGATACGTGGGCCCCTGTAACTATGGCAGTGAGAGATGAGAGAAAGACTCCTGGCACGTGTGTCAGAAGCCGACAGCAACCGGGCGCCCACCGGTTTGCACTGTGACGACTGTTTGGATGCACCTTTAAGTGCGTGCTACCGACGATTTTCTTCCCAAATGAATCCGTTTGACGGAAAAAAAAAAAAAACATTTTCTTTTTCCTTTTCTTTTTCCTATGGTTTACAAGTGAAAAACACAAAAATGATAAGTGGACGAATTAGTGAGTACAATACCACCTGAAATATAATTATGTAATAAACTCAGTCCTGGATCTCTCTCCAATTGGAGAGAAATTAGAGATTCTTTAATTGTTAATCTTGATCATTCATTTTAAATTCAATGATTTATAAAATGTCAACTGCTTTTATATAATCGAGGCATTAAATATTGATTTTTATTTTACTGAGATTTAAATAATTTTATAGACCATTAGATTTAAAATGAACGATTATAATTAATAATTGGAGAATCTCCAATTTTTCCTCGGTTTGAGGGGATCTCAATTCATAAAGGCAATCATTTTAAAATATGTAAGTTAAAATTACATATAACAATATTTTCTTAATATGGAAAGCCGTGAAATCAAGTTGATGCACATACTATATTTGATACGGTCTAGAAGATAGGGATTGCATGTCGACAGATTTTTTTATTTTTTTTATTTTTAATTTTTTTTTTCTACCCATTGCACCCCCAAAATAAAAATAAATAATAGAAAAAAAAAAAACTTTTTACCTATGAATTTGACTATTGCTTTTTTGCCGGATAACAAAATTAACCATTTTCTTTTATTTAATTTTTGTTTTGTTTTCTCCCTAGTGTCCTAGTTATGGTGATTAAATATGATTATGCTTTAAAATTGTTGGCAAGTAAATAAGAAGAAAGAAAAAATGTTTATACGCTTTGTTTGGTTTTTGAGAAAATTGAGGAAATACAAAGAAAATATAGAATTGTATTGTTGTGTCATTTTCATGGTCCTTTCGAGAGACATATTTTAAGTAAGCGAAATTACCTGGTAGACAGATAGAGTGTGATTTTTTTAAATTTTTTTTTTTTTTTTTGTAAAGCTTCCAAATGAAGAGAAATTCAAGTTCCAAAGTCAAATATTTGATATGAGAATTATGGAATTTCATGCGATATATTATTATGAGTGCAAGTTTTATCAGGATTGTGATTGTTTGGTTGGCATTTTTGGCACTAGGTGTTGTAAAGCCATGTGATCACCGAGTTCATATGCAAGTTTCCCACTTTCTTTTCCTGTTATTTAATTGCTGAAATGGCTTGTTGTTTCTATTTTTTTGTGATGCATATATTTTGTGAATTACCAAATTTTTAGGGTGAAGAAAATCTTTAGGACGCCAAAAAAATTTTTAACGGCACCCCCAATACAAATTGTTTGGCTCCGCCACTACATGTCGAAAAAAAGTCTACATGATCCACCCAACTAATGACGCTATAAAGAGTTTATATTTTCTTTCAAAAAAATAAAAAATAAAGAGTTTATATTAATATATATATATTTTCCACAATAAGTTTCACATCATTTAATAATGGTGGTCATGTCATACAGCTACATTAACTCCATCATACTTAGAAATTTAGGGCACAATAAGGAATAAAAAACATTTTATGATATTATATATAAGAATGCACATTTCATATTAAAATAATCATGAAAAAAGGAAAAAATTCATTGTTGTGGTTCACATATGAGAATTACTCACCTTAATTAGTTCTCAATAAAATATCCATCGTACAAGTCAGTTTCCTACCCTATGGATCTATCTACAGACCAACATGTTCAAGAGCTAAAGATTTTTTTTTTTTTTTTTTTTTAATTTCAAAACTGCCAAAAAAAATTTTTATTTAGAACATTACAGTGACCATTAGGACAGTTTTAACCGTTAGTACGGTTATCAATTGAGTTTCTTATTTTTTTATTGGTTTGGGTAAAATTTTTCCTGTTGTCAATTAGATGGATCCGACTAATTACGTACTGTAGTTTAAGCAACGGTTAAAATTTGCTTAAGGTTTAAGGTTTAGACAAATATCTCACTTTTAAAAGCTTTTAGTATAATAGAGAAAATAAAGAGAGATTTTAAGAGATTCAATTTTGACAGTTACTTAAATTACAACATAAATAACAACATGTAAGAAGAAATATGATTTATTAAATTACCAGTTATCCAAAAAGTTTAAGTTTTTTTTTTTTTTTGACATGTCCACACAAAAGGAGGGAGGAGGGAGGGGGGATTCGAACTAGTGACATCCGCTTCATGAGACATGGACCCAGCCGATTGAGCTACCTCTTGGAGACAGCTTAAGTTGATAAGAAGATGTAATTTTAATTACTTAATCATTAGTTTAATACTCCCCCTCACGTATGAGTTCAAACTCTCTTTTAGTAGGTGATGCCTAATACATGAAATATTTAATTTAAATGGGGGGTGAATTGACGGAGTCAAGGTTTGATCCCAGAACCTTTGGCTCTGATACTATGTTAAATTACCAATTATCCCAAAAGCTTAAGCTGATAGAAATAGGTAAATTTAATCACTTAATTATTAGTTTAACAAAGACAATAGCGTGTGAATCAAGGCAAAATGTGGGCTGTCTAGCAAGGTTGTGAGCTGCGCATTTCTCGTTAACCATAACATAAAAATATTAAATCTTGTTCTAAATAGCTTAAATAACTTTTGCGATAGTTTTGGTCTTTTTATATATAGATTTTGTTGTCTTGAGTGATAATTTGGAAGACATTTATTTATTTTTAGTGCATCTACAATTTTATTTTTTTTTTTCTGATTATTAAAATTGAGTACCCTGCTATGGCTGATGGCTCCAAAAAGAATAAGAGTTTAAGAACAAGAAAAATAAAAAAGTTTATAAGACTATTTTTAATTTGACTTGATAATTTATGCACTCAACGTGCCTTGTAACCCTTTTTTCCGAATTCAATTAAGAAAAAAACATAGAAGAAGTAGCCAACAAAAAAATTCGTTATTTAAATTTTAACCGATTTAGAAATTAGATAGATTTTATTTTTTATTTTTTATTTTTAAAATAAGAACAAGATAAAGACCAACTTAGTAAATAAATAAAAATATCAACCCATGGAAGGACCAAATTAATAATGTTTTATAACAAAATACTATAATATGCCTATACATTAATTAGGTTGTGTTTGGGCCAACCTGAGTAGATCAGAACAAAACTGGACTTTAACTTATTAGGGGTGTACAATTTTTTATTTTATTTTTTCTTAAGAAATGTTAATTAGATTTCTTTGTAATTAGGATAATTCTATCAAAATTAAAATAAAATAAAAAGTTGGGACCTACTTATCCATCAATTTAGTATGGTCAAACTCAATCAACTCCATGCATGTATTGACAAAGTACTAACAATATTTTAACTTTTCTTTTCTTTTCTTTTCTTTTTTTTTTTTTTTTAAAAAAAACAAATAGATGCAAAAGAGAAAGAAAAAGGCATGTACGTAAGAATACATGAGATTAAAAAAAAAAAAAAAAAAAAAAAAAAAAAAAATCCTCCAAATCTTTGTACTCAGCTCTAGATCTCTACTTTGAGCAACAAAAACTTGATTGTTTAGTAGCCGTTACTTCATCATTAATACTGATAATTTTTTCTCCACTACCAAGACTTACGGATTTTCCATTAGTTTTAGCTTCTAAACTTTTTTGGCTTGTGATTTCATGGATATTAGTAATCATATGGAGGAATGCTTCCTCCACGTTCAGATTCTGCAGTGCAGAAGTTTCCATGAAACATAAACCTTCTTCCTCCGCAAGACTTTTTCCTTCTTCCTCACTGACTTCTCTGGAGTTACCCAAGTCAAATTTGTTACCCACAAGAACAACCACCATGTCTGAACTTCCAAATTGTCGGAGCTCCCGCAGCCACTTCTTCACATTCTCGTACGTTGCTCGCCTGGTTATGTCGTACACCAGCAAGCCCCCTAATGCTCCACGGTAATATGAACTGGTAATGGCTCTAAACCTACAACAAGATTATATATATTCATGTTGATGAGAATAAATTTCAAATTAGCTGTCGCATCAGTGATTAGTGTTAATAGAGATGATTAAATAATTAATGGAACAAAAAATCTTATTAACTTTTTATTGAAGGGGTTGGATCCCCCAATTCCACTGCTAAAATTACGCGCAATTTAGGTAGCCTAAAAAGAATCTGGATCTTCACTAATTTACTGTCCGGACAACAAATTGCAAGAGCTTTTATAGAGTCTACCTGCTTGAATAAGTTTCAAGCTACTCGCCCACTTATTATGATAGGTGAGGCTTATAGAAGCTCTCACACATTTATTGCTCAAATTACTTGATGTTTGGATCTCTTTCTGTCCATAAATAGGGCAGGTGCGGGGCTCCCCTACCCCATATAGCTCTACCAAAAAAGGGGGTTTTAGTAACGTTTGGGATAGTGTCTTTTGGGAAAAAAAAAAAACTTTACTAAAATGTGTATTTTTATTGTTCAAATGACATCATTTCTAAAGTAGTCACCTTTGAATAGTGTTACTTCACGCCACAGAAGGTGTCATTTAAACAGTCACATTGTTTAACCGATACTATTCACGAACTAGAAGGTGTCGTTTGAACGGTAACATTGTTCAAATGACACTATTCAAGTGTCTAAAAGGTGTTGTTTGAACAATAACACATTTCAAACGACACCAAATTTTTTAAAATATAGCTTTAGAAATTGGCTATTATAAGCTGCCGCCACCCCCACCACCTTAGATTTTGTTGCCGCCCCCAAGCACCTTAAGAAAAGTGATGTTTCACTGTTCAAATGTCACTTTTGAACAGTAATGACACCATTGGTGAGGTGTCGTGTGAACAAAAAAGACCTTATTTAGAAACATTTGAGCAGTAAACATTACTATTCATGAATCTCGACCCCATATTTATTGTTTTTGGCAAGCGTCACAATTCAAATGTCACTAAATGAATAGTGATCAAGAGGTAGCTCAATCGGTTAGGACCACGTCTAATAAAGTGGAGGTCACTAGTTCGAATCCCCCCTCCCCCTTCTTGTGTGGACATGTCAAAAAAAAAAAAAAATTGAATGGTGAGGTTTTGTGACAAAAACCTCACTTTTCAAGAGTCACTAATTGCATGTTTTTTTTTTTTTTTTTAGTGTAGGTGGACACTAAACCCCAAGTTCCTCAAGGCAGGTAAGCTCTGTACGTACCCTCTCTCCGTATAAGGACTACGTGAATTGCGTTCAATTCGACCCCCAAACTTCGGAAGGGTGTGAACATATAAGAGTTCTAAACGCATTTCTAAAGACATAGCCAAATCTATTGTATAGAAAGACTTTAAAAAGTTCATTTTCCATTGATGAAATATCATACAAGGAATTTCATAATGCTATTTTAACTTCTTTTTTTTTCTTGTTAAATTTTAGGGAAACCCCATGAATTATCACGTGATGACCATTTCTCCCATTAACTACCAATTTTATATTACGACCCCAATGAACTACTATTTCGTTATCAAAACCCCATTTTGTCAGTTAAGACCGTTAAGCCAGATAGTCAACCATACTGTTCACGGCGTTGACACTGTTCATGACATTGTTCATACGTACTATTCACCGACTTAACGACCTTGGTAATGAAATAATAGGTCATGGAGGTCGTAATGTAAAGTTGGTAGTTGACGGAGGTATATGGTAATCGAGTAGTAGTTCATGGGGGAAAAATAATAATTTTCCCTAAATTTTAATGAAGCCGAGACACATTATTTATTGTGTAGGCAGACCAGTTCCACTGCAAATCAGGCTTAGGCATAAAAGAGAAGCTTTAGGTCCAAGGAGGCTTTGATGTAGAGTGGGCTAAGTGTAGGGTTGGCAATTTTGACATAACCTGACAACCTAACACAAAATTATCGAGTTTGGATTTACCCTAAACGGGTTTAAGTTGTAAACAAGTCGACCCGTTTATATTATGCTTAATGGGTCATGTCGCGGTCACCTATGGATGACCCGCCAAACACGATTAACTTAAAAAAAAAAAAAAAAACATGTGGAGACCGGAGATCATTGGATGCTACTACACTGCCCTTCCTCGATTCTGCTACCAACCGCATGCCTGCTTCAACTTTTCACTAAAAACTGAAAAACACTCGGGCTTGATGTTTAATTGCTCATATAAAAAAACTAAATAAAAAACTGATTTGAAAATTTGAAATAATGAAAAGCATTCACATTTAGTCTTCAAGTGCTTCATATAAGAGATTCAAAATGCTATTGCTACTAGCCTACAGCCTACTAGAGTCTAGAGTTCTACCCCTTTACTTAAAAAAAAAAAAAATCTACCATTTTGGCCTTTTCCCTCTTCATCTTTTATTCTTCCTCTTCCATTATCTGCACAGACTGCACTACTCAGACAATACCCATCGGCCATCACCCATGGCGTCTCGCCATCTCCGTCTCTCATTTTCTCTCTCTCTTGTGCTGCTCGTGTCTCCATCTCGCCGTCCCTCGCTAGCCTCGCCTATCTCTCTCGTGCCGTTGCCGCTACTAGCCGTGCCGCTGCCGCTACTAGCCTTTCACTTTCAGCTTGCATCTCTTTATCCTTCTCACTCCATCTCCGATCTCTCTTCTCTTGGTCTGATTTTGTCTAGTGAGGATTTTTTATGACCCGTTATTTTAAACGGGTCTCATAGGTCGTGTTGGGTGACCCATGAAAATTCACGGGTCATGTCGTGTTTGGAGCTCCGACCTGTTAACTAAACGGGTCGTGTTTGGGTCTAGCTTAAACGGCTCGCGGGTCACCACGGGTCGACCCGCAGACCCGTTTTGCCAGCCCTAGCTAAGTGCATTAAAAATTTAGGTTTTGTTTATTTCAGTGTAAAATATTTTTTGAAACCTTTTTTCTTATTTTTTGGTGTTGGTACAATTGAAAATTATGGTCAAATGAAAACATTTTTAGTTAACCAAGAAACCCTTATTTAATTTATGTAAAATGGTTTTTCTTTTTTAAAACCATAAACTATTTTTCAAATTTGAGTTTCTCGTTCTCATATGTACTCTCTTGCAGTTCATTTTTCGCAACTGCAATAGGTTTCTTGAGATCGCTACCTACAAGAGGTTAACGAAAGTCGTTGGAGGCTGTCAAAGTTTGCAGGAATCAACGATCGGACTTCACTGAAAGTCATTGAAGGTCATTGCTGGAGTTCACAGGACTTATTGGAATCTGCCGGTTGTTGCTGGAGGTCATTAGAATTCACCATTATAGTTCATTAGAGATTGCCAGAAGTCATCAATCATTTTTGGCCACTGTCGCTAATTTTCCATACAAGCCAAATGACATAGAATGTTTTAGCTGAAATCATCAAAAAATGATTTCAATGAAAATTGTTTTCAACGATGAACATTTTTTATGTCGAAATAAATAGAGACTTAATACTTTTATTTTACCATATTGGGAATTGGACTGGTGATGGTGGGGGATCTAGAACCCGAAGAATTTTTGGATTGGGTGTTGGCTGTTGAAGAGGTTCTTGAATTCAATAGGGTGCTCGATGAACGATGAGTCTATTTGGTGGTACGCACATTCCAAGGAAGAATTGGTGCGCGGTGGCAACAACTGAAGAAAATTAGGATGTGACAAGACAAATTGAAGATCAATAGTTGGGAGAAACTATTGAAATATATGCGAGTCGCTTTCTTGCCCCATAGTTATACCATGGGCCTGAAGTCACAAAATTGGAAACAAGGGTCTATGGCTGTAGCAAAGAAAATAGAAAATTCCTACGAAAAAGAAGTATTTAGGGAAAAATGGAGTGAGGCGAAGAGTCCACGACAAGCCAATTGGACTCCTACTTGCCAACCACAAATCCACAAATCGAATCCATATTCTGTGGAGGAAGAAAAAGAATCCGTGGATTGAGAATTTCAGGAATCCGAATTCATTGATGAAGAGTTCCGACATCAAGATATTGAAAATCCTTCACAAGGGTTTGTAGAGGGATTTCCCACCAACCTATGATGATGATGTCAATGAGGAAGATCTAATTGAAAAACCTTTGGCATCCGACCTAAAGAAAGAGTACGAAGAATATGGGTTGCGTCCCATGTTTGGCGGCCTCTACCCCGAAGAAGAGGACCGATTGAAAGAGGGAGAGCACGAAGAAGATGGGTTTTTTCCCATGTTTGGCGGCGTCTACCCCGACAAAGATGACCAATTGGAAGATAAAGATCACACGGATGACATCGCCAATTATGAAGAAGATGACATCACTGATGATGAAGAGGTTGATTAAGACCTTTCAGGTGAAGTGCCTAATTTTAATGATAAAGAGGTTGATTACGTTGATTTCCTTGGTGTTGAAGATATTTTAAATTCTCCTTACGATGATTATGGTGAATTTTATGCGGATGAAGGAAATTATATATTCACAAGGCCAGGGAAACAATGGCTAACCCATTTTTGAGTATTTTCATGGCACACAGAAGGGACAAGGCAAGACAAGAGCATGGCAAGCCTACACAGCAAGGGAAGGCGCAGGGTCTTCAATATGAATGTGATGGTGTGTTGATGAATAAAGCCATCACGTTTATTATGGGGTGTAGCCTTGTTGTGATTTTGAGAAAATCGAGGAGATTGGAATGAGTTAACTGGACACTCGAAGGACCGTGAAAAAGACAGTTCAAATTCAGGGCGAATTCTGTCCAACCTGGGGAGGATGATGTAGATCAGGAAGGCCTATCTTATCTTTCAGTCTTTTATTTGAATTGGCTTTCTTTGTTAGTCTTTTATTCTATCATATCTTTTGGTCTTTTATTTGAATTAGCTTTCTTTGTTAGTCTTTTGTTCAAACATATTTTTCAGTCTTTTATTTGAATTAGGTTTCTTTGTTAGTCTTTTATTTGGTTTAGTTTTCTTTTGTAGACTTTTAAATTGACTTTATTTCATTGTTATCTTAGGACTAGGAGTCTTGAGACTATAAATAAATGCTTAGAGTCCTGAGAATGCAGTTGTTGTTGATTGAGAATTACTCATAGTTGAATTTATTCGCCTTTTTTTTTTTTTTTTTCAAAATACTAGAGAGTATCTAAATTTTCAATAAGAGTTCTCAGATCTTTGATAAACTCAAAATCTAAAATTAGTTATTCCCTGCATATTTGTTGCTTTTCGCTGCAGCCCACTAAGTCATGCTGCACCAAAGAAGCAGTTGTCATATACATCACGTGCGTCCCAAGCTTGCATCTAGCTGTGCGCGTTTGGTGCAAATCTACCCCACCACACTACATGTAGCATCCGAAGTCTTCGTGATGATACATGGCGTTATCTCATCGTCCAAGGAAGGTGACACACGAAGTCTCCCAAAATAAAGAAAGAGGAAGTCTCCGTAATAGTAGAGATATAAAAATAGTAGTGAAGGGAGGAAAGAAGGTAAGGAAAAAACATATCCTCCAAACAAAAAATAGTTAATTTATCATCTTACACGCAGACTTAGGCATCAGAGAGCCTTCGACAACGGCCGAGGGTCTCCTCACCAGTTTCTCTTTTGCAAATCTAATAACGAGCTCGGTTGGTACTCATATCCTCATATCTAGTTTGAACAACACAGCGGATAGATAGTTGATGTAAACCAAAAATTGCATCAACATACCAAGATATCAAAACATTTATTTTCTTAATCCTTATAATCGATCAGCCAACGATAACATTAACAACCAAGAAGTACACGTATTTCTCCCCAAATCAACCCCTAGTGTCTTTGCAAGTGAGCAGTGTGTTGCAAGAAACTCAACTTTGGAGAATCCATACCCTTTTTTAAGGTTTAAAAAAAAAAAAAAAAACAGGAAATATACACCTTGAAAATAAAATAGTACAAAAATATTACTAGGAAAGAATGAGGGAGGAGTAAGATTGGATAAGGATTTACTATAATTATTTGTCTAAATTACTAACAATTAGTCAAATAATATGTGAAAAAACAAAGATTCATATGAGACTTAACTTTGAAATAAATATTGAGCTATTGGACTATTTAATTGGACAAATAAATCTTATATAGACCGTCTCATATTATTTGTCTAAATTAATAACAATGCAAACAATTAATTAGTCTAAATCTCCCTTCATGTTAGACCTACCTTTGATGGTGGGTAGGGGTAATATGTCATAATTGTACCTTACCTGCCAAAAAGCCCCAAGCTAAGAAGCTTCCTGGTTTTATACTCCTTGTGTGTGGGGCACAAAGCATGCGCGTCTTACTATAACGTCACTTAAAAAAAAATAAAAAATAAAAAATAAAAAAACCTATAATGTCATGCCACTTACTCTCCATTTATTTAAGCTAATAAAATTTATATTATTACTCTAATTAATTAGTCAAATTACAATTAGAATTGTTTAAAATTACTTTTAATGTACTAGTCTTACCTAATAAAAAATTAATATATTCATAAACATCTTTATAATATAATTACTTATTTAACGTGAGCAATCCTTTCGTCCAACATTAATATACTTTAGATTTTAACGGTGTCGAACTGATCTTTCTTTCTCTTTCTTTCTTTAATCTCTTGAAAGTAACTTTTCATTCATCTTTCTTCTCAGTATAATAGAGTAAATCTATATTAGATTAAATTACATTTCTTGAATTTGATATAAATTAAAATTATATTATGGGTGAATGATTTTAACTCTAATTTCTCAAACGTACTATAAAATCTACTTATTGGTTTATTAGTTTAACCCAAATTTATTGGTATTTTTTTTCTTCTTCTTCCTTTTCGATCTATTAATAATTCATATTTAAACCATTAATTAAAAAAAAAAAAAAAACACTATACAAATGTGCTACAATAATGTTTCTTTGTTTGAATCATATATGTATGTCCATTATTGTTTATGATAAGACTAGGAAGCCACATGTCAAAGCATGGCCAATGGATGAGAAACATCACAAGAATTCGTCGATTGCTGTGAAATGAAAAGAGCATGCTCCTAAGACCTACCCCCAATCACAAAAAAAAGAGGCAGAAAAAGCAGGACACGAGTCAAACAAAGCTCACAGGGTGGTTCAGTTTGTGCTCCTTCTTTTCAACTTTTCATTATTATTTGTGTTGTCCATGTCCATGATATGAATAAGGATGATTTTCTTTCGGTTTCTGGGTCCCATCTCCCTCGGCTTACGCATTTCTTTCTCTGCTTAATCCTCATTAGTGATTACAACGTAACCCTAGCTGTCTATATTAAATCACGGATGAACATCCTGTCCCACTATCTATGAAAAGGATCATAGAAGAAGGAATCATTTTCAACGAATCTTATTCATTTATTACCTTCATTTTATATCAATCGACCTATTATAATATTTTTAGAGTATTTTAAGTAATTGACATAAAAAATTACTTAAAATACATTACATTAACCGATATTACGAAACAGTTTGTGACGTATTATAATGTTTTTAACGTATTTTAAGTAATTGACATAAACAAAAATTAGTTAAAATACTTTACATCAACCGACATTAACCGATTACAAAACAGTTTGTACCGTGAAAGTTAAGATAAAAGAGTTTAGGGTTGGACCACTTATGTAGCTTAGCCATATATAGAAGCAACTTAGCTGAGTTTCTGTCAGCGCCGGCCGGCAAGTTAAGAAAAAAGAGAAAAAAAACCTCAGCTTTTCATACTTCAATTATACATATACTGAACCAAAGTATACATGTTTCAATTAGTGTTTTTCATCTTTTTCTTCATATATATATATATATATATATATGCTTTTCAATCTCATAACTCGTTTAATTAGGTTTCTTTCTGGAAAAATTTAGCATGAATTCCAAAGATGGTGATATATATAGCAAATCAGAACACAAGTAAAGAACACGGATTGCAGATCATATAATCAAAACTAGAAGAAGATGCATATATATACCTTTCTTGGCCTGCAGTGTCCCATATCTGAGCCTTGACGAACTTGTCACCAACCCTTATATTCCTGTAAGCAAATTCAACCCCTATGGTGGGCTTTGAATCTAAACGAAATTCACCTTTGGCAAATCTGGAGAGAAGATTTGATTTCCCAACCCCAGAGTCTCCAATAAGAACAGCCTTGAACAGATAATCACACTCTTCATCGAATGAATCGGCCATGTGCTATTTTCTTCTACTCTCAATCTCTCCCAAGAGAGGAAAAGAAGAAAAAGGGGAAAATTTTTGCAGAGGGGAAAATACCAGAAAAGAGAAAGGATTGGGGCATGGTGGTGAGTCATGGTCTTACTATATTTATAAATATAAATTTCAAAGCAAGTAACTTTGGCAGTTCCTGTGGCATTGTTTTTGGAGGGTATTGAGTGTTTACATGTGAAAACATTGATAAAGACATGATGGCTGTTTCTTGAGGTTGTAAAGATTGGGTGTCAGTGACAAACTAGGACATAAAACCAGTTAAACCAAAAAGCCCAATTGTTCTTCCAATTGTGTGCTTATGTGGCATATTTTGATTGGGCAGTCCTAACTTGATTCTCACTATGGGTTACCTTATCTGGAGTCAGTTGTTTAAAACACATACATCTCATTGGTTGCTTAAAAGCACAGCATTAGTGATCATAGTTAATCATTCCAAATTCTCTCATCTTGGAAAATAAATATTTAGATGTAACCGTATGTTGGTGGTTAGATTACGTTTCATTTGTGATGAGCCCTCATTGTACATAGTCATGTCCCCAACGGGTACACTACAAAAAAAATGGACCCTTTTTAAGGTGTTAGAAGCTTGGTAAAAAATGCCAATAAGTAACACCTCAAAAAAGTTATTTATTAACTTTTTTGAGGTGTCAATTTTGACGTGCATGTTAATTTTAAAACGTCAAAAAATTTTGACGTGGCAAATTGACATCAAAATTTTTTGACGTGCCAATTTACCACGTCAAAATTTTTAAAAATAATTAAATAAATTTTTTTAAAAAAATTTAATTTTTAAAAATAAATAAATAAAAAATTTTGACATGTCAAAATGTTTTTTGACGTGTCGAAATGACACCTCAAAATTTTTTGACGTGTCAAAATTCACACGTCAAAAATTTTTTATTTTTAAAAATAAGTAAATAAAAAAAAAATCGAAGCAATTGGATCAAATTAATAAAGATGGAGATCAAATTAATACATTAATATTTTCTGACGCGCCAAATTTGACGCGTCAGAAAATTCTGATGCGTCAAATTTGGCACGTCAGAATTTTTTGACATGCCAAATTTGGTGCATCAGAAAAATTGACTTTAATTTTTCTCAGATTTGAAGAAGAAAAAGAAAAAGAGAAGAGAAGCAGAAGATCGAAGAAGAAAAAGAAAATGAGAAGAGAAGAAGAAGAAAAATATATAAGAGAATATATGATTTTCTTTCCTGCTGGGTTTGAGATTTTGATGCTTTATTTGCTGATGGGTCTGGGTTTTTGAAGATTTTTTGGGTCTGATTTTTTTGTTTGGTTTGGTTTGATTTTGTCAGGTTGATTTTTCTGCTGGTTGGTCTGGTTTGTTGGGGAATTTTTCAGGGCAGTATTGGGTGTGCTGCAGGTGATGGTGAAAATGAGAAAGAAGAGTCTTTTGTTGTTTGTGAGTTTTTGTTTTCAATTCGGTTTGTGTTTGTGGTTGTTTAATTTCTAATGTTACAAGAACCATGTCCTCCATAGGGAAATAAATTTTGGCCTTTGATTTGAAGCCATTGTTTCATGATCAATGTAGCTTGGCTTTGTCTTCAAAAGGTAACTCAATCGGTTGAGATCACGTCTAATGAAGCGGAGATCACTAGTTCGAATCCCCTCCCCCTCTTGTGTGGACATGTCTAAAAAAAAAAAAAAAAAAAATGTAGCCCGGCTTTCATTTGTTGAAATGGTTATGTTGAAAACTTCTACTTGTTTGTTTTCTTCTATTTTTGAAAAACAAAATCTAATTTTCTGGTATGTTGATTTCCTGAATATGATTTTGTTTCCATTATAAGCAAACTAAATGCCTTATTTGTTTTTTTGTAGTGGCTGGAGAAACGAAGGAAGGGAGAGAGAGAGAAAAAAAAAGATGATGGTGCAAATTTTTTTTTTTTTTTTAATAAACTTTCAACTAATTTTTTTTTTAAAAAAATATTTTTTTAATAATTTTTAAACTTTTTTGACGTGTCAAAACTGGCACGTCAAAAAAGTTCCTGACGTGGCAATAGTGACACGTTAGAAAGTTTTTTGACGTGCCAATTTTGACACGTCAAAAAACTTTAAAAATTATTAAATTTTTTTTTAAAAAAAAAAAATTTTTTGACGTGTTAAAAAGTGACATGTCAAAAAAGTCGACTTTTTTTACGCCCAGCTTTTTAAGGATTGAAACACGTCTAAAATGTTTTTGAATGTCAGACCATCTGACACGTCAAAAAAGTCCTGTAAAAAAAACTTGTGTTTTTTATAGTGGGTAGTTCCATCGGCTATGGACCACGTCTTATGAAGTGAAGGTCACTAATTCGAATGGCCCTTTCCTCTTCCCTTGTGTGGACATGTAAAAAAAAAAATCAAATTTAGTCTTTAAAATTTTATGTGATTTTAGTTTAGTTCTTAAGTTTTTAATTTCAATAATTAGATCCTTAATTTTTCTCTAATTTCAAATAGGTCTTTTGGTTGGTCTATTTGTCCAAATTAACTTTAAGAAATGTTAAACCTCCCAAATTTTTGTTTTAAAAATTAGTTCTAAAATGATGTGTCATCATCTCATAAGTTGATGACACATTTTTCAAAATAGTAAATCTCATGAGATGCTAACACATCATTTGGAAAACAACATTTGAGAAGAAAATCTGGGATGTGCAGTACTTCTCAATAATTTTATAGCATGTCATGTCAGACTAATTAATTAGTGTAACGCAACCCTCGTTTGGCATGTCATGTGCTAACTGTAGGTGTCACATAGCACAATTACTTTAAATTACAAACATTTTCTAATAATAAATAAATATAAATTTAATAAACAAATTCTTCTTTATGTTACATATGTAATTTAAAGTCATTATGTCAGTTGGCATGTACAATTAGCATGTGACATGTCAAATAAGAGTCACATCGCATTAATTGATTAGCTTAACATGTAATACCCCGAGTACTCGCTAGGTTGAGTTTGTTAAGTGGAAGGGTTAATGGATTTTACCATGTTCAATAGGGTTAATTGGGAGTGAGAATTTTTAAACTTTTGGTTTTGATCGAATGTTTGATGGGAGGCCATTGAACATTCAACCTACAGCTCTGGAACTATTGAGTAATAGTACACCGAAAGTTTGATAGGGAACCACCGAACGTTTAACCTACAAACTTAGAATCATTGGGTAATAGTACCGAATGTTTGATGGGGGACTAACAAACATTTAACTTGCAACCCTAGAATCGTTTGGTAATAGTTCACCGAATGTTAGACCGAGGATCACTGAACACCGAATGTTTGATGGGGGGGACTACCAGGCATCATCCTCAACTTTTTCAATCCTATAAATACCTCATTCCTAGCCCTTCTAAGTCTCACTCCTCTCTTGTTGCCATGAGAAAACTCTATCTGAGTGCATGTATGTGTGAGTTTTTTGAAGAAGCATGAGAGTTTCTTGAAGGCTTTGCTTAAAGGAGGTAATCTTCTTAGCTTAACCCGTTCCTTACCTAGTTGTTATACTGGTTATGTACTTTTTTCATAGCTTATTTGTTGAGTTATATTGGTGTTATTGGCTTTAGTCTTGGCTTAAACAAAGGTTAATATTCTAATAATGTTAAGCGTTGTTTCTTTTGCATGGAGATGCTACTTTGGGCTAGAACTCTGTTAGAGATTTTGTTAAGTAGGGGTGTCAACCCGGTCTAGTTTTCTGATTTTTGTCCAAAATTGGGGATTGGAACCGGGGTACCCCGATTCTTGGTTTTGAAAAACCAGAATCGGGAACCGGGTCCCGGTTACCGGCTGGTTTCGGTAACCCATTTTTTAAAAAATTGTTTTTTTTGGCTTATTTTAGGTATTGGGCCTAAAATAAGCCTTTTTTTTTTTGGCAAACAATTAGCCCATTTTTTAAAAAATCATTATCTTTTTTGTCCAATATGTTTTTTTTAATTTTTGTCAAATTTGTCTTTTTGTTCATTTTTACCATCATTTATCTCCTTTAATTGTTTAATAATTACCCCGTAATCAACGGAGGTTTCCTTTTCCTGATTTTATTATTATTATTATTATTATTTTTTGGATAAATAAGGATTAAACAACTTCATTAACAAAAAACAAAATAGGCAAATAGTCAAATACACATCACTATTATAGAGGCATTGGCTCTTTTATATATTACTCTAAGTAATGAGATAAATATATATATATATATATATAATATTTTAAAAAATTATTATATATATGCACCCGGTTCCGGTTTTTCGGTTTTTACCGGGTGCCAAAAACCGGGACCTGAACTAGGGTCATCAGTTTTTAGTTTTTTTGCAACCAAAACCAGAACCGGCTCCCCGGTTTTCCGATTCTAGTTCCCCTTTTCCCGGTTTTTTTTGACACCCCTATTGTTAAGGCCTTATAACTTACTTAGAAGTGGTTTAGTGGCTGTTTGGTTTGAAATGAATTTTCTACTCAGCACTGAACGTTTAAACTTTTTTTTTTTCGAACGTTCGATGCCATGGCCAAACGTTCGAGTTTCTATGTCCAAATGTTCGATGGTCAAGTAGAAAGTTTGGTTTAACCATGTTTAGGACTAGGGTTTGTTTTAGCTTGGGTTTAGAGTTAATGATAGGTATTTTCTCAAATTTTGAGGGTTTGAAAACTTTGGAAGAGTTTATGGAGGCGCTTTACGATTCAAATGAGTACAAATTCACATGAATATTAGTTATTTTTTTCCGTATTTCATGACTATTTTATGTTTACCAAACATGCATCTTTACAATTTTCGTGAAATATATTTTGGATTACTGTTAACTCTATTTTGTGAAAATATATTTTGATTAAGTAAGATAACAAAAAAGATGAGATTTGTAAGAATATGCATGTAAAAGATGAACACGATTAATTGTATCGTATGACATGGTACACTAGAATATGTAGGATAACAGCCATGAGCTTACTATATAAGTTAACTATATGGTTCAAATGTGTGTGTATTTATATGAGCCTTGAATCTAATATTTGTACGTGACTAGCGCAACCATGTTTGATTGAAAGGTAACTACATAATGTACATCATTAGTGGTGTGGGCAACCCAAGTTCTGATTCGATCAGATTACTAGTGTTATGGATGGTAGCGTGCAATATCCGAAGTATTGGCATTGTATTACAGGTCCCTCGAGACAGCACCGACCCTATTGAGAATGTATAATATTTCAGGTAGACCATACGGTTTAAACTATGACGTGATTATCATATTACGACATATACTATATTTATATTGCATCTATGATCATATGATAAACTGCCACCTCATAATAGCATATGTAATTTATAAAGAACCAAATTCATCATTTAATGACATGTGCGTCATTTGTATTTTTACTTACTAAGTCATCAGACTTATTATTGTATTCCTTTTCCTCCATCTCCATATGTGTATTTGTGATAACTTAGCTAGCCTAGCAAGGGATGGACTCGGTGAGTCATCTAGAGGTTATAAGGGATTTGGTCAGGGTCATTTTTGAGGACTTGAACCCTGTTTGGCTCAAGTCCACGTGGGATGCTAATGAAGCTACTTGCCAGGATATAATCGAGATTATATTTATGTTGTATCTAGTTAAATGTAGGCTTTGATGTTGTTTCTAAAACAATTAGATGTGGTTTGTATTGTATTTTGGATAACTCGTCTTTGACCACAACATTCGTGTAACGCCCTCAAAATTAGCTTCGGCTAACCTGGTGGAGTCACTGGTAATTTACTCATTTAAGCTAACTTGTGACTAAACGGGAAATCAGACATCTATAATCATCAGAATAAATGCAAGGGAAGGTGAATAAATCTGAGAAACTAATACTCATCAAGCAAGATCATGGAGCTACGTACTAAGCAATAAAGACGAACTTGTAATTGTAAGCAAATCCTAACCAAACAGGTAGCAACAACCATTACTACTCTTAGGGCATTCGTAGTGGGCTCAACAATTAAGCCTTTCGGCTTAATTGTTGAGCCAAAGGTCCAAAAATCATCTCCATCCGGCTCAACAAAATGGTGAGGAGCTACAATACTAAGCAAGTTTGCTTACCTACTGTAGCTCCTCAGCAAACTTAAATATTAATAAAAAATTCTCCATTTCTCTCTCCTCCCTCTCTCTTTCTTCTCCCTCTCTCTTCCCGCCTCCTCCCTATCGCCATTAATGCTCTGCTCGAGCTGGAGACCGAGTCTGATGCCATCCTCTCCAAGGACCCAAACCTCTCCGCCCTCTCCCAACACCTCTCCGACCTTAAGGCCCTCGTCGACACCCTCCACAAATCCCACGGCCACCACACCCTCAAATCCTTCCTCACTCGTTGAGCCTCCACCCACTCCATCTCCTGCGTCGCCGCCTCAATTGAGTCCAAAATCCAAGCCTGGATCAACAGCGAGAGCATCGAGACCTTGACTGGCGTCCTGCGCGACTGCCAGAAACGACCCTTCAACAATGAGGACGACGACCTAGTTCGAGTTTTTTTTTTTTTTTGGACATAACCCAGTTCGAGATTGAATAAAGAAAGAAAGAATAAAAATAAATAAAGAAATAATAGAAAATTAATATTTAAATGATATAGAAATAATATTTAAATGAGTGTAAGGTTAAAATGCTGAGTCGGATGTGGATACTTTAAAAATAGAAGTAGTTCAAATAGATAAAGGTGATTTTTTTTTTTGGCTAAAATAGCCAAACATTAGACGAGCCGGATGTGAATGCTCTTAGAGTAATGAATTAGGTTACTTGGAGATAATAACCGCGTAAGTCTAATGACTTTGTAAGTAAACCTCACAATATGGGTATGACATGAGCCCAATTACTGAAAGTAAACGTGCTTTTTTAGTAGGAATAAAAAGAGGCATTACCTCTGCTAATACACCTTTTTAATACAGTTTAAGTTTTCATAAAAGGTTGCGGTGTACTATCGCCGATAACTACCAAATATTTTAATGTAGGGAAAAGAGTAATGCATTATAGGTCATAACTCTACCTGAGATGTTACCCTTTCTCAGCAAGGTTGGCGCTGTTCTGAGGGACCTATAGTACAATGCCGATGCCCCAGCCATTGCACAACATACTGCACGTAACACTAACGACACAATCGAGTCCAACCTCGGGTGGCCCACACCACTAATGATGTCTGTCCTATAGTGACCAGGCCATTGGGAGTGGCTGCTTGCGGTTACGAAACCAATGGATTCAAAACCCTCATATAACACATACACAATTGACCATAGTATGAAGTTTATATAGTAAGCCTATGGCTGTTTATACTACATGTACCGGCATACCATGTCTTACAATGCATCTTAATAGTTAATTAATAGCATAGTTACCAAGTATCTACAGAAAATGGGCGTGCTTATATCTTACTCGTGGTTAGTCAATTGACATATCCCACAGTTTAAGTAAAAAGGTTGTAAATGTTTACTTACCTTGCGCACTTGAGCGATTCCTTCAATGAAGTTAAGTCTTGTCATAACGGATACAAGATACTGTTATTCTAAGCCCTATTTAACCTAAAAATGTGAGTAGGCTAAAGCGTACACGTGCGAAGCTTGAAAACTAGTGCTTTGCCCACTGACCATACGTCCGGCCCCGATGACGTACGTCCACTCAGTGTGTTAAGCACACCATTTTAAGATTCGAGCAGTGTATGGTTTCTACGGCATTTCTAGACCTTTAAACCTCTTCTAAGCTAATAAAAGAGCATATGCAACACAAGAAATCACAACCCAATAAAACTTTGAAAGAATCCTTTGAAAACATAAACTCTTTCGAAGAAATCTTAAGGTATGCTTTGGAAATCTTAACAAGGAATAACTGGAAGGTAAAACAGTATTAAAATGTAAAGGAACAAGGCTTACCCCGAAACTGAAAATGGACATGGGCTTTTCTCCTTAAAAACTCCTCCAAACTCCCAATTTCCTCAAGAACACACTTTTACACGATGTTGGTTGATCGGTGTCAAATATTGTTTATTAGACCCCCATTGACTTATGTTTCTTAGGCTCTTAGCTGTGTTAATAACTAATATTTTGTATAGTTTTTGGTGTTTTGTGCTATGTAGGTCATTGCATTAAAACACGGCTAGCAAAGGGCAAAGAGGACTTAAAGTGAAAAAAGATGATTCCTGCCATGTGCGTTCAACCGCACTTGGTGCGTTAGAACACACTTACGGTCGCACACAGGAGCCACGGTCGCAAGCATGCCCAGCCGGCCCTAGCGATTTTCTGCGGTCGCACGCAGGAGCTGCGGTCGAACGCACGCCTAGTCAGCCCTAGCCGCCACAACAGTTATTTGCGTTCGACCGCGCACCCTGCGTTCGATCGCAAATAATTGGTGCGTTCGAACGCAGGTAGTGTGTTCGAACGCATTTCAGTGACCCGCCAGCCTATAAATAGGACCTTCGTGTATTTTCATTTTCTTACGTTTGGGAGGCGCCTCTAGGGCCCAAAACCCTCTATTTTCCATTGTAAATCCCTCCTAAATTGTCGTTTATTTAATTTATGTCTTATTTTACTTTTATTTAGTCTCTTATTCTCTTCACTATAGATTTATTTACATTTATTTATGTTTAGTTCGTATTATTCTGTCATTTCAATTTATGTTTATTCGTTTCAATACATTTTAGTAATAAAAGTGTGTTGATTGTTGTCTACAAATCGCCAAACGTTAACACTCGTTGCAATCGGAGATACATCAGATATTTGTCTGCGGACCATTATCCGTTGTGACTTCTTGTAACAGTGTTTGTCTCGAGTAGTTTGACAAGACTGTGTAACAACAATAGGATATACATATGTACTTTATCGATAGACGAAAATATGAACAATGCAATTAGCAAATAGAATACGCCAAGTAGCGTAATCGTTATTAAATATGAGCTAAGCATATTTATTTGTTAATTAATTTGTAGTGAGGTGGATTAGGGACTGTAGTCGTTTTTATTTCTTTATTTTATCGCATTTTAATTTAGTTTTATTTTATGCACGCCTTGTGTTTGATATTGGGACTAGGTTAATATATTATTAGTTTAGGCGATTTAAAATTAGTTTTTAGCGAAACACGATTCTCTGTGGGTTCGACACTCGCACTTGCACATCCACTCTATTACGATCGACTCGTGCAATTGGCGAGTACAATTAAATTTGTACGATCAAATTTTGGCATCGTTGTCGAGGAATCGTTGTTTTGTTTAAATTAATTTTGCTTGCTTAGATTAATTTTATTTTTCTACTAGTTATTTTTATTGTGCATTTATTTTATTTATTTCATGCTTTTGTATAGATAAAATTCAAAAAAAAAATTAGATTAGCATTTTTGCTTACTGTTTTTGATTCTGTCGAGTCCCTGGAATTTCAGCCTGGCACAGTGTGGTCGAACGCAGTTCTTGCGGTCGAACGCACTTCAGCCTTTTCCAGCATAGTCGAGTACCTGCGCTCACCTGACACGCCTTTGCGTGCGAGCGTATGCCCCTGTCCAAACAAACAGTGCTGTGCTACGTTCGAATGCACATCCTTTGCGTTCGAACGCACTTGCAGACTCTGCTACACATTTGCGTGGCTGTGATCGATCGTCGTTCCTGCGCTCGAGCGCACCTCAGCTGCTGCAGCAGCAGACCCGAGGCAGGTATGTGTTCTGTTTTCTACTTTTTCTTATATTATTTATTTATTTTTTTATTCTACCTATGTTTATTTATTTTCTTGCTGTTTTTAGTTTTTGTTAGTTAGTTTATTGTTATTTATTTAATTAGTTTATTATCTTTGTTAGTTTATTTATTAGTTATTTGTTTAGTTTAATTTTTCGTTAGTTTTCGTTTATTTTATTTTATTTTGTTAATTGTTTCATGTGGGATATTTTTGAACTGTTTGGGTGAAGCATGAGTCTTCCGTTTAATTATTTTAATGTTTTCCCTAGCAGTAGGATGCCCAATCTTACCAATTTTCATACACATGAACCATGTTCACATTGCTCGAGCCCTTACCATAGTATTGGTGATTGTCCGCATTGGAGACAATTTTCCAACTTTTCACATGAGCAGTTGAACACCAGTTTCTCCAGTCCTAGGTTTGAATCAGATTCAAATTTTTATAACCCGGACTGGAGCAACCATTCTGATTTTTCGTGGCAAGCTCATGCTACGGAAAATTTTGCTCCCCAGGTTGACGAACTGCACCATCCTGATTATCCGCAGTTCGACAACCATTTTTCTTCCCATTCATTATTTGACTATCCTCCTGAGAAATCTTCTTTGGAAGAAACTCTTAAGGAATTCATGGAACTAGTCGGCCAACCCAACATTCCTGCTCCACAAGAACCATTATTGGAAGGACAATTTGGTCATTTAGTTTCTGAATTCAACCTAATGGAGGAAGAGGAGTTTAAAAGTCATGAGATAGTTCATCCTCCCCAAGAGTCATTAGTGTAACATTTTTCTACTGCTCATATTGATGACTTCGAGGGGAGGGCGAACCAACTTATGGTAGCCAGACATGCCCATACCCAGTTTTTTCACACTCACACACCTCATCAGTCATGTGAATATTGTTATCATCCTTCTCACCAGTTTGATGATTGCCCTTTCATTAATCATTACATGACTGAAGTTAACAAGTTTGCACTTGACAATGCCCAAACCACCACCATACTTGTTAATGAGGAAATTGGAGATGAAGTTGCAAGTGAGTGTAGCTTAGAGGAACTTAAGATAGAATGCTTCACCTCAGATGATTGTGACCTAGACCTCGATAGGCTAGTGATGCAAGATGGAGTGTTGCATGATTTGAGTTTAGAGGATCCTGAGATGGAACACTTTGCTCCAGATAGAGATGACCTAGACTTGGATAGGCTACTTGATCATGTTGATACTTTTAGTGAGCCTAGTCTTGAGGATCCATCGGGAGAGTGTTTTGATGAAATTGAATATGATCTGGATCTGGACAAGTTCCTCGAGCAAGCTGTGAGATTTAGAGAGTCAAGTCTGGAGGATCCTTTGGAAGAGAGCTTTGCTCAATTTGAGTTTGATTTGGACCTTGACATAGTACATGAGCAAGCTAAGGCTTTATTGGATCCCGCTCCTGAGATGCGGACTGGGAATGGAGAAGAAGAAAAGAAGGAGCAGTTTGAGCCCCCGCCAATTTTAAATTGGCCCAATGACAAGGAAGTGAGTACTGAAGCTCACTCCTTCGTCACAATCCCTCTCGAGACATATCATTCACATCAAGTTCCATCTTTTCAATGTCTCGAAGAGCCATCTTATGTAGAAATCTTTGAGGAATCGCACACAGAAGATCATAAATCTAGGAACCGTGTTCCTAAGTGGATCCCTCGAAACAAGGACAACTACATAAGATGGCGGAACATCCTTCCTGAGGGATATTTAATTATTAAGAAGAAAGGATGGAAGGGATTGGTTGGACACCCATATGAGCGGGGAAGGTGCGGTATTTTTCTTTTTCTTTTTTATTTTCCGCACCGCATTTTTATTTTCTTTTTGTTATTTTCTTGTATATATTTAATTTGTTTCAGTTTCTAACAGCAATTAACTTGTTGATGTTTGATCTTTGAGAGAAAAGATTGCTGTTAGTTTTTGACAGGTGTTTTGATGTTTAAGTTTGGGGGACGCCTTGGACTTTGCTCATCCCGGTTCCTCATCCCACTGTAATGTATTTCTTGCCACATTGGGGACAATGTGTCATTTAAGTTTGGGGGTGTGGACAAACATTCTGTCTGTCTTTTATTTGTTTATTTTCTTGTTTTGTTTTGTTTTTGCATGTATATATTTGTTTTTGCCATGTATATAAATTTTTTTCTTTTTGTTTGTTGCTATGTTGTTGATTGGGCACAATTTACATCGTAACTGTGGATTGCATGTCATTGGTGTGTTTAACTTGTTTGAACATGGCATATCATTAGGAATCCCAGTATTTGATTCATGTGTTGGATTAGAGAGACTCCACTTGCTTGATCGATATTTCACATGCACACTAGCATTAGGGTCTGTGGGGTATGAGATTTGACTTTGAAGTGTGTGTCTTAAGATTTCTAGGTTTGCGATGTGATGATGAAAACCTTGGCTGTTAATAAAAAAAAAAAAAAAAAAAAAGAAAATTAGAATAAGTCGAGTTTTTCATTGAGTAACCGGACCTCTTGCCTGGCCAAGCAATGAGTGTTCGCGTCAAAAGATGAGAAACTCCAAAAAATTGTATGGCTAGTTTAGGCTCCGTAGCTCTTTTGACTTGAGTAATTAAGCCCTAGGGATGTCTCTACATCTAGTGCCCTAAAGCCGTCTGGCTTGGGAGCCACTGGCCCAACGCTCGTTACATAGGTCATTTAGAAGCTTAAGGGAGTCAAGCATTGCACAGCCTATACAAAAAATTTGCATCTTTCAATTCAAGCCTTGGTTGTATTTATCACATTGTTTTTTCTTTGAATTTTGGGATACACGTCTTTAGAGAGTGATTGAAACCTCATGATCTTATTGTTAGTTCACCTTGCACATTATGGAGCATGTGTTTTCTCAATTTTCCAACCTTGAATGAAATGATGTTTGGATGCCTTGATTATGTGGTTCATATGTTTAACATGTTAAATTTGCTAATGATATGTGAACCATGTGTTTGTGTTAAGGGCTTTGTCTGATTAATAACATAGTGCCAATAATTGTTTGTGGGTGTCATTCCTGAAAAACCCTCACGAGACTTCACTCGTCCACTAGGAAATTCCTAGGGGTTTAAAAGGCTTGTTACATACGCTAAATGCAATCGTTTTTCCTACGAAAGCGGATTTATGTTCTTTGTTTTTATTTATGTTTTTAGTTATGTTTTGCTAAGGGACTAGCAAAATGTAAGTTTGGGGGTATTTGATCGGTGTCAAATATTATTTATTAGACCCCCCTTGACTTATGTTTGTTAGGCTCTTAGCTGTGTTAATAACTAATATTTTGTATAGTTTTTAGTGTTTTGTGCTGTGCAGGTCATTGCATTAAAACACGGCTAGCAAAGGGCAAAGATGACTTAAAGTGAAAAAAGTTGATTCCTGCCATGTGCGTTCGACCGCACTTGGTGCGTTCGAACGCACGAACGCACTCACGGTCGCACACAAGAGCCGTGGTCGCACACATGTCCAGCCGGCCCTAGCGGTTTTCTGCAGTCGAACGCAGGAGCTGCAGTCGAACGCACGCCTTGTCAGCCCTAGCCGCCACAGCAGTTATTTGCGTTCCACCGCAAATAACTGGTGCGTTCGAACGCAGGTAGTGCGTTCGAACGCATTTCAGTGACCCGCCAGCCTATAAATAGGACCTTCGTGTATTTTCGTTTTCTTACGTTTGAGAGGCGCCTCTAAGGCCCAAAACCCTCTGTTTTCCATTGTAAATCCCTCATAAATTGTCGTTTATTTAATTTATGTCTTATTTTACTTTTATTTAGTCTCTTATTCCCTTCACTATAGATTTATTTACATTTATTTATGTTTAGTTCGTATTATTCTGTCATTTCAATTTATGTTTATTCGTTTCAATGCATTTTAGTGACAAAAGTGTGTTGATTGTTGTCTACAAATCGCCAAACGTCAACACTTGTTGCAACCGGAGATACATCAGATATTCGTCTGCGGACCATTATCCGTTGTGACCTCTTGTAATAGTGTTTGCCTCGAGTAGTTTGACGAGATTATGTAACAACAATAGGATATACATATGTACTTTATCGATAGACAGAAATATGAACAATGCAATTAGCAAATAGAATACGCCAAGTAGCGTAATCGTTATTAAATATGAGCTAAGCATGTTTATTTGTTAATTAATTTGTAGTGAGGTGGATTAGGGATTGTAGTCGTTTTTATTTCTTTATTTTTTCGCATTTTAATTTAGTTTTATTTTATGCACGCCTTGTGTTTGATATTGGGACTAGGTTAAGATATTATTAGTTTAGGCGATTTAAAATTAGTTTTTAACGAAACACGATTCTCTGTGGGTTCGACATTCGCACTTGCACATCCACTCTATTGCGATCGACTCATGCAATTGGTGAGTACAATTAAATTTGTTCGATCCCCGGCAACGGCACCAAAATTTGATCGTACAAATTTAATTGTACTTGCCAATTGTACGAGTTGATCGTAATAGAGTGGATGTGCAAGTGCGAGTGTCGAACCTACAGAGAATCGTGTTTCGTTAAAAACTAATTTTAAATCGCCTAAACTAATAATATCTTGACCTAGTCCCAATATCAAACACAAGACGTGCATAAAATAAAACTAAATTAAAATGCGATAAAATAAAGAAATAAAAACGACTACAGTCCATAATCCACCTCACTACAAATTAATTAACAAATAAACATGCTTAGCTCATATTTAATAATGATTACGCTACTTGGCGTATTCTATTTGCTAATTGCATTGTTCATATTTCCGTCTATCGATAAAGTACATATGTATATCCTATTGTTGTTACACATTCTTGTCAAACTACTCGAGGCAAACACTGTTACAAAAGGTCACAACGGATAATGGTCCGCAGATGAATATCTGATGTATCTTCGGTTGCAACGAGTGTTGACGTTTGGTGATTTGTAGACAACAATCAACACACTTTTGTCACTAAAATGCATTGAAACGAATAAACATAAATTGCAATGACAGAATAATACGAACTAAACATAAATAAATGTAAATAAATCTATAGTGAAGGGAATAAGAGACTAAATAAAAGTAAAATAAGACATAAATTAAATAAACGACAATTTAGGAGGGATTTACAATGGAAAACAGAGGGTTTTGGGCCCTAGAGGCGCCTCCCAAACGTAAGAAAACGAAAATACACGAAGGTCCTATTTATTGGCTAGCGGGTCACTGAAATGCGTTCGAACGCACTACTTGCGTTCGAACGCACCAGTTATTTGCGGTCGAACGCAGGGTGTGCGGTTGAACGCAAATAACTGCTGTGGCGGCTAGGGCTGACTAGGCGTGCGTTCGACCGCAGCTACTGCGTGCGTTCGACCGCAGCTACTGCGTGTGACCGCAGCTCCTGCGTGCGACCGTAGAAAACCGCTAGGGCCGGCTGGGCATGCGTGCGACTGTGGCTCCTGCGTGCGACCGTGAGTGCGTTCGAACGCACCAAGTGCGGTCGAACGCACATGGCAGGAATCAACTTTTTTCACTTTAAGTCCTCTTTGCCCTTTGCTAGCCGTGTTTTAATGCAATGACCTGTACAGCACAAAACACTAAAAACTATACAAAATATTAGTTATTAACACAGCTAAGAGCCTAACAAACATAAATCAAGGGGGGTCTAATAAACAATATTTGACACCGATCATTGGTAGCCTAGGGGCATGCCAGGAAGCTGAAATGGGTGTGAGGAAGAAGAGGAGGGAAGGGGTATTTATGGGGAAAGTTCACCACCAACTCCCTGACAAAGCAGCGAACGTCTCGCAATCCTAGCGAACGTCTATAAATCTTAGCGTACGTTTGGTGCTATTGCATAGTGGTCAAAAGGGTGTCTCGTACGTCCAGGCCTTACCAAAAAGGTATTCCAAAAAGTAGCATACGTCTAGTGGTCCCAAGTATGTCCACTGTACGGTTTGCAGAGCGTACGTCTGGTGGTTCCCCACTGTATGTGCGCACTAAAAACAGAAGTGTACGTTTGCCCGACCTAGCGTACGTCTGCCTTCCGAGGGCTAGTATTTGGCTTCTATTTTCTAAGGGATCAAAGTATGGTTAGGTTAAGGCTAAGGGTTTTGGGCCTTGTTAAAATAATTTATTGAAAACCTTTGTTGATTATCCTTATGGAAAAGATTTTGATAAATAAAAAGGTTTGTTTTTATCGGGGTATTATAATTCGGGAGCTAATCTATGTTATGATGCTTTAAGATTCATTCTGGTTATTGTGATTGTAGATTTAAATTATAGCTATCTCAGTCCTTTTGTAAAAAGTCTTTTGCTACATACTTTCTTTTGAGAGGATGAGATCCCTAAGTCTTGTTCCTCATGGAATAAGATTGAGAGGCAAACCATAAAATCAATTACTAGTTAATTGATTTCATTGGATCGTTACATAACATGACATATTATTCATTAATTGAATGATAACTTGACAAACGTACCTATTTGAAACCAAAAGAAAACTAATTTTGCATTTTGCTCTCCTGAATTCAACCATTGGACTAAGGATTTTTGCCTATAAGAATATTCCTTTGCTCTACTTAGGAGTTAGGTCTCCATAAGCTTTAGCTACTTTGGCTTCCTCTAAGCAAAGAGAGGCATAAGTAGGATACAACTAAACAAGCTTTTGAATGGAATTAAGGTTACCAATCAGAGTAGTAACACTTCTTACACTTAGCAGCAGTATTTTATTGGCCTTTCTCCCCACGCTTACATCTAATAAAATATATTGTCATAAGGGGTTTGCTAGGGGCTCTCCTCGTAGTTTTCTCCTGGCGTTCTCCTAGTCTTATGCAGAACATGATTTAAGAAAAAATAAAATTGTATTACCGTTTTTTTGCTAACAGATTAATTTTTATTAGTTAATAGTTAAGTTTTAATGCTTTAAAACTTGTTTTTGGATTCAAAACTAAAACTTAAAGGTGAAAGGTTAACCCTTTAGGAATGGTATCACCCAAAATGAATTTGATCATTCTAAATTTGATGCTAATGCCTCAATTTTGGTGCTAATGCCTCATAAATTTGGTGCTAATACCTCAAATTTGATGCTAATGCCTAAAAAAACGGTGGTGGAGATCATTACAATTTTATTTTTTCTTAAATCATGTTTTACGTGTGGCTGTGAGAACACCAGGAGAACTTACGGGGAGAACCCCTAGCATTTTCCTTGTCATAATATTGTTGGGAAATATCCATAAATATTGTAAGAGAAATGAATAAATGATTGCTTAAACACGTGTAACAAATTTGTTATCCTTAAGACGTTATTTGTCCCTACCAAACTAGAGTGTTTGGTTACATTGAATTTGCCAACATAATGAAGTTAAACCCGACCCTTAGAGATATTATATTTTCGTGAAGAGATTAGAAACTTGTTTCAAAATGAAAAGTTATTTAATTTTAACCGTTTGATCACAACGATCACTTAAATTGGACTGTATGATCATTTCGAAGATCAAATATTCTTTTACAAAAGATTAATCCTTTACTACTGGTCATCAAATTATCACCAATAAACGTACTTGTTACTAATGATTAACTAATCTTAACTATTAAACTGTACTTAATCTAATCATACAATCCAATTCATTTAATAATTGGAAGATCATAATTATAAAGCCCAAAACATATACATAAATTTATTAATGTTTTACAACACTGTTTGTTGACTTTCTCAAATAGTCATGAGCCAGCAAGTGAGGTAGCGTTTGACGATGATTGGCTGTTGGAGGAAGACAGAGGCTACGTTGATATCATCTGCCATCACCCAATGGTTTCAATACATGCTGTGGAAAGCTATCAAACCCGAGAATCGTACGATCGATGCCAAAGCTAAAGGAGCGTATGGAAGAAGGGAGAAAGCACTCTGTCTCTTCTGTGTCGAAATTATCCTTTCCCATTGGATTTTTTT
This sequence comes from Carpinus fangiana, assembly GCA_006937295.1. NCBI lineage: Eukaryota > Viridiplantae > Streptophyta > Magnoliopsida > Fagales > Betulaceae > Carpinus > Carpinus fangiana. The sequence goes on along the minus strand of CM017328.1, from coordinate 12,244,801 downwards.
CAACAATTGTCAAAGCCTCTAGCTCCATCGCCACTTCCTTCGTAGAGGGCCTATCCTCCCCTGTTACACTTAAGCACCTTTTTGAAAGATTAGCGACTTCTTTTAGTTCCTCAACTTTACACTCGTTTACAATGTGATTTTCAACAATTTGAAGTACGCAATCCTCTTTCACCGCAGATACAAAGTACATTGCAAGTTTTCTCTCACGTCCCGTACTATTGACAAATACTACCTTCTTACTAGCTAGTCAATAGCTCTGCCAAAACAACGTAAACGTCACTTTTTTCTATAAGTTGGCCGGTGTGCATGTATTCTGGGTCTAAGTACTCGAAAGTTTCCTGCACCAAAGTGATTACTTGTGTTTGATCAAGAGAAATCAGCCTGGAAGCTCTAAAGTCGGCCACTTTTGCTGTGTAGTTATCATCTAAGAGTATATTTGTAGTTTTCACATCTCTATGAAAAATTGGTATAGAAGTTTCAGAATGCAAGTATGCAAGAGCTATTGCAGTTTCTGCTGCTATCTTTAGACGCATTTCCCATGAAAGTGAGGATGAGCGACTTTTATCATGAATATGGTCGAAAAGAGTCCCGTTTGTGATGAATTCATAAACTAATAAGGGCACTTCCGTTTGAAGACAACAACCTAATAGCTTAACCACATTTCTATGATTGATTTGGGTAAGCACAAACACCTCGTTTATGAAATACTTAATCTGGCTATGATCACAAATTCTGGACTTCTTGATAGCAACCACTTTGTTACATGATAATACTCCTCTATAAACAGTTCCATTACCTCCTTGGCCGAGAACCCTACTCTCATTGTAGCTGTTAGTGACTCGTTTAAGCTCTTCTGCGCTGAATATTTTTGCTGTTCAACAGTCCTGCTGCAATTCGAGAGTTGTTGTAACATTAAGCCCCACCATTTTGTTGGAAGAATTTCTCCTTGAGCATGATGAACTTTCTTCTTTTAAGTCCCCAATTTATCCAAGAACCTCCCAAAAGCAGACTTAAGAGGCTTATGATAATACCTACACAAGTTCAAAACAAGCATTTCCTCTATGTTCGTTACCAATTTATTATTTATGTGACAAAAATTATAATACAATCCTTAATTATGTACTCGCCCATTGCAATGACCCTTTTTTTTTTAGAAGAGCTGACTTTAATACGGCAATCATCTTCTTTGGATCCATTGTCACAATAACACTTGAAACTTCCTGGAATGTTGACGCAAATTTTTTTTTTCATCGCCGCAGCGGCTCGAATTTTTGCACTCATTAATATCTGAAAACACAGCCCAATAAGATCGGTCTAAAGTAAAAAGTAAAGACAAACTTCACTCAACTTCTTAACTTTCACTGTTTTTTGAATAATCTTTTGAAATTCAAAAACTCTCAATTTAATGTATTAAACTTTAAAAAGTTTGAAATGTCATCTATTTCATTAGGGTTTGGTGTTAAATGAGACGTAAATAAGTGACATGACATTTATATCATTAATGTACTTTTTTTTCTTCTTAAAAATGAGTATTTTGGAAATTTCTAAGGCATCCGTTAGAATTTAACATAAAATCCTAAGGGTGGGATTACATTGATTTTAAAGTTGGATATAATAAATTGAGAGTTTTTAAACTTCAAGAAATAATTACTGTTAGTTTGAAGTATTGGCTAAGTTTCGTGAGCAAAATGAAAAGAAAAGAGCCAAGCGTTCGGACGGGATTCATTGCCGTTCGGACGTGATGCAGTCAAGGACTTCAGTACTAAAACCCGAGAGCTCCGTTCGCAGGCCCGTTCGCATCCCGTTCGCAGCCCGTCCGGCGCCGTGCCAAGATTGAAGAATGCGACGTAAGAAAGCGATGGAACCCTAGCAATTTACACGTCAGTTAAGTGACCGTCCGGACGCCCATCATGACCGTTCGGACGGCCCAACCTTCATGAAGCCCAATATCCACGTATATTTAAGTGACCGTCCGGATGGCCCATCTTCCCGTCCGGACGCTACCTACTGTAACAGTTGTATTTGGATTGTAACTGTGTCCTAGGTTTAGGTCTTGTGGGGCTTTTATAAATACACCTCTATAGAATGTTAGACGTACGGATTTTCACCCCCAGAGAGTTCGTGAGAGGCTGTGCTTAAAGAGAGAATTATTGTGAGCCTTGTTGTTCCTCTTAGAGGATCTTTGTTAGTTTATTTGTGAGCGTAAATTGAGAAGTCTATCGGAAGGGTTCGGTAAAGGAGAATCACATAGAAGAAGATTGTGAGCAAGGAGACGAGTTGGAGGCTTGTCGATCTTACAGAGCCAAGGTCTTGCAAAGGGTTGTAAGTGTTCCAAGTGTCTGTAATCTCTGGATAATCTTTTGATAGTGATTTCCTGGGTTTGGCTGCCCGGAGAGGTTTTACTTTTAGATCTGTTTCTAAAAGGTTTCCTATTCGTCACCAAAATCCTTTGTGTCTGATTACTCATATTTTGGTGATTGCTAGCTTAGATTTAAATATCCGTTAATTCCGCATAAACTGTGATATTTTATCTGTTTAGCATTTTTCAATTACAAAAACCATAAAAGTTCAAAGAGATTAAGGGTCTATTTGGGATTGTGTTTGAGAGGCTTAAAAGTGCTTTTAACATTTAAAAAATTCGTTTGAAGAAAAAAGTACCGTTTGATAAAAAAATTAAATGCCCTTTTAATGGTCCAAAAGACCTAAAAATGGCAAAAACATACTTTTGACAAAAGTTTAAAAATAAAACTTTTACCCAAACGTGTTTTTTGGGCTTTTCGAACCCTTAAAAGTTAAATCGCTTTCAATTTTTTTATCAAACGAATATTTGTTTTTAAACGGACTTTGTGAGTGTTAAACACACTTTTAGGCTCATCAATTGCACACCCAAACAAGCCTTAAGTGAAAGTTTTCCAAGAAAAAAAAAAAAAAAAAAAAAAAAACTAGATGTATGTTGTTACCTTGGCAACCATCATCGAGCTGGTATGGGTTCCCTTCACAACCTGAGGAGCAATTGCAAGCATACCCAGGACCGTTGGTGGAATTGCAACAATAGCTATGCTTTGACTTACATGCATAGGTTGTCAAATTTTTCTGAGCATCTAGGCATGTCTCATTCCCGACAGAAAAATCAAGCACCACAGGAACACTCTCTCTGTCCTGTAAATTTCTAAGATCCAAGGAGGAAAAGTTGAATGCTTTTTCTTCAACTACAAAACCGAAGCTACATGGGTTGAAGTTGTCGACTGCGTTGTGATCGTTTATGTTCCCAGTAACAACAATAAAACTAGTCATTTGTTTTGGGATAGAAGTCTGGCAACAGCCAATGCCATTGCAAGATCCGTTAGCAACACCGTCAATGCTCTGACAAAAGGACAAGCATCCAATGGTGTAATTCACATGTGCCGCCGGCCCGCCGTAGAATTAATAGTCCCAAAAGTGTCACAGCCGACTGCGGTTAACTTGTTCTTCGTATCTGAGAGGGGAAAGTTTAACACTTAGGGGCGGTGGCGTTGACGCACTCACGGGCTGTGGGGGTTGAGACTTGCAGCTCATGACTATCCAATGATATGTTTAGGACCGTTAGATTGCTGGGGCTCAGAAATGGTGTTGAGTTGTTACAAGTGATGTAAAAAGATGGATCAAGGCAACAGCTCTCGCTTGCTCCAAATGGGTAGGGGATTTGAAGCGATCCACATGTTCTGATGCAGCTTGAATTGGTGGGTTCTGATGCTGCTGCTAAAATTATGGCCCCAAGAAGCAGTTGTTGTTGCGAAAGTCTTCCAAGCAAACCCATCACTAGCCTTTTCCGTGTCCTACCTTTTTGTAAAACTATAGTCTATTATTTAAGAGTTGGAAAATATCATATTGTAACCATATTCTATTGTATACAAAACCCCCTAGGCCCTAGCTAATTTAGTTTTGTTCAACAATCCATTGGTATTTTCCTTTCCATATTTTTTATTTTTTATTTTTTTTAAGCTTTTAACCAAAAAAAAGGGGTGAAATCAAATTTTTAAATTTCAAGGTTATGATTGCAAAACTATTTATACTCTGGGGCTAAAAGTGAAGTTTAATTTCTTTTTTTTTTTCTTTGAGAAGCATGGCGGATGAAAAACATCTCTAGCAGATTTTCATAGTTCAATTATTTAGCAAATGAGAACACAATTAAAGAATGTATTAAATGCAGATATAATTAAAACATGGAGATGCAGATGCTTACCTTTCTTGGCCTGCAGTGTTCAATATCTGATCCTTGATGAGCAAATTCAACTCCTATGGTGGGCTTTGAAAATCTTGAAAGAAGATTTGATTTCCCAATTCCCAGGTTCTCCAATAAGAACAGCCTTGAGCAGTACTTAATCACACTCTTCATCAAATGGAATCAGCCATGGGCTATTTCTTTTACTCTCAATCTCTACCAAGAAAGGAGAAAGAAGGAAAATTTTGCGGGAGAAAACAAACTATAAGAACTCGTTGAAAAATATTACTAGAAAATTGAGGCGTGGTGCTAAGTCATGGTCTAATATTTATATTTATACAAGTTTCAAACCGAGCACCATTGTTTCTTGAGGGTATTGAGGGTTTGCATGTGAAAACAATGATAAAGACATAACCTAGATGGCTCTTGAAGTTGTCAAGATTGGGTGTCATCAACGAACTAGGAAAATCCACGTGGAAATAATCCAGTTAAAGGAAAGATAACTTGTAATGCTGCATATGTTCTTCCAATTGATTTATATTAATTAATTTCAATTCAAGTGCTTTAATTAATTTAAGAGTTCATGTGGCATTGTTTTTTGAGGATATTGAGAGCTTACATCTCAAACATTGATAAAGACATCAATTTATAATTTATTTATATTATTTTTATTTCTTTATGAATGAATTTTTATTGACAACAAATCAAAGGATTACAAAACTCTCCAGCCAACCAGCCGGACCACCAGATGCTATACAAAGGATTTACCACCAATCCACTCTTGGCTGCCTAGCTCGAATTGCCTCCCAAGTTTCTCAACTATAGATGCAATGCGACTTACTATTTATATATTTTGATTAATTTATCAATATGAAACACTTTGTGAGTGATATTCTATTCATTTTGCCTTGATTTTTTGATAAAATCTTGGTTTAAGAAAGGTTGTGATTCTATTACTATTTGATGTTATGAAAGCACTATACCACCCTGCATCAGTTGGTATTAGAGACCAAGTTACTTTCTATGAATGGGGAGAGGCAATTGTTTTGCAGACATAAATGAAGCGTATGTGTGCACAGAGCCAGCATGTAAGGATCAACCGGCGATTTGTTTGCGACACATGGAGGAGAGGTGTGGTGGTATAGCCATGCAAAAGTGGGAGTGTGCACCCAACTAGGGCTGACAATTTTGACACCACCCGATAACTCGACACAAACACAACACGAAATTAGCGGGTTTGGGTTTACCTTAAACGGGTTTGGGTCGTAAACATGTCAACCTGTTTACAACCCGTTGATCTTACTATTAACGGGTCGTGTCGTGGGTCACCCGCGGGTGACCCGCCAGACACGTTTATGGTTATATTAAAAAAAAAAAAATTGAATTTGAATTTTCAGTTTTTTAGCCATTTTTATGGTCCACTGAATCCACCTCATCCTTATCACCTAGATTCACTCAATTTCACTTTTCCCACAGTACCACTTTCTCCTTTCTTTTTCTTATTATTTTTTTCTTGTCTTTTCTTCCTCTACTGACAACATCACCCACCCCCATCTCTTTCATATATATATATATATATATATATATATTTCCTTTCTTTTTTCTCCTTCTTGCTCATCCTTGGTGTACGCAGAACGCTTTAGCTTCTAAAACCTATTTTTTTAATTTTTAATTTTTAATTTTTTCTTTTGTTCTCATGCTGCGCCACCCACCCTTCATTGATTTTCATAATTTTCTTCTTCCTCTACTCTCTCCCGCTCGAGGCTCTCTCTCTGTTCAGACTGGTCTTCGCTTGCTGCCGACGTCGCAGCCACTCTCCCCCTCTCTTTGCTACCTTGCCTACCGCTCTCTCTTTCGCCGACGTCGCGGCCACTCTCCCCCTTTCTTTGCTATGCCACCTGCTGCTCTCTCTCTACCGCTCTCAACCCATTATGTTAAACGGGTTTCACGGGTCGTGTCAGGTGACCCGTGAAACTTACCGTGCCATGTCGTGTTTGGAGCCCCGACTTGTTTATTAAATGGGTCATGTATGGGTCTATGCCAAATGGGTTGCGGGTCGCCACAAGTCGTAAACGGGTCAACCCGTGGACCCGTTTTACCATACACCCAACATGGAGTCCCTACCGATCACTTTGCCAGCATGGGTGGTCCAAATGGTTGTCGTCATCAACCAAGACTGCGGCATGCGGAGGTGGAAGGCGAATTTATCATTGAGAGTGAACCTGTCAATCCTTTTGTAGGGTGAGGAGAAAATTTCCTATGACACAAGCTTATGCCATTCCATGGGAAGCAGACATCAAGCTTGACATCCTGGAATTCCAAAGTTGCTTGCAACCCGAAGAGTTCATCGTAAAAGAAAAAATAAAAAAGTTCGACAAAACAAAGATGCCTAGAGAGGTGGTGGAAATTAAGAATCAATTGGGGATTCATTGGCAACGCATGGAGAAGCACTTGGAGGTCATGAGGGAGCATATGCGTTTCTTGTTTGAGACCCTCACTACCCAAGTGGCCAACATGGGTGGTCCTAATGGTCGTCATTGTCAACCAACTCCACGTTTATGTGGAAAGATGACATGATTACTTTTCGAGGTGTGCAATCTCAACGGAAGAAGATGTGGTTTGACACACAGAGTTTGCTACAAGCAAACTTGATCGTTATTCACGATCCTCAAATCCATCTTATGTGGAGGAGGAAGGTGAATGTGTTGATGAAGAGTTCTAAGACAACAGGGTCAGTGATGAGGAGTTCAAATATGGAGATGTTTGTGAATATGTTGAGCATGAAGATATTGAAATCCTTTACTAGGATTCATGGATTGGGATTCTCCACCAATCTATGGTAGCGACAACAGCGATTCTTTGTCCTATGATCATGGGGAAGAATCTATTGTACAATGGGACATCTACCCCGAAGAAAATGAACCAATGGAAGAGGTAGAACCCGTGGATAGTATGGCATATTTTGATGTGGTTTCCATACCTCATGAGCTTGATGAAGACCTTCTAGGTAAAGTGCCCGATTTTAATGATGAAGACGATGGGTATGTTGATTTCCTTAGGGTAGATAACATCTTGTTCAATTCTCATAACAATGATGAGTTTTATGCAATTAGGAAGCATTTTATGTTCACAAGGGAAGCGTCGATTGACCCATTCAAGAGTATTTACGTGGCGTGTGGAAGGGCAAAGGTATGAGGAGAGCTTGGTAACCCTAACGTGTTGTAAGATAGTTTGTAGGCCCTTCAAGACAATCATCAAGATCTTTTGATGATTAGAGGCATCACGTTTATTGCGGGATGTTGCCTTGTTGTGATTTTGACTCTCTGAGAAAATGGGAGTGGAATGAGTTGACAAGACATTTGGAGGATCATGGAAAGAACCATCCGAATTCAAGGATGAATTCTTTTCAAAAGGGGGAGATTGATGTAAGGGGAATGGGTGGAACTTACCCTTTACAGACTTCAGTATGAGGGTGAGAATTTGAGGATGAATTCTCTCCAACCTAGGGAGGATGATGTAGGGTGAAACAGATACTCAACCAGCTTTACTAAAAAGATCATAACTCGAGTTTCGGACATCAGATTGGAGCGAACTTAGTGGTTTTTGAAAGCTAATTCAAATATCTGCAAAGTCATGTTTAGTGAGGTTCAACTAATTCCAATGTTTATTAGGTCAAAACGGACATGGGGCCTAAATTGAAGTCTTTAGAATTTGAGTTCGGACATAGCTTTGGGTCGTCCAAACAAACCTTTATGTTTAATTTAAGCACTTTTATTTAGTGCTTGTTTGGATAGGGGTATTTCCCGTCTGGACGAACCTCGTAGAATTTACAAATCCTACTCTATTTCGTATTAATTTTAGGTTTAGAGTTTGGGGGTCTATAAATACGTGTTTTATAGACCTTATGATGTAGATCAAGGGACCTAAAGGGAGGTCTCTAGAAATCATGTTCGGACACGAGTCCAACTTGTCTAGACATGCCATCGAATAAGGAGTTTCTGAAAATCGTGTCTAGACACTAAAGCTAGCCTTCTGGATGCCTTTATGATAATTTATGAATGTTTTATGTGCCTGTTTGAACAAGGGTATGTCCCATCTGGAGGGGACTCGTAGGGTTTCTATTCTGACTTTAATTCGTATTTCTTTTAGGTTATTATTAGGCTTAGGGTTTGGGGGCCTATAAATACATGTTTATAAACCCTAAAATGTAGTTGTTTATGATTGAGTTTCGCTAAAAAAGAAGCCTCAGAGTGGAGTGTTTTTTTGTTTTTCCTTCAAAACCTAGAGAATATCTAGTGTTTTAGGGAATATCTCTTATATCCTTTAATATAATCAAGATCTAGAAATATTTTTCCATTCGTTACTGTTGTTATTCGCTACAGCCCACTAAGTTACGCTACATTAGTTGGTATCAAAGCACCCAAATTACTTTCCATGAATGGGGAAGGGCAATTGTTATGAGATATGAATGAAGTGCATGTATGTACAAAAGCAACATGTGAGGAGCAAATGACAATTTGTTTGCAGCACATGGAGGATAGGTTTGGTGGTATAGCCATGTAGAATGGGGAGTGTGTGCACACCTAACATGGAGTCCCTACTCATCACATGGCCGACATGGGTGGTCTGAACGTTCGTTGTCTTCAACCAAGACAGTTGTACATGGGGGTGTGTTATACCAAATTTGGTACTCGCAATAGCACAAACCGTGGTTCGTATAGCGTTTGCGCAAGTACCGAGATCGAATCCATAGGGAAACGAGCTTGTCCAAAATTGATTTTATAATTAAACTAACTTATTTTAACCTAGTTTCGAAAGTGAGTATTATTATCAAACACAAAACTTGTAGAAATTAAAACTATTCTAAAAAGGGTAAAGGAATGGAAAAAACTATCTAAGGTCAAAGATTACACCTCACCCAATAAAAAGAGTTGCTTAAACATTAAAACACACACTTCCATCTATCGATTAGAAAAGTCATATTCTATTGTTATTTTGATGCTAGTCGAACCGCTTGAGGTGTTTACTGTTAAGGAACTACAAAGGATAGTGATTCTCAGTAGAATCATCCACTGTATCCACGGATCACAGTGGATATTTAATTGAGTTCACTTATCCGTTGTGCACCCGGCTTGGAACACAGCGAGGGTTAAACTTCGATGCATCAAAATGACAACCAAAACAACTTTGTCACATACATTGCATTGAAACGAACATGAAACGTAAATGACGGAAAGTAAGTGCGTAAATGTAAAAGTATTAAATAAACACTAAGGGTGAGGCTTCATCTTCAACCTTAGTTGAAGATTTTAGCCACCCATGTAACAAGGAAGTAAAGAACAAATAAAAGAATACATTAAATTAAATTAAAATGAAGTGCTAAAAAGTAAGTGGGCAGAGCAGGGCCTAACAATGGCAAACTGCTCTAAAAAACTCGCCTAAAAAGAAAAGCTTCAGACAAAATGCACAAAGGCAGCTATTTATAGAAAACTGGTGTGCTGCCAGGTCATAGGGTTACGTTTGAATGCAGCCATTGCGTTCGAACACAGCCCCTACGTTCGAACGCACTGATGCATGCATTCGATCGTACACTCTGCGATCGAACGCAGATAACTGCCGTGGCGCCAGCTGGAAGTGATGGAATCATAGGGCCAGCTAGGGCAACAGCAGGAGACGTGGGCTGACTGGACCTGCGTTCGAACGTGCTCCCTGCGTTCGACCGCAGTTGCGTTCGAACGCACCAAGTGCGCTCGAACGCACCAAGTGCGCTCTAACGCACCAAGTGCGCTCGAACGCACTGGTAGTAACTTCATGGCATCTCTTCAAGTCCATTTTGCCTTTTGATGAGTGCCTAAAAGTGCTTATTTGAACCCCTTAATTTAAATTCGTTAGGCTCTTAATTTTGTTAATATTTAATGTTTTATCTTGTTTTAGTGTTTTAGTGTGTTGTAGGTCTTTGGTGCAAAAGGTGGCTCAAAAGGGGAGAAATGAAGCAAAGAAGGAGTCAAGCCCCTGGAAGTGCGTTCGAACGCAGGGACCACGTTCAAACGCAGGTCCAGTTAGTCGTGTTTCCCGCGTTGCCCTAGCCGGCCCTATCGTATATCGCTTCAACCTTGCGCCGTGGGTAGTTATTTGTGTTCGACCGCACTTAGTGCGTTCGAACGTGATGAGTGCCAAATATTGAATATTTGAGCCCCTTAACTTATATTTGTTAGGCTTTTAGCTGTATCCTTTTCTGATGTTGTTGTTAGTTTTGGTGTCTCAAGTGTGTTACAGATCACTGACATAAGAATGCAGTTAAAGGGTGGAAATTAAGCACAAGAAAATACAAAAGCTACACTGGCTGTGCATTCGATCGCAAGTTGTTGCGTTCGAATGCACCTGCATTCAAGCGCACAGCTGAAGCCCCGCATGCGTTCGATCGTACTTACTGCGATCGAACGCAGTGCGTTCGAACGCACTTATTGCGGTCGAACACACTCGTGATGACCTGTCTGCACGCGAGAAAACCTAGTTGTTTAGTATAAATTAGCACTTTTCTTTTGTAAACCCTACAGAGGGGGCGCCGTAGAGTCCAAAACATCGACCTAGAGTTGTTCTTGAGCTTTTCAAATGCTTTTCTTTGTAAGTTTTTGTTTCTTTATGATTTCAATTGATATGTTTATGTCTGTTGTCGTCATGAGAGGCTAAAACCTTCAACTAAGGTTGAAGATGAAGCCTCATCATTGATAAACTCGTTATTTCTCATGTTTTTGTTCATACAATTCTGAATTTAATATGAAGTATTTTCGTTTCAATCTAGTTATGTGACAAAACTTGTATTGATTGTTGTTTATAGAATTGTTTAAACGTTGGATATTTGTTGTGTTTCATCCAACGGATACATCGAATCTTTTGATTGAAATTGGATATCCATTGTCTTTCGTTGTTCAAACGGATACAATGGATCTTTTGATCTCAATTGGATATTCGTTGTCTTTCGCAATAGAGTTGGATTCATCGAATCTTTCAATAAGATTTTATAAAAACAATAGAAAATGCTTAGGGTTTAATTCTTGACGAATGTATGAACAAAACATGAGAGTGATTTTTGATTTGACAAGGTGGATTCAGAAAACCTTAGTGCCTTTTTATTATTCAAGCAATTTCATTTTTACTTCATTTATATTTTTGCACGACCAACTTCGAACTTCGGAACTAGGTTAAGATAAAGTCAATTTGATTAGGAAATTGATTTTTACAAGAACACCAATTCCCTGTGGATCGACCTCGCACTTGCACAACACTTTATTACAAACGACTCGTGCTATTCCGAGTACTTTCATTTTTGTACATCAAATTTTGGCGCCGTTGCCGGGGAATTGTTTGTGTTTTGTAAAAATTGATTTTTTTATTTGAGTTGATTTTATTTTTCTACTAGTTAATTAATTTTCTTGTTTTTATTTCTTGCAAGTTTGTTTATTTATTTATTTTTATTTTAGTTCCTGTTTTGATCTATAAAAAAAAAAAGAAAAAAGGGAGATTTCTTTTGTGTTTTGTTGTCTGTTGCAGATTTTAGAATTCAACCCCTGCCGAGTACGATCGATCGCACCCCAGTGCGTTCGAACGCACTCTGGACCATCCTACGCGCTTGCGTTTGACAACGGTGAAACAGACGCATGAACGCACATCCGACGGACGCTCGAACGCAAGTGCTAGATGTTCGAACGCAGTTGCGAACAAACGCACACCTGCAGCGATGGAACGCAGGGCTGCAGTCAGCAGCTAAGCCACACTTTGTTTTATTAGTTTTTATTTTTGTTATTTTTCTTTAATTATTTTTGTGCCTATTTTTCTTTCATATTTCATTTGAGTTCTTTATTTTTGCTTAATTAGTTTATTTTGTTTATTTATTTATCTAGTTTTATTTTTATTTATTTATTTATTTTACTTAAAAAAAAAAAACTTTTTGTTTGGTGCATGCTTGGTCGGAGATCCCTGAACCTAGAGTTGATACCCTTAGATCCTGATTTAGAAAGAACCATTAGGAGAGCACGTCGAGCTCAAGTGGAGATGGGGGATAATCCAAGAAATCCGAGAGTGGAGGAGTACGAGGAGCACCAAGATGCAAGAGAAGGGAACGGGGAGCATAGAAGAGCTTATGACGTGGATTTCACGACGTCACTCCGGGGAATTGTTCGCACCTACTGCGGTTAGTTCCCATTCGTGCATTGTGTTACCACCGACTAATGCAACCCACTATGATCTTAAGCCACATGTAATCCAAATGTTACCCTCCTTTTACGGCTTAGATCACGAAAACCCTTACTCTCATGTTAAAAAGTTCAAAAGCATCTGTGCTACCACCAAATTTCAAAATTTTTCTGAGGAATCTGTCCACCTCAGACTCTTTCCTTTCTCACTTCATGATAGAGCCACGGAGTGGTTGGACTCCAACGCACCTGGCTCCATCACATCCTAGGAAGAACTGTTGAAGCAGTTTTACAACAAGTTTTTCCGTGATGAAAATCTCATTCGGGAATATGACAGTGGAGCTCAACATATTTGACATCAATAAGCAGCCACTTGATTATGATGAGGTTCACCCTGTGTGTTTGATTGAAGAGATCACTGATGAGGTCTCAAAATGAGTTTAGCTTGGAGGATCCTGAGGTGGAGTGTTTTACTCAAGATGAAAATGACCTAGATCTTGATAGGCTACTTGGGCAAAATGATGTTTTGTATGAGGCTAGCTTGGAGGACCTTGAGACCCTGAGATAGAGTGTTTTGCACCATCTGGAGGGGATTTTGATATTGGTGAGTTACTTCAACAAACTGGAACTATGCATGAGCCAAGTATTGAGGATCCTGAGATAGAGTGTTTTGCTCATCATAGAGAAGACATGGACTTCGAAGGGTTACTTGAGCCAGTTAGGGGTGTAGGTGAGCCAAGTTTGGAGGACACTATGCTGGAAAGTTTTGCTCAATTAGGATATAATGTGGATTTTGATGAATTAGTTGAGCAAGTTGAGGCCATTTTGGATCCCATTCCTGAGTCCCAGGCAGAATGTGGGGAAATCACTGAGTTATCATTCCCC
>CM017328.1:12206530-12220760 GCA_006937295.1 Carpinus fangiana | reverse complement strand
ATCAAAAGCTTAAAAACATTTACAACAATCACTCTAATTATAACTAATCCCTCCAAATCGCAATTCACATGTTCATACACTAAAAAGCCCCAATTTAATTTTAGGAATTTAGCTTCATACTAAAAATACCATAAAAGATATGAAAATATTACCTTGGAGTTCTCATATTTTTCTTTCTTCTTCCTCCCCTTTCTTTCTCTTCCCTTTTTCTTTCTCTTCTCTCTTTTGTTTCTTTTCTTCTCTTGATGAGAATCAACTAGTACAAAGACAAGAACGTAAGACTTTGGCTACTTCGAGGGAGCCTTAACCTCCAAAACACAATAAGTGTATAGTTTGATAATATTCAGCATGCCTCTTTATTCATTAAGCCTCCTTTAAATAGGAGAAAATTATACACGAGAAACCTTGGACTAGGACTTGACTCTAGTATTCAGATTCTGACCTTGCAAGGGAAAAATCACAAATACTGTTATGGAAAGAATCATTCCTTATTGGAAAACAATCTAAAAGAAAATACTTTCACTATTAGCCTAAACGTGGGCCACACATCTGGGGGATTGACTAATAAAATTTAATATGGAGATATTCTCCTTATTGAACACAACTTGAGGCATACGTAACTTGGGGACTACATCATTCCCCTCCCCTAACATTGCCCTTGTCCTCAAGGGAAAAATTTGGGAATTATTCTTGAAGGAATTCCTGCTCCTCCCATGTTGCTTCTGCAGGAGATAGTCCCTGCTAGTGAATTAAAATCTCAGGCTTCTTGTTTCGTACACGCTTCTCCAAAACAGCTCTCAACTTTGAACTGATGCGATCATCCTACAAAACCTCCGACAGTTGAGGCAAAACAACTTGTTAACCCCCTAGATCACGTTTGAGCAAACTAACGTGGAAAACAGGGTGGATGCGAGCTCCTAGAGGCAACTCCAGCTTGTAAGCTACTGGGCTTATCTTTTTGATGATTTTAGAGGGTCCAAAAAATCTTGCCGCTAACTTTGCACTCTTACGTAGGTGGACGGACATCTGTTTATATGGGTGTAGTTTAAGAAACACCCATTCCCCTTCCTCAAACTCTTCTTCCCTGTGTTTACCATCGTACACCTTCTTCTTTCTTTGCTGTGCCAATCTCATGTTCTCCCTCAATTCCTTTAACACTTGGTCTCTTGTTAGTAGCTCCCTTCCCACCACTTCCACCTTTGCCGTCCCCGGTAGGTAAGTCAGCAAGGTGGGTGGGTCTCTCCCATAAACTGCTGCAAAGGGGTTTTTTTGAGGGTCGAATGCCAACTCGTATTATAACTGTACTCAACCCAAGCCAACCACTTGCCCCATTCCTTGGGTTGAGAGCTCGTAAAACATCGTAAATACATTTCCATGTTGCAATTCACAACCTCGGTTTGGCTGTCCGTTTGAGGATGATAAGCTGAGCTAAAATTGAAACTAGTGCCATGTAATCTGAATAATTCCTTCCAAAAATGATTGGTGAACACCAGGTCCCTATCACACACAATAGACTTAGGCATGCCGTGGAGCTTGAAATATTTTCAAAAAAAACTTGGGCTACACTTATGGCTGTGTATGGGTGACTAATAGGCACAAAGTTGGCATACTTGGACAAATGATCCACAACCACAAAGACCGTGGTCTTGTCCCTTGAGTTAGGTAACCTGTCAACGAAATCCATAGAAATTTCCTCCCAAATTCTCTCCGGCAGAGGCAAGGGTTGCAACAACCCTCTAGGTGTAAGGCTCTCCACCTTGTGGCGTAGACAAACTTCACATTCGTTAATGAACTCCTTTATTCGTTGCCGCATCCCCTTCTAATAAAAATTCGTCCGTATCCGCTAAAATGTCTTTTGGTACCCTTCATGAAATCCCCCATGTATTTTGATCGGTGTCAAATATTGTATATTGGACCCCCCTTAACTTATGTTTGTTAGGCTCTTAGTGTTGTTAATATCTAATATTTTGTGTTGTTTTAGTGTGTTGTAGGTCCTTCATGCAAATTGTGGTTCAAAGGGGCAGAATTAAGGGAAGATGGAAGTGTAGCCTCCGCAAGTGCGATCGAACGCATGAGCCACGATCGATCGCAAGCCATGTCAGCCCGTGAAGTCCGGGTTGCCCTAGCCGGCCCTATGCTTGATGCAGGGATAGATCATGTATAATCAAGAAAACAGTAAACAGAAGGGATAAATATTCCTAAGATTGTGAGACTATCACAAAATCAAAGAAATCTTCTCTAAGCAAAAGATACTATCTAAAGCCTGAAGGAAAATAACCAAGAAACTCAACTCTGAGTATTCTTATTAAATAAACTCAATAATAATAATCAACTGTTTTTCCAAATGGTCTAAGCCTGTATTTATAGGCTTAGAGGCTAAAGCATAAAAGAGGTTAACATAAACTAGGATTACATATCCTAGAAGGAAAAGTAATCTAAGATAAACTAGGATTACACATCCTAGAAGGAAAAATAATCTAAAACAATTAAAAGACTAACAAAGAAACCTAATTTAAATAAAAGACTAAAAGATAAGATAAGATAAAGTACTAACAAATAAACCTAATTTAAATAATAGATTAATAGATAAGATAGGTCATCATAATCTACATCAATGCTCCATCGCTTCAGCACTTGTGCAGTGGGCAATTACGTACGATCAATCACACTATGTGCAATCGAACGCATTGCGGTCGAACACAACGCCAACGATCGAACACACATTGCACAGCGATGCACCAGCGACCGAACGCACAGCACCACGATCAAACGCATGCTGGATTGTGATCGATCGTACCCTCTGCGATCAAATGCACCCCTGACCTGGTAGCCTGATTTATTTTGTCTATAAATAGGACCCTTTGTATTTTCTTATTTCCTACGCTTGGGATACGTTTGAGGCACCCTCAGTGGCCCAAAACCTCCCCGTTCTTCATTGTAAACACTCATAAACGTCATATTCTTTAATTTATTGTTTTATTTATTGTCGATTATGTTTCCCTTCAGCATGGGGGGCTAATCTTCAACTATAGTTGAAGATGAAGCCTCACAATGGATTTATTTAAACGCTTTCATAATTAGTTTTTACATTAATCTGTCTTTTATTTGTCATATGTTTTTGTTTCATTTCAATTTTGTGAGAAGATTGCATTGATTATGCCGTAGTTGTTTATTCATAGTATTTAGTCTGATGGATACATTTTATCGTTCAGGTTACGTTCATTTATCCATTGTAGTTAGTGTTAAATCACTTTCACATTGGATCCTTTGGACCTAAACCATTCATGTTTTGTCTTTCGTCAAATGGACGGATATTTTGAATATTTCAATAGGTATAATAGGTCATGCATAGGGCTTAAGGATGCATGAACTAGCGTGACACTAGGTCATGCATCACTTTTAATCGATAAACGGATGTAGAAATTAATTGTGTCATTAATATGGTGAGGTGGATTCTAAACCTTAGGCTTTTTATTTATTTATTTTTATTGCATTTAATCTAGTTTATTTTTATGCACGCCACATGTTTGATGTTGGGACTAGGTTAAGATAGGATTAGTTTAGGCATAGAATTAATTATCTCAAACATGATTCTCTGTGGGATTCAACCTCGCACTTACACACCCGCTAAACTGCAAAAGATTCGTGCAATTGGGCGAGTACTATTTTTGGTACAACCATATTTGTTCTATAGTGGTTGAGATAAGCACAGATTTTTCCGGAAAAATTTGTTCTTTAAAAAACACAATACCTTCCTTATATTTCCATGGGCCTACGGCTTCTCCATCTAGGATCCTCTGTGCCAGCTCCTTCATCTTTGCATTATCTTCTATTTCCCTTTTTATCACATCCAACCAATTGGCAATTGGACTAGAGATGGCTACTAGCTCTCTGGAATTTTGCATCTCCCCTTTCCTTGAGAGCGCATCGGCCACCACGTTCTCTCTCCCTTTTTTGTACTCGATGGAAAAATCAAACCCCATAAGCTTATATAACCACTTTTGTTGAGCGGTGGTGGAAATTTTCTGAGTCCACAGGTATTTCAAGCTGTGCTGATCCGACCTCACCACAAAATGTCTCCCCAACAAATACGGCCGCCACTTCTGGACCGCCATGACAAGAGCCAACATCTCCTTCTTGTAGATGGATAATAAGAGTTGGGTTCCCTGCAAAGCTTGACTGAAAAAAGCAATGGGTCATTCTTGAAGAAGGACAGCACCAATGTGCACCCCTGAGGCATCACACTCTACCACAAATTCTTTAGAAAAAATCTGGTAAGGCAAGGATGGGTGCTTGAGTCATAGCTCGTTTGAGGTCCTCAAAGGCTTTTTCCGCTTTGACTGTCCATGCAAAATTATTTTTCTTCAACATACAGGTTAAAGGCCCTGCAATTTTCTCATAGTCTTGGACAAATCGCCGGTAATATCCAGTGAGTCCCAAAAATCCCCGCATCGCCTTGAGATTCCCCGGTTTTGGCCATTTTTCCATAGCTTCCACTTTGTCGGGGTCAACTCCGACTCCCTTGGACGAAATCACGTGACCCAAATATTGAACCTCATGTTGACCAAATTGGCATTTGGTTCTTTTGACATATAACTGTTGACTCTCCAAGATTTCCAACACCGTGGTGTCATGTTGCAAATGTTGTTCCCATGTGCTACTATACACCAATATGTCATAAAAAAAAACCAATACAAATTTACGAAGATAAGTTTGGAATACCTCGTTCAAGAGTGCTTGGAAAGTGGATGGCACATTTGTCAATCCGAAAGGCATGACTAGGAACTCATAGTGTCCGTGGTGAGTGCGAAAAGCGGTCTTCTCAATGTCCGCAACCGCCATTCTCACTTGATGATACCCGGACCGTAAATCCAAATTGGTGAAAAATTTTGCCCCATTTAATTCATCCAGAAGTTCATCAATAACCGGTATAGGAAACTTATCTTTCACTGTTATTTTGTTCAACTCCCGATAATCCACACACATTCTCCAAGTGCCATCCCCCTTTTTTACTAAGAGTACCAGAGATGAGTAGGGGCTATTAGAGGGTCGAATTATTCCCTACTCCAACATATCTTCAACTTGCTTCTCAATTTCAGCATTTTGATGAAACGAGTAGCGATAGGGTTTAACACTTACCAGACCTGCTCTAAGCTGCAAAAGGATTTGGTGATCACGGCTGCGAGGAGGCGGCAGCCCCCATGGTTCTTCAAAAATTGCCCTACTTGCTTCTAGAATAGCTTTAATCTCCTATGTTTTTCCCTTCTTCATGGTTTCTATCTCTTCAAGTTGCACGTTATTCATGGCGGAGAGGATGGCATGTAATTCTTTTGTAGGACTTTTTGCAGCACGAACCCCATGTAATGTCACAGGCTTTCCTTCCCAATTGAACTTCATCTTCAACTCCTCAAAATCCCACCATATAGGCCCTAGTACTCGCAACCATTGGGCACCCAACACAATTCCATAACCTTCTAAGGGAAGAACACAAAAATCAATGTGAAATTTCCACCCTTGTAACTCCACTATAATTGGGTTGCACTTCCCCGGACTTTGAATCTTTTCCCCTGAGGCCACAATCACCTCCATTGCCTCTCCCCTCTTAGGAATTAATTCCAAGACCTCGGCGACGGCTAAACTCATAAAATTGTGAGTGCTCCCCGAATCAATAAGTACCAAGGAAATGGACCTCCCAATCTGGCCATACACCTTCACTGTATCTGGTGCATCTCTTCCCGTAATGGCATGTAGGGAAATTTTTGGAGAGTCCTCACCTTCTTCTTCTTCCTCCGTTATCACTCCATCTCCGTCATTGTCTTCCCCTCTATATGCTTCGATTAGAAACAATCTCTTACAACGGTTCCCGGGCCCATACTTGTCATTGCACTTGAAGCGAAGACCCTTCTCTTGTCTTTCCTTAAGCTCTGCCAGCGTCAATCTTTTGACCTGCATGGTTGGCTAACCTACACCTGTTTGCTGGTTCGGTGGGGTTCTTCGGGTTTCTGATGGGGCATTTTTTCGAAGGGCTAAATGTCGGGCTTCATACAAACGAGCCAAGCCGATGGCAAAAGTGAGAGTGTTCGGCCTCCCTGCTAAAACGTCTACCTTGATTGGCTCCTTCAATCCGCTTACAAAACAACTAACTTGTTGGCTTGGTGTTAAGGTCCCCATTTTAGAGAGAAGGGACTCAAAACTTGCTTGATATTCCTTGATACTTCCCTGTTGCTGCAACTTTGTTAATTCTCCAAAGGGGTCGTAAAACTGGTTAGGGCCAAACCGAGCACACAATCCTTCAGTGAATTTAGCCCAATGTACTTCCCGCTCCTCTCTCAACCAAATTTGATACCACAACTGGGCTTCCCCTTCCAGGAGGAAAAAGGCCAGGGGTGTTTTCTCCTCTTCTGACATCCCCTGAAATCTAAAGAACTATTCCGCTCTACAGATCCATCTGGTGGGGTCTTTTCCTCCGTTGAAGTGTGGGAACTCCAATTTGACATGCCTGTTGGTGAACGATTGGGTTCGTTCTCTGGTTTCTGCCCGGGAATTCTCTCCCTTATCCTTGTGTCCCTTCCCATGAGAAGTCTCCCCTTCTTCACGCCGTGTTCCTCCTTGCATGGATAGCTTCTCCAGAATTTCAGTCAAACGTGCCGTCACCTCTTGCTGTGCCTCTGACAGTGCGTGCATTGACTGCTCCAAATTACCCACTCTGCCCTCCATCGTCTTTTGTTGTACGTTCTTCGTCACTGATCTTGTCACTGGCCGAGATTCTAGAGAAAAATCTCGGTAGGTCCAACTTTTATTCCTAGAATGGCCTATGTTGATTCTCTTTGGTTTCTTTCGAGGGAAACCGAGCCTCTTACAATTTATGGCATGGAAAGGAGCTTGGCTCTGATACCAATTGATGATAATCAACTAGTACAAAGACAAGAACGTAAAACTTTGGCTACTTCAAGGGAGCATTGACCTCCAAAACACAATAAGTGTATAGTTTGATAATATTCAGCATGCCTCTTTATTCATTAAGCCTCCTTTAAATAGGAGAAAATTATACACGATAAACCTTGGACTAGGACTTGACTCTAGTATTCAGATTATGACCTTGCAAGGGAAGAATCACAAATACTGTTATGGAAAGAATAATTCCTTATTGAAAAACAAACTAAAAGAAAAGACTCTCCCTATTAGCCTAAATGTGGGCCACACGTCTGGGGGATTGACTAATAAAATTCAATATGGAGATATTCTCCTTATTGAACACAACTTGAGGCATACGTAACTTGGGGACTACATCATCTCTTTTCTCTTCTCTCTTCTTTTCTCTTCTCTCTTTCCTTTCTTTTCTTTCTCTTTCTTTCTTCTCTTCTTTCGGTTCTCTCCCTCATCTCATGCTCACTTCAGCTGTGAGCATTTGAGGGGAAAAGCTCTACTTAAATACTTGCTGCATGTGGTAGTGATACCTTAAATATTTGCCACATGCACTCATTACCACAAGACAAGGGTCCAGGAATGTCTCAAGAAAAAGACTGTAGATCCCCAAGTGTCCACCGAGAAAGCAAAGCTAACATGCCATATAACACCTATAGCTTTAGGTATCAACCAAGTAACTCAAACTTGGTCATAAAAATCTACAATTAATCTTCAATGAACCTAAACCTTTTTACTATCACATACCCAAAAATCATGGCTTACGGGCATCATTAACACATCCAATTAATTTCCCAAACCACAGGTACTTCAACTACTCGACAGCTTGACCTATTAAAATTGGAAAAATCATAACTTTTTCAATTTAACTCAAAATGATATGAAATTTGACTTGAAATTTTTCTCATTCAAAGACCCACAACATATACAAAATTCATGCCAACCCATAACATTTGGTTACCTCAAAAGTCTATTGAAAATTGGTGCCTCTGTTTGATTGAAATTCTTGTTTTGACACTTGCATCTTCTAACAATCATAACTCTTTTTACAAGCGTCTAAAAATCATGAAACCACTTTTAAAATCATCATTTATCATCATTATATAAGGTCTAAAAACAGTTTTATTAAAGGTCACTCATTGAATTTTTGGCACCCAAATCAATGTGACTTTTCTTTCAATAACCCACTGAATTTCTAACTAGCAATTTTCATAATCTTTCGCATTAAGTTTATTTATCTATAAAATTACAAATCCTCATTATCCTTGATATTAAGATCACCTTCATTCTAGGGTATAAATTTCAGGGCATTACAGTGGTTGTCAAGAATTTGAAGTAGGTGAGCTAACTGCTAACCCCTTATAACTGCTAACCACTAGCCGCTTTGGTAAGCGGTTATTAAAAACCGCTAACCTCCAAGGGCGGTTGCTGTTTTAGGGTGTAGGGCAAGGTGGTTATAACCGGTAACCGCCTTCATTTATATATAATAATATAAATATATATTAAATATTTTCTATTAGTAAAATGTATTAATTTTTTCATTTATATTTGGATTAATGGATTTAGGCTATTTATGACTATGTATGTGAAATATATAATGTCGTATATGATGTTTTGGGCTAAGCCTTATTCAAAAACATTGGCTGACCAAAAAAAGGCATGTATTTTTTTCATCTTTTTTGGAACATTTTGGCCTTAAACCTTTAAAATAAGCCAATTAAAAGCCAAAACACTTAAAAAGCTCAAAAACCCATACAAAAAAGTGGTTATAAAACTGCTAGTTATTGGATTGAATAACCACTAATCGCTTAGGCAGTTGCGGTTATTTAAAATCGATAACTGCCCAAGGCGGTTGTGGTTGCGGTTATAATCAATAACCGCTGGTTATAACCGTTTGAACACCCATATCTAGGACTATTGATGGAATTGTCACATTTGATATTTGCTGCCTTACATGCATATATAGCTTGTCAAATTTTTTTGAGCATTTGGGCATGTCTCATTCCCAACTGCCATCAAGCACAACACGAACAGTCTCTCTGTTTTGAAAATTTGCAAGATCCAAGGATGAGGAAAAGTTTTATGCTTCTTCTTCCACTACAAAACCAAAGCTACATGAGCCGAAATTGCCTACAATAGAGCGGTTGCCCAAGCTCGTAACATCCACAATAAAATGACTTTTTTTTTTTTCGTTTCTATTTTTGTTTGCAGTTTTTTTGTTTAGTAGATATTTTTAAATAATATCAATGAATCATATATATAAGACATGTTAGTTGCTATAGCAGGTTGATTTGAATAGCGCACCCTTAAAATATTGAATGAAACATTAACGAAAGTGTCATATTTGTCTACCACATTACTACAAATACCATTTACAAGACAATTTTTGAAACTAAATGGTGTATTTACTAATAAAGCAATTAACCAAAAAAAAAAAAAAAGGTTATGATATTTTATGTGCGAAACTCATACGACTTAGTCCTTGAACTAGTAAAGCGTATTAGCAACGGTGAAAAGAGTGGTCTTAATCAATTGAATGAACTCATACGATTTTATTTGCTGCAACGCTAATCATAACCTTCAATGATAATTGCATAAAGGAGGGGAACAAAAAAAAAAAAAAGGAAAACTTCACTGAAAATCTTCGAACTTTCACTCGTTTTAAAATATTTCCCTAAACTTAAAAAAATTTCTCAATTTAATTAGTCCCCTGAACCATCAATTGCTCTCAATTTCGATCCCTCCATCAATTTTAGCTGTTAAATAAAATAAAAATAATAATAAAAAAAAAAACCAAAATATCATTGATTTTCAATTTTTTATTTTTTTGCAAAAAAAAAAAAAAAAATTTTGGAAGTTTGAATTTTATACATAAGTCAGTGGCATAAACATCATATAATGTTTAAAATCTGACAGAGGGGTCTTAATTGAAAGTAATTGAAACTTCAGGGGACTAAATTGAGAGTTTTTAAAGTTTAGGGGAATATTTCAAAACGGATAGAAGTTCTAAGGTCTTTAATGAAGTTTCCCAAAAAAATAATAAAAAAAAAGAAATGAAATGAAAGAATTGTATTGTTCGTTCACTTTGCCAAATGCCAAAAGTGGAAAGAATTCTTTTTTTTTTTTTTTTTTATCTGACCTCACCATTTTTTGCAAATGAAAATTAGAAGAGTTTTTTTTTTTTTTTTTTTGTAACAAATTATCTCTTCATTGATATAATAATTAAATTGGGCAAAATATTCTGTATTTTGTATTTTCGTTATGAATTCTGTAAGATATTTGTTATGGAATAGATGTAGTGGAAGATTATAGATTGAAGTAGAAAATGGTAATGGAGTAGATTTGTAAGTTCTTGTTGGCGTAATTCGGTAAGCAAAATAGTGATCAAGAGTGCCGCCGTTCGGACGAGAAGAAAGGCCGTCCGGACGCTTGAAGAATTCTATTTTTCCAGAGAGCCTTGTTTGCAATCTCGTCTGCAAGCCCGTCTAGACGAGCTCGATAAACAAGAATTCCCGAGAGCCTTGTTTGCAGTGTTGTCTGAACTCCGTCCGGACGCCTATGTTTTTTCGTCTAACGACATTTTCTAAAAAGGTCATATCTAGAGTTCTAGACCTCTGATTGGAGCAAGCTTTATGGCTTTGGAAATCTAACACAAAGATCTACAAAGACATATTTCACGAGATTCAGCTAATTCCAATGTTTACTAGGTGAAAACGGGCCATAAAGAGAAACTGCAGAATAGCTCGTCTGAAATCTCGTCCAGACGAGATTGCAGACGAGGATGTGTTAAAAACACTTTTTGGACGTGTTTTGTTGCCCTGTCCAGAAGAGACATGTTCTCGTCTGAACGCCACCTACCTGTAACAGTTTTAAATGAATTGAAACTGCTTTCTAGGTCTAGGGATGATGGGGCTATTATAAATACACCTCTATAGAAAGAGAGAGGTACGAATTTTCACCCCCAGAGAGTTCGTGAGAGGTTATGCTTAGAGAGAAATATTGTAAGCCTAGTTGTTCCTCTTAGAGGATCTTTGTTAATTTGATTGTGAGCGTAATTGAGAAGTCTATCGGAAGGGTCCGGTAAAGGAGAATCACGTTGAAGAAGATTGTGAGCGAGGAGACGAGTTGGAGGCTTGTTGATCTTACAGAGTCAAGGTCTTACATCAGTCTGTAAGTGTTCCTAATGTCTGTAATCTTTGAATAATATTTTGATAGTGATTTCCTGGGTTTTGCTGCCCCGGAGAGGTTTTACTTTTATATTTGTTTCTAAAAGGTTTCCTCTTCGACACCAAAATCTTTGTGTTTGATTTTTCATATTTTGGTGATTGCTTGCTTAGATATAAATATCTGTTAATTCCACATAAACTGTGATATTTATCTATTTGGCATTTTTCAATTGGTATCAGAGCGGGTTCACTCCGTGAAGGATTAAAATTCCTAAGTGTTATCTTTGTTTCTTGTTTAAGATGTCTCAAACCCTTAATACTGTGCCTAATTTTAATGGATCAAATTATGGCTATTGGAAGTCCCGTATGAGATTTTTCTTAAAATCAATAGACGTTTGGTTTGCCATTGAATCTGGATTTAACGCTCCTAATAAGCCGACAATCGAATGGTCTAATGTTGGAAAACATTCTCGTGTAGCGAATGACAAAGCTATGAATGCCCTATACTTGGCAATTTCACAAACAGAGCACTCTAGAATTTCAAATTGTGATAGTGCCAAAGATGCATGGAAGATCCTAGAAACTACTTATGAAGGAACAAATCTTGTTAAAGCTTCAAAACTTCAAATGTTAGTTTCTCAGTTTGAGAAAATTGAAATGTTAAAGGATGAGACATTTAATGATTTCTTTGGTAAACTTAGTGAAATTAGAAATTCCATGATAAATCTAGGAAAGAAAGTTCCTGACACTAAGATTATTAGAAAGGTCATAAGATCACTCCCTGAAAGATTCAGAATGAAGGTAACAGCCACTGAGTCATGCACTGATCTGGAAACCATGAGGATAGAAGAATTAGTTGGTGCCCTTCAGACTTATGAGTTTTCTTTGCCTCAACCTAGGAAAAATAAGGACATTTTCCTTAGAACTCTTAAGAAGAACTCTGATGAGTTATCTGATGAGGAATCACCAGATGATGAGGAACTTGCCTTGATAGCTAGGAAGTTTTATAAGCATGAACCTAGAATGTACAAGAGATTTGGAAAACCAATAGAGAGTACTCAAGATAGAAATGAAAGAGACCCACGTGGTCGAAAATGTAATGAGTGTTCTGGCTATGGTCATGTGCGCAAGGATTGTGCTAACCTCATGGGTAATAAGCCAAAAGATAAAAAAAGCTTTCAATATTACCATGAGCGACATTGATGAGGAAGATCTTGATGATTCTCCTAATTATGTAGCGTTTGTTGCTTCCTATGATTCTGATGATTCTAATCAATCAGATGTTCAGTCTGCCTATGAAAATGAATCAAATAGGGTTAGTGATCCTCAAAAATCCTATGACAATTTAATGGAAAAATTTTCTATGCTTAGAAATACTAACCTAAAAATTGTCAAGGATGTTAAAAATCTTGAACTGGAAAGGGATAATTTGTTGAAAGATTTGAGTGATTCACATGCTGTTTGCAATTCTCTTAAATCTGAAAATCATGTGTTAATTGCTAAGAATAAATCCCTTCAAAATGATCTGACTGAAACTAGAAATCACTTAAGCACTTTCTCTAGTGAAAAGCTTAATCAAATGTTGCATGTTCAGAAGTGTTCTAGTGACAGATCTGGTTTAGGATTTGATAAAACTGCATCTTTATCTTCTAACTGTGCTACCCCTTCGGACCACCGCCAGTTGCTCTTATACTATTTCTTCTTATTTTGCAGTGAAGCTAATCTATACACAAACACCAAACCAATAGAAGACAGCCACGTCATCCTCAAAAAACTGTGTTCTAATACTTGCGATGCTAACAATCGCTAGCTTTATAGCATGGCAACTCTACCATTAAAGGCCGTGGCACTAATCCAAGTGCAATGCCAGAGGGGGATCCATTGGGGCACTTTCTAGCATGGGTCTAGCTAGTGTCGGTCTTATAAGCCTTGGCGGATTTGTCTTGCACGCCCCTTTAGCGTTGAAGAAAGAAAAGAAATGGAAAAGAAAAGAAGAAAGCGGAAAGAAAAAGAAAAGAAGAATAAAAGAAGCAGGGGCGTGTTGCGTGGGGTGAGAATCTGGAAGAATTTGAAAATTTACGAGGAAATTTTTAAATTTAAAATTTGAAAATTAGTGATGTGTTAACAGTAACACGTCTCTAATTTTCAAATTTTCTATTAATTCACTTAAAATAAAAAGGAAAAAGTAAAAAATAATGAGAAATGTTAAAGTCACAACATAAACTCAACAAAGACTTAAACTCAACTACTATCTTACATGTCATTTAAAAAATAAAAATAAAAATTAAAGTTTGATGTTTTGAATTCAATTTTATTATTTTTTTTAATTTTTTAAATGACACGAAACAGAGAAGTTGAGTTTTTATTGAGTCTATGTTGTGGCTGTATCACCTCTCAAAAGTAATATTTGGTGACGTGTCACAATGGAATGTCCCCGATGACACATCACCATTTTGGTGACGTGCTAATGTAACCTGTCACAATGACACATCAATTGTCACACACTTTGTTTTTATTAATTTTTTCTTTTGTGAAATATTATTTGATTATTTTAAAAATTGGTAACTTGTTAATCTCTAGTATTGCGTTTTCAATATGATGATTGCTACATTAATATATATAATAGAATCATTGAAATCGATCTAATCCTTTTTGGATCTATTTATTTCTGTTAACGCATGGTTCACAGCACAACCGATGAACCGATGATAACGCCGTCGGCAAGCTCTGTGACCAAGATGCAGGAGGCCGGAGGTATGAGATGGAGAGCTTGAGGTCTCCGTGTGTGGACTTGTTGTCCAGAAAGACTCAGCATTTGGATATCAGTATGAGGAAGTTTTAAATTAATTTTTTAGTTATATATATATATATATTTTAGGAAGAGTAACACATCTCATTATTTTATTGTTGTTGATGCGACATATTAATGAAACCTATAATGTGTTTTGACATAATTTCAATTCACTGCAAGGACTAAATTGTTATTTGGCCTACGTCAATGACATTTTTTAATTATATTTTTATACTACAGTGAGCGATTTGTAATTTAGGCAAATGAGACTAATTTTGCATTTATTCATTTCCTAAAAACTAAATGAAAGAAAAAAAAAGAAGGGAAAGTTTTTTTTTTTTTTTTTTTT
>CM017328.1:12178850-12205523 GCA_006937295.1 Carpinus fangiana | reverse complement strand
ATTGAAACCCCATGATTTTATTGTTAGTTCACTTTGCACTTCATGGAGCATGTGTTGTCTAAATTTCCAACCTTGAGTGAAATGATGTTTGGATGCCTGGATGATGTGGTTCGTATGTTTAACATGTTAAATTTGCTAATGATGTGTGAACCATGTGTTTGTGTGAAGGGATTTGTCCATTAATAACATAATGCCAATAATTGTTTGTGGGTGTCATTCCTGAAAAACCCTCACGAGACTTCACTCGTCCACTAGGGAATTCCTAGGGGTTTAAAAGGCTTGTTGCATACGCTAAATGCAATCATTTTTCCCACGAAAGCGGATTTATGTTTCTTGTTTTTTTATTTGTGTTTTCATTTTTGTTTTGCTAAGGGACTCGCAAAATATAAGTTTGGGGGTATTTGATGAGTGCCTAAAAGTGCTTATTTGAACCCCTTAATTTATATTCGCTAGGCTCTTAGTATTGTTAATTTCTAATGTTTTGGTTAGTTTTGGTGTTTTAGTGTTTTGCAAGTTGTTAAGTTGCATTTGGGGCTAATGCCATCAACTTTGGGGCTTCAGACAGTTCGGGGAGCTTTGACAGCAAATTTGAGTTGAGCGATAATTCGCACCCGATGAGTCCCACCAAAACGGCCATATCTGGAGTTTTAAAACTCCGATTGGAGTGATCTTGATGTCTTTAGAAAGCTAACCCAAAGATCTACAACTTTGTATTTCACATGTGAGGGCTAATTATGAAGGCAATGCATTCGAACGCACGTTTTACGTTC
This sequence comes from Carpinus fangiana, assembly GCA_006937295.1. Taxonomy (NCBI): domain Eukaryota; kingdom Viridiplantae; phylum Streptophyta; class Magnoliopsida; order Fagales; family Betulaceae; genus Carpinus; species Carpinus fangiana. The sequence continues at coordinate 12,204,753 of CM017328.1, read as the reverse complement.
GAACGCACTTATGCCCATCAAATGCCGAAATTCATGCACGAGTGCGTTCGAACGCACCTAGTGCGATCGAACACACCTTATCTGACCTGGCAGCGCTGAAACCCTAAATTTAGCCTATAAATATCCTCCTTTCTCTTGTAAACGAACCTTACGTTTGGAAAACGCTTGGAGGCACCCCTTGTGGCCTAAATCCTCCCTGTTCATCACTGTAAAACCCTCTAAACGTCATTTTATCATTTATTTTATTTAATGCTTTTAGTTGTTTTAGTTTAGTCTCTTATTTTTCCTCACTATAGATTTATTTACATTTATTCATGTTTAGTTCGTATTATTCTGTCATTTCAATTTATATTTATTCGTTTCAATGCATTTTAGTGACAAAAGTGTATTGATTGTAGTTTACAAATCGCCAAACGTCAACACTCGTTGCAACCGGAGATACATCGGATATTCGTCTTCGGACCATTATCCGTTGTGACCTATTGTAACAGTGTTTGCCTCGAGTAGTTTGACAAGATTTTGTAGCAACAATAGGATATGCATATGGTTTTATCGATAAACGGAAATATGAACAATGCAATTAGCAAATAGAATACGCCAATTAGCGTAATCATTATTAAATATGAGCTAAGCATGTTTATTTGTTAATTAATTTGTAGTGAGGTAGATTAGGGATTGTAGTCGCTTTTATTTGTTTATTTTATTGCATTTTAATTTAGTTTATTTTTATGCACGCCATGTGTTTGATTTTGGGATTAGGTTAAGATAGGATTAGTTTAGGCATTGTAAAATCGATTTTTAACGAAACACGATTCTCTGTGGGTTCGACACTCACACTTGCACATCTACTCTATGACGATCGACTCGTGCAATTGGCGAGTACAATTAAATTTGTACATCAATATGTGAACCATGTGTTTATGTAAAGGGCTTTGTCTGATTAATAACATAGTGTCAATAATTGTTTGTGGGTGTCATTCCTGAAAAACCCTCACGAGACTTCACTCGTCCACTAGGGAATTCCTAGGGGTTTAAAAGGCTTGTTGCATACGCTAAATACAATCGTTTCTCCCACGAAAGCGGATTTATGTTCTTTGTTTTTATTTGTGTTTTTAGTTTTGTTTTGCTAAGGGACTAGCAAAATGTAAGTTTGGGGGTATTTGATTAGTGTCAAATATTGTTTATTAGACCCCCCTTCACTTATGTTTGTTAGGCTCTTAGCTGTGTTAATAACTAATATTTTGTATAGTTTTTAGTGTTTTGTGCTGTGCAGGTCATTGCATTAAAACACGGCTAGCAAAGGGCAAAGAGGACTTAAAAGTGAAAAAGTTGATTCCTGCCAAGTGCGTTCGACCGCACTTGGTGTGTTCAAATGCACTCACGATCGCACGCAGAAGCCGCGGTCGCACGCATGCCCAGCCAGCCCTAGCGGTTTTCTACGGTCGAACGCAGGAGCTGCGGTCGAACGCATGCCTAGTCAGCCCTAGCCGCCACAGCAGTTATTTTGCGTTCGACCGTAAATAACTGGTGCGTTCGAACGTAGGTAGTGCGTTCGAACGCACTTTAGTGACCCCCCAGCTTATAAATAGGACCTCGATGTATCATTTGTTTTTCACGTTTGGGAGGCTCCTCTAGGGCCCAAAACCCTCTGTTTTCCATTGTAAATCCCTCGTAAATTGTCGTTTATTTAATTTATGTTTTATTTTACTTTTAATTAGTCTCTTATTCCCTTCACTATAGATTTGTTTACATTTATTTATGTTTAGTTCGTATTATTCTGTCATTTAAGATTTATGTTTATTCATTTCAATGCATTTTAGTGACAAAAATGTGTTGATTGTTGTCTACAAATCACCAAACCTCAACACTCATTGCAACCGGAGATACATCGGATATTCATTTGTGGACCATTATCCGTTGTGACCTCTTGTAACAGTGTTTACCTCGAGTAGTTTGATAAGATTGTGTAGCAACAATAGGATATACATATGTACTTTATCGATAGACGAAAATATGAACAATGTGTTAACGCTCAGAGTATGCCTTGTAACATAAATGTTTAATACATATGAGCTAAGCATGTTTATATGTGAATTAATTTATTTTGAGGTGGATTAGGGACTGTAGTTGCTTTTATTTCTTTATTGCTTTTTAATTTAGTTTTATTTTATGCACGCCACATGCTTGACATTGGGACTAGGTTAAGATAGGATTAGTTTAGGCATTTTAAAGTTGATTTTTAGCAAAACCGATTCTCTGTGGGTTCGACACTCGCACTTGCACATCCACTGTATTACGATCAACTCGTGCAATTGGCGAGTACAATTAAATTTGTACATCAACCACCACAAATCACCTTGTTCCTCTGGCCATTTGTTCTCTTTTCCTGTACCGCATCAATCTGCTGTGTAGTGCATCAATCTGCTGTTTATTATGATGCGTTTCAAAAAAAAAAAAAAAAAACCGGAGAAAACATGACCCGATCCTCCTCCTCCGGCACCTTTCTCAGTCGCCTAACCACTGGCCAGCTAAGACCAACGGCGCCCCACCATCGCCATCGCATCCCACTTCCTAGATGTGCTGCCGCAAGAATCCTCTGACAGCCAAGCAGGCTGCCACGTTAGCCAGTCGGAGTCCTACCTCCGTTCATCCTTGACCCATCGCAACTATCCACGGGTCAGATCCAGCACCATCCCATCTCGCCGGCGGTTCAGCCACCGAAATTGCCCAGTGCTACTACAGGACTTCATCTGGTTTGTTTTGTGATTCTTTGAGAAGACAAAGAATGTTTGGTTAGATATTTTATTTACCCTTGTTCTAGTCGTAAGATTTTCTTATCCTAGGTTAGGAATAGGATATTCTGGTTTAAATTCCAATTTTGGTTCTGTTTGGTTACGAGATTAAGGTTATCCTTATCCCGGTTCATGTAATCTGAGAATAGGATACTTTTCAAAAAAAAAATCAAAAAAAAAAAATTAAAAATNCAAATGACTCGTGCAATTGGCGAGTACAATTAAACATGTACATGTGCACGCATGCTGGCCAAGAGCACTCACAGTCATAGCCCACTTGACCACCGCAAATCGCCTTGTTCCTCTGGCCATTTGTTGTCTTTTCCTGTACCCCATCAATCTACTGTGTAGTGCATCAATCTGCTGTTTATTATGATGCGTTTCAAAAAAAAAAAAAAAAAAACTAGAGAAGACATGACCCGATCCTCCTCCTCCGGCACCTTTCTCAGCCGCCTATCCACTGGCCAGCTAAGACCGACAGCGCCCCACCATCGCCATCGCATCCCACTTCCTAGATGTGCTGCCGCAAGAATCCCCTGACAGCCAAGCAGGCCACCACGTTAGCCAGCCGGAGTCCTACCTCCGTTCATCCTTGACCCATCACAACTGTCCACGGGTCAGATCCAGCACCATCCCATCTCGCCGGCGGTTCAGCCACCGAAATTGCCCAGTGCTACTGCAGGACTTCATCTGGTTTGTTTTGTGATTCTTTGAGAAGACAAAGAATGTTTGGTTAGATATTTTATTTACCCTTGTTCTAGTCGTAAGATTTTCTTATCCTAGGTTAGGAATAGGATATTCTGGTTTAAATTCCAATTTTGGTTCTGTTTGGTTACGAGATTAACGTTATCCTTATCCCGGTTCATGTAATCTGAGAATAGGATACTTTTCAAAAAAAAAAATCAAAAAAAAAAAATCAAAAATCAAAAATTAAAAATAATCAAAAGAGGCCCAAAGATGCCCACCAAAAAGAGGCCCAAGATGCCCACCAAAAAGAGGCCCAAGTTGCCCACAAAAGAAGCTTAATTAAGTTACCAATTTTTTCTTTCTTTCTTGACCCTTTGTTAGCCCATTATTTGGCATTTATGGTATTACCCATGTCAATTTTAGCCCACAGTGACTCATTTTGCTGATGATCTTGGCCCCATTTATTTTGGCCTTTGTGGTATTGTTTAAAACCCAGGCCCGGCCTTTGTGGTATTGTTTTAAACCCAGGCCTATTCCAGCCCATTGTTGGCTTTCATATTTGGCCATTGGCCCATTATTTGTAATTTGGCATTTGTGGTATTGCCTATACCCATTTTCGTCCATAGTTGGCTTTCATGTAAAGCCCATAGTTGGCTCATTTTGCCAAAAGTTGCGGATGTTCAAAAGCTGCTGATGCTTCAAATTCTGATGTCATCGCCTCCAACTAGCCACCATCTCGGCCTCTGTCGCCGCTCAAGAAGCAAACTCAAGATTTCACAAGTTCCCACCTTGAGTTTGAGGGGGAATGTTAGAGAATAGCAATGAGCTTATCCTACATTGCTCAAGTGTTGAGAAAGCCCACATAAATAAGCCTTACCTAAGCTGTCCCACATTGGAAAAACATAAAGTCACTCTCCCCTTTGGCTCCTATATAAAGAGGCTTCTTATTTTCAATTATATTCACTCAATAAATCAAGATGTAGCCTATAGGGCTTTAGTATGTGAATGTAGGTCTTAAACTGAACCACCTTAAATTTTGTGTCTCTTGTTTCTTCTCTCTTGCTCTTTTATATTTCTGTATTATATTTCCGCTTTATGATTTCTTTCAATATCACATGAAGTGATTTATAATTTATGTCAACCACATAGATTTTTAAATTATTTGTTATACCACCGAGAGTGATTTATAATTTAGGCTAACTACAGAAACCATTTTTTCATTTCTTCATATAATAAGAGGCATACAAAGTTAGCATCTTATTCTACTACCAAGTCTATCCAAGGGTAACGCTACGCTTACTTCCACTTTTTTACACCAATTTTCTTTCACCTATAGGTGGCTTTTAAAACTGTCTCTTATTCAATTATGGTTTTAAAAACCACATATAAGTGTGAAAAAATTATGTAAACAAGTGGGAGTAAGTATAACATTATTTGTCTATCCAATTTTAGCTAAATATTAGATGTATAATTAATTGATTTTATCAAATTATGCAAATCTTGATTTAGAGCAAAACACCTAAAAAACACCTAAACCAAACCAAACAGTACAAAATATTTTTATATAACAAGTAGTACACAGAAATTGCCTTTTTTTTTTTCCACACTATCAACATAGACAATTTGCTTAAAACACCTAAACCAAACCAAATAATATAAAATATTTTGATATAACAAGTAGTACACAAACATGGCTCGTCTTTTGTTTTGTTTTTTGTTTCTTTTTCTTTTTCTTTTTCACTATCAACAAAGACAATTTGCTTTCTTTTTTTTTTCCCCAATTAAGACAGATTGCTTTCTTACACAAGACAACACATACACGCAAGAGTGCTTCTTTGAACACACCCTACACATTTAATATATATTTTCACCAAGGAAATAAGCCAAAAGGTCCTATTGCTAATCGACTTTCTCAACCAGTTATCAGCCAAGGAAGTGGTGGCAGTTGGCAAAGTTGCTTTTTATCAGTAAATGTATGTTGTGGACTAGCAAACTATCTGCCATCATCCAATGGTTTCAATACATGGTTACTTGTGCTGTTCTGTTGTACCCAGCAGTTGAGTTTGTGGAATAATTGCTAGTGCCAACATCAATGCTAAAAGAGTGTGCAGATTTAGTGAGCATGTACCCAGTCTCTTTTGTATAGAGATCAACCTTCTCTAGCGGATGCTTTTTCATAATTCTCAAACTCTCCAGCTCCATCGCCACTTCTTTCATTGAGGGCCTATCCTCTCCTCTATCACTCAAGCATCTTTTTACCATACTAACCACTTCCTTCAGTTCCGCAACATCATCCTCATTTATAATGTGGTTGAAAGACTCCGAGTTCTAGAGGTTGAGCGATGGGAAACAATTGTAACATTACTCTTAATAAAAAAATAAAAAATTTTCTCCTATATAATTACCACAGAAACATAACATCACCAGAGTACTATAAACTCTCATTATGAAATTATAAACACATAATGTGCTAGTATTCAATAACCTCATAAGTAGTAAAGTTATACGGTCTATGCTTATCATAAGCTGTCTAGTTTATAGAATGGAGTCTCAACTGCTACTGCTCCTACTCCTGCTAGTCCACAAAGCAATAAGCCTATGTGTCTCATCCATTAGGCCAAATGATAAAGTCTTTAACAACTAAGAGGCCCACCAATATCCCTATCCTTAGTACTACAATATATAGGGCAATCTGAGAAAGATGTAAAGGGAGAAGGGGTGAGTTCGACAACTCAGTAAGTAGCTACAACACCAAATGCTATAAAACATGCTATACAGAATTTTATGTTATAATCTCAGTTATGAACAACAATAATCTTTACAGAATAAAATGATTAATAATTAAAGCAAGATGGTTGTAAAATAAATAAGCACTTCCTTTTACTTTTATTTCAAAATAATTGTCTTGCCCTCTAACCCATAGCCGCAATTTTACCATGAGCGGGACACGTTGGCTTGGTTGTCCCGTAGGACCTCTAGGCTCATCCTGTCATCACAGGGGAGAGCTACCGAGTTGGAAGCTTCCCATAGGTGAAGGCCACCTTGCCAGTAGCACACACCTTCTCGTAACCATCCTTCGGTATGCTTGCCATGCTACCCTATGCGATCCGGTACCAATCATTACTTTAGCAATGCCTCAGGGTTAAACATTTAGAAACATGAATGTACATGTAACATTTCATATGCTCTGTAAGCTCATCTGTAACTGTATGCTATGCCATAAACTTTTGAAAGCTCTTTTTCATTTATAATCGTAGTCATGCATGACTCACAAAAATGAGATAATTGTAGTACGTAAAATTCTTAAATCATGCCATATGATTGAATAAAACTTTGTATTAAAAATCTGAAAAGAAGTGCAATTGAAAATCATGTAAGTGGATTCTTTATAAAATTCTCAACATTTTTTCAAAAATTTATAATAAAATCTGTTGGGGTTTTTGGTGTTGTGTCCCCTTACCTGGCATCATATGTCCTTAATTTGATTCTACATTCAACTCACAATTCCCACGACGGAGGTAAAAAGTACCTTAGTCATCAATTCGTTTGTCCTTAGCAAAAAAACATTATAGTGGCATCAAACCCCACCATGCTTGATTTATATGTCTCCCATAAAATTCTAATAATCAACTCAACTAAGGCCTCAATAAAACATCCAAGGTTATAATATTCTTATTACTTTAAAATCATTCGACTACAATTGATAGCTTAAAAAGTCTACCTAGCCATAATATCGCTCTCTTCCTAAACCATTTAATTTGGCAACTTACTCCCAATATCAAAAGCTTAAAAACATTTACAACAATCACTCTAATTATAACTAATCCCTCCAAATAGCAATTCACGTGTTCATACTCTAAAAAGCCCCAATTTAATTTTAGGAATTTAGCTTCATACTAAAAATACCATAAAAGATATGAAAATATTACCTTGGAGTTCTCATATTTTTCTTCCTTCTTCCTCCCCTTTCTTTCTCTTCCCTTTTTCTTTCTCTTCTCTCTTTTGTTTCTTTTCTTCTCTTGATGAGAAATCAACTAGTACAAAGACAAGAACGTAAGACTTTGGCTACTTCGAGGGAGCCTTGACCTCCAAAACACAATAAGTGTATCGTTTGATAATATTCAGCATGCCTCTTTATTCATTAAGCCTCCTTTAAATAGGAGAAAATTATACACGAGAAACCTTGGACTAGGACTTGACTCTAGTATTCAGATTATGACCTTGCAAGGGAAAAATCACAAATACTGTTATGGAAAGAATCATTCCTTATTGGAAAACAATCTAAAAGAAAATACTCTCCCTATTAGCCTAAACGTGGGCCACACGTCTGGGGGATTGACTAATATAATTTAATATGGAGATATTCTCCTTATTGAACACAACTTAAGGCATACGTAACTTGGGGACTACATCATTCCCCTCTTCTAACATTTCCCTTGTCCTCAAGGGCAAAATTTGGGAATTGTTCTTGAAGGAATTCCTGCTCCTCCCATGTTGCTTTTGCCAGTGATAGTCCCTGCCAGTGAACTAAAATCTCAGGCTTCTTGTTCCGCACACGCTTCTCCAACACAGCTCTCGGCTTTGAACTGATGCGAGCTCCTAGAGGCAAACTGACGTGGAAAACAGGGTGGATGCGAGCTCCTAGAGGCAACTCCAGCTTGTAAGCTACTGGGCTTATCTTTTTGATGATTTTAAAGGGTCCAAAAAATCTTGCTGCTAACTTTGCACTCTTACGTAGGTGGACGAACATCTGTTTATATGGGTGTAGTTTAAGAAACACCCATTCCCCTTCCTCGAACTCTTTTTCCCTTTGTCTACCATCATACACCTACTTCATTCTTTCCTGTGCCAATCTCATGTTCTCCCTCAATTCCTTTAACACTTGGTCTTTTGTTAGTTGCTCCCTTTCCACCACTTCCACCTTTGTCGTCCCCGGTAGGTAAGTCAGCGAGGTGGGTGGGTCTCTCCCATAAACTGCTGCAAAGGGGGTTGTTTTGAGGGTAGAATGCCAACTCGTATTATAACTGTTCTTAGCCCAAGCCAACCACTTGCCCCATTCCTTGGGTTGAGAGCTCGTAAATACAGTTCCATTGTGCAATTCACAACCTCGGTTTGGCCATCCGTTTGAGGATGATAAGCTGAGCTAAAATTGAAACTAGTGCCATGTAATCTAAATAATTCCTTCCAAAAATGACTGGTGAATGCCGGGCATACTTGGACAAACGATCCACAACCACAAAGATCGTGGTCTTGCCCCTTGAGTTAGGTAACCCGTCAACGAAATCCATAGAAATTTCCTCCCAAATTCTCTCCGGCACCGGCAGGGGTTGCAACAACCCTCTAGGTGTAAGGCTATCCACCTTGTGGCGTTGACAAACTTTACATTCCATAATGAACTCTTTTATTCGTCGCCGCATCCCCTTCCAATAAAAATTCACCCGTATCCGCTGAAATGTCTTTTGGTACCCTTCATGAAATCCCCCATGTATTTGTTCTATAATGGCTGAGATAAGCACATATTTTTCCAGAAGAAAAATTCGTTCTTTAAAAAACACAATACCTTCCTTATATTTCCATGGGCCTATGGCTTCTCCATCTAGGATCCTTTGCGCCAGCTCCTTCATCTCTGCATTATCTTCTATTTCCCTTTTTATCACATCCAACCAATTGGCAATTGGACTAGAGATGGCTACTAGCTCTCCAAAATTCTACATCTCCCCTCTCCTTAAGAGCGCATCGGCCACCACGTTCTCTCTCCCTTTTTTGTACTCGATGGAAAAATCAAACCCTATAAGCTTATATAACCACTTTTGTTGAGCGGTGGTGGAAATTTTCTAAGTCCGTAGGTATTTCTGGCAGTGCTGATCCGACCTCACCACAAAATGTCTCCCAAACAAATACGGCCGCCACTTCTGGACCGCCATGACGAAAGCCAACATCTCCTTCTCGTAGGTGGATAATAAAAGTTGGGTTCCCAACGCAATGGGTCGTTCTTGAAGAAGGACAGCGCCAATGCCCACCCCTGAGGCATCACACTCTACCACAAATTCTTTAGAAAATTCTGGTAAGACAAGGATGGGTTGGAACGCCCCCAAAATTAACCTCGGCTAATTTGGTGGAGTCACTGGCAATTTACCCTGTTGAGCCAACTTGTGATCCAACGAGTATTCACCCTTATAAAAATGGTCAGAGTAAATGCAAGGAAGGTGAATAAATCAGAGAGTACTACAATTCATCAAGTAAGAACATGGAGATACTAAATAATGAAGACAAACCTGTAACTACAAACAAGGCATAGCCAGTCCGGCAATAGCAAATCTAGCCACTCCCGTAGCGGTGAATCAGATTTTCTAAGGAATAATAACTGTGTAAGTCTAATGACTTAGTAAGAAAACCCCACACTTAGGTATGACATGAGCCCAATTTATAAAAGTAAACATGCAATCTGAGTAATAGCCCAAAGAGGGAATTACCTCCGCTAATACACCATTCCACAGGTTTTAGGGCTTTTAAAGCTCGATGGTGTAGAACCGGCGATAATTGCCTAATTGTTTTGATGCAGAAAAGAATAATGCTTTATAGGTCATAACTCCCATACATGGTCTACCTGAGATATTACCCATTCTCAGCAGGGTTGATGCTGTCCCGAGGGACCTATAATACAATGCCAATGCCCCAACCATTGCACAACATACCGTACGTAACATTAGTGACACGATCGGGTCCGACCCCGAGTGGCCCATACCAATTAAAGACATCCGTCCTGTAGTGACCGAACCATTGGGAATGGTTGCATCAAGGTCACGAAACCAATGGATCCACAGCCTTCACATAACGCACACATTTGACCATGATATGCAGTTTATATAGTAAGCCCATGGCCGTTTATACTGCACGTACCGGCGTACCATGTCTTACAATGCATCTTAGTAGTTTATTGAATAATGCAGTTACCAAGTGATTATGGGAAACAGGCATGCTCATATCATACGCGTGGTCAGTCAACTGACATATCCCATGGTTTACGTAAAAAGGGTGTAAGTGTTTACTTACCTTGCACATTCAAGCGAATCCTCCGACCAAGCTATCTCCTATCATAACGGATGCAGGACACCGTTATTCTAAGCCTTATGAAACCTAGAGTTATGGCTAAGCTAAGGCGTACACGTGCGAAACTTAAGAACAGGTGCTTTGCCTACTGACCGTACATCCGCCCTCGATGGCGTACGTCCACTCAGTGTGTCGAGCACACTGTTGCAAGATTCGGACAGTGCATATCTCCCATAGAAATCACAGACTTCTAGACCTCTTCTAAGCTAGTAAAACAGGACATGCAACGCAAGAAATTGCAGAACCATGATCTTTTGAGAAAACTCTTTGAAAACATCGTTATCTTTAAAAGAACGCTTAATGAACACTTGGAGTTCTCATCAAAACAGAAACATAAGATAACGAGGTTATAATTACAAAGGAATAGAGCTTACCCCGAAGCTGGGCACGGACATGGTCTCCTCACCTCGGAAACTCTCTGTTGAAGCTCTCTCCCTCAGGTTTCTTACTCAAAACTCTAAGGAAAGGTTCTAGCAGCCTAGGGGCACACCAGAGGAAGAAGAAGGCGTGAGAAATGAAGAGGAGGGGAAGGCTATTTATAGGGAAAGTTCACCACCAAATCCCTGACAGAGCAGCGGACATCCGACAACCCCAGCAGACGTCCGACAACCCTAGCGTACGTCTGGTGGTCTTTATACATCGATCCAGAGGGTGCCTCGTACATCCAGGTATTATCAAGAGGGTATTCCAAAAAGTTGTGTACGTTCGGTGGTCCCCCATTGTACGTCCGCACTATAGACAGAAGCGTACGTCCATCAGACCTAGCGTACGTCCGCCACCTGTAAGTCAGTGTTAGGCTTTTATTTCTAAAGGTTCCAAATGTGATTAGGTTTAAGCTAAAGGCTTTTAGGTCCCGTTAAATCCCTTCTTTGAAAATCTCTATCAATTACTCCTAAGGGAAAGGTTTTGGGTTAATTAAAAGGTTGGCTTTTATCATGGTATTACACTCTCCCCTCCTTATAGAAATTTCGTCCTCGAAATTTAGAGCCCCTAGTACCAAAGGTAATTTATCCATTTTGAGAAAAAGGTTTTGCAACTTGAAATGCAGAAATAGAAGACAAATCACGTAAAAACTTCGCAAGTTGAAAACGGCAAGAAAATGTACTAGATAACATTTTGCAGTTCTTAAAAGTGAAAAGGGTTAACAAGCATCACATCAACCATCAAACACACGTAGTCATAGATATGCACAAGACAAAATTACCACCGTAAAAATGGTGGTCTTAAGCTGTAGCAAGATACATCCAAAACTGCCATCGTCGCGGTGGGCTTACTTGGAAAATAAATGCTGAAAGATAAAAACAAAAGCCTACTAAAACTATGGAAGAGATCGTCTCCTCGGAGTCGGCTCAGCGGACTCTCGCACCGGCGTCCCTCTCGCACTCAGGCTCCCAAGAGCACTAGGACTCCCCCTCGCACTAGGGCTCCCTCATCCTCTGCTAAAACTGGAGCTGGTGATGGCATAGTCTCTAACGTCCAATAGCCCCATGAGTGCTCGTACAGCCAGTCCAAGACAGCACGATCCTCAGCTCCAGCCCACTGTAGTGCCTGGAGGGCCTGCTGTAGCTCTTCTCATGTCTGTCAAACCGTGTCCTCAAGACGATCCATACGCTCCTCCAACCTAGCTGGTGCTCCACCAGCACTCTCCTGAGGCAAGTGTTTCAGATATAAAGCTGAACTAAGCACTTTCTAAACACTTAACGTCATCAAAAATACAACTGAACTAAGCGCTTTCCTTGAGGCAGGGCACCATGCCACTAAAGGCCTTGGAGATAAAGCTGAACTAGGCACTCTCTCGAAGCAAGTGTTTCTAAAATAAAGTTGAACTAAGCACTTTCTAAACACTTAAAGTCCTCAGAAATATAGCTGAACTAAGCATTTTCCTGAGGCAAAACATTATGCCAAAGCACCTTGCCGACTTGAAGAAATATAGCTGAGGTATTCTCCCGAGGATTACTCAGTGAAATATAGCCGAAGCATTTTCCCAAATCAAAGGCTTTAGAGATGAGTAGCTGAACAAGAACTTTCTCAAAAATTCAAACAAACCAATGAACTGCTTTCATCAAAGCAAGCAGTCTAGAGATACAGCTAAGCCAAGCACTCTCTATCGACCAAGATACCGAATATTTGGGAAAAAGTCAGGTAGAATAATCATAAGGATAAAGCTCTATGATTCTATTGCCAAAGAATGATCGATGAAGGAAAAAGTAAACAAGGCAGTTATGTTTTCTAAATACTCTTCCAGATCACACATGATCGGTGTCAAATATTATTTATTAGACCCCCCTTGACTTATGTTTGTTAGGCTCTTAGCTGTGTTAATAACTAATATTTTGTATAGTTTTTAGTGTTTTGTGTTGTGCAGGTCATTGCAACAAACATGGCTAGCAAAGGGCAAGAAAGAGGACTTAAAGTGAAGATTCTTGCCAAGTGCGTTCGACCGCACTTGGTGCGGTCGAACGCACTCGCGGTCGCACGCAGGAGCTGCGGTCGCACGCATGCACAGCCGGGCCTAGCAGTTATCTACGTTCGAACGCAAGGGATCTATGGTCGAACGCACGCCTAGTCAGCCCTAGCCGCCACAGCAGTTATTTGCGCTCGAACGCACGCCCTGCGTTCGATCGCAAATAACTGATACGTTCAAATGCAGTTAGTGCGTTCGAACGCACTTCAGTGACCTGCCAGCCTATAAAGAGGACTCTAGGTCCATTTGTTCAAGAGCTTTACTTTGGGGCGTGTTTTAGAGAGCAATTTGCCACTGTTAGCCTTGCTCTGGCCTTTTCTTTGTATTTATTTACATTAGTTTAATTATAATGCTTCCGTTTTGTTTATTTACGCTTCCTTTGATTATGGGAGGCTAGATCCCCAACTAAGGTTGAGGATGTAGCCTCACCATGAATGCTATGTTAATTGCTTACATTTAAGTCATTTCATTCCGTTATTTCTTTATGTGCTTAAATCGTTTCTCACTTGGTTTGGTGACAAAGCCAAGTGAGATTGCACCGTAGTCGTTTATTTTTGGTTTTTCGTCCGATGGATACATTCCATCCTTCGGTTTACGCTCATTTATCCATTGTAGTTAGTGTTAAATCACTTTCACTTTGGATCCTTTGAGCCTTAAACCGTTTATGGTTTGTCTTTCGTCAAAGGGACGGATTCCTTTAATCCTTCGATAGGTGCAAGAGATTTAGTCTTATTTCAAACCGATAGACGGATGTTTTAGCTTAGTGTTTTCAATTGATGTAGTTGAAATGGTGAGGTGAAAACCTCAACCTTGGTACTTTCATTTCGTTACATTTCCGCTATTATTTACTTTTAAGTTATCACAATCACCCACTGCGGAGCTAGGTTAAAATAGCACTAACCTAGACTCGAAGTTATTTTCGCATAAGGCAATTTGAGGTTCCTTGTGGGTTCGACTCGGTACTTGCACAACCACTATACGAGCTTCGGTTCGTTCAATTGCGAAGTACCTAAATTTGGTCCGATCAAAATTTGGCGCCGTTGCCGGGGAACCGTCTAAATTGTTTTGAATTTAACTTTGTTTTTAGTTTAATGTTATTTTTCTACTAGTTTTTATTTTCTGCATTGTACATTCTGTTTATAGTTTGTTTTGTGTTTTTGTTCATTTTTGTTTTTTTTTATTTAGTTTTAGTCGTTTATAGCTTTCTGTTCTAGTTCCTGGAAAATCAGGCGTCGACAGTGCGGTCGAACGCACATTTTGACGTTCGAACGTACTGCCGCCTATTCCAGCACGTTCGCGCACCTGCGAACGCCAGTCGCGCGCCTGCGTGCGAACTTAAGGCCCTGACAGAGACGCAGTGCAACTCGGCGGTCGAACGTACCTGTATTGCGTTCGAACGCACGTGCAACAGCCTGCCACATTTCTGCATCTGTGCGAACGAACGTACTGACATGCGCTCGAGCGCACCTCTGCTTCCAGCATCAACATACCTGAGGCAGTATGTTCAGTTTTTAATTTCTTAATGCTTTGATAAATTGTTAGACTTATTTTAATTGTTTTAATTGCCAGTTTTGAGTATTTTGTTTGCTGAGTTTAGTTGTGTTTATTTTATATTTATTTTTAATTGTTTATATATTTTGCATGTGTTTAGTTAATAATTTTGTTAGTTTAAATTTTTAGTTGTTTAAATTATTTTATTTTATTTTTTTTTACTGCTGTTTAGGTTATTTTAGTTAAGTTTATTCTCTGTTTTTATTATGTTTTCTTCTCTGTTTTTACTGCATCATTTTATAGTTGCTTTGGTTTGTTATGTTGCTTTGTTAAGTAGTTTTTGTTCATAGCTATTTTTTGCCATCTTGTTGTTTGCTGTTTTGTTCCATTGTTTTCTTTTATTTTTCCTGCATTTTTGCTTTTCTAGCTTGCTGTTTTTCCTTAGTGTATAGTTAAATTTCTGTTAGTTTATGCATGGTCGGCGATCGTTGAACCTAGAGTTAACACCATTAGATCCCGACTTAGAAAGAAACATTAGGAGAGCGCGTCGAGCTCGTGCCGAGATGGGAGATAATCAAAGAAATCCAAGGGTGGAGGAGCACCAAGATGATCAAAGGAATCAAAGAAGGGAAGAGCATGAGGAATATCAAGATGCGAGAGAAGGAAACGGGGAGCAAATAAGAGCTTATAACGTGGATTTCACGACATCACTCCGGGAATTGTTCGCACCTACTGCGGTCAGTTCTCATTCGTGCATAGTGTTGCCCCCGACTAATGCAACTCACTATGATCTAAAGCCACATGTAATCCAGATGTTACCATCCTTTTACGGCTTAGATCATGAAAATCCATATTCCCATGTCAAGAAATTCAAGAATATCTGTGCCACCACCAAGTTTCAAAATTTTTCTGAGGAATCTGTCCATCTCAGACTTTTTCCTTTCTCACTTCATGATAGAGCCATGGAGTGGTTGGACTCCAACGCACCTGGCTCCATCACATCCTGGGAAGAACTGTTGAAGCAGTTTTATAACAAGTTTTTCCCAATGTCCAGAGTAAACGAGGCAAGAAAGGAAATCAGTTCCTTTACTCAGGATGAGGATGAGAAATTCTCAGAATGTTGGGCACGGTTCAAGGATCTGTTGATGAAATGTCCGCCTCACGGTTACGAAAAATGGCGACTCGTGCAATTCTTCTACCAAGGGTTGTCTCAGCCCAACCGTAGTATGATCGAGTTGATGAATGGAGGGGCATTTCTAAATTTGACGGGAGACTTAGCTTATAAAGCTTTGGAGAAAATAGCCGACAACTCCCAACACTGGGATTTTACGAGTTGTCGTGACAAGTCTGCCCGAAAGAAAGGAGGCATCCTGGAGCTAAAAGGAGAGCAAGAGTTAACTCAAAGGATGGATGCCATTGTCAAGAGGCTGGATGCAATGAGTATGGGAAAACCCATTAATGCTGTAAACACATTTCCTGTTGAGAGTTGTTCTGTCTGTGCTAGTCCCTTGCACCTAGCACAGAATTGTCCATCGATGACAGTCTTTTCTGAGATGGAACAAGTGAACGCTTTCAACAATTTCCAAAAGCATTCAACTGGCCCATATTCTGATTCTTACAACCCTGGGTGGAGGAACCACCCAAATTTTTCTTGGAAGCAGAATCAGCCCACAAATCAAGGAGGTTTTCCTCCTACATACCAAAATCCTGGACGCTCGGCCCAGCCAGCGTCATCTTCCTATCAAGCCCCCACTCAACCCCCAACGTCATCAACTCAGTCATTAGAAGAGTCAATGAAAGAATTCATGAAGATGACTGGTCAGTCTATCAGTGACATTAGACACTCCACCATGGTGAACACCCAGGCAATCTCCAAGCTGGAGATCCAAGTAGGACAGTTGGCAAATCACATAGGTGAGAGGGACAAGGGAAAGCTTCCCAGCCAACCAGTGAACAATCCTAAGGCATGTACTATCGGAAGTGCTCCAAATCAAGAACATGCCCATGCGATTATCACACTGAGGTCAGGGAAACAAATGGACAATCGTGTGGACGAGCCAGAAGCAGTTGATGAAGCAGTACCGGCAGCAGACCTTGCTGAGCAAGAGGAGACAAAGAGTGACAACAATGAGAAGAAAGATGCTGAGCCATCTACAGTCACTCCCACCAAGAAGGACCTTACGAGGTCATTTGTCCCAAAAGCCCCTTATCCTGAGAGATTGAAAGCGCCAAAGAAGAATGCGCAGTTTGCTGAAATTTTAGAGGTGTTTAAGCAAGTTCAGATAAACATCCCATTCTTGGATGCAATTCAGCAAGTGCCAGCATATGCGAAATTCTTGAAGGATCTTGTCACAATCAAGAGAAAGACCAATGTCCCGAAGAAGGCTTATCTGACTGAGCAAGTGAGCTCCATCCTCCAATGCAAGTTGCCCATCAAGTATAAGGACCCTGGGTGTCCGACCATTGCTTGCATGATTGGAGTGAGTCAGATCAATAGGGCATTGTTGGATCTAGGGGCAAGTGTGAATCTCCTTCCCTATTTAGTGTATTTGAAGTTGGGATTGGGAGAGTTAAAGCCAACCACTATGACGCTCCAGTTGGCAGATAGGTCACTTAAGAGACCACGGGGAATACTTGAGGATGTGTTGATCAAGGTTGACAAGTTTTATTTCCCTGTGGACTTTATAGTGATAGACACGGAGCCAGTGCATGATGTGGTGAATCAAATTCCAGTGATTCTAGGGCGACCTTTCTTAGCTACGGCTAACGCCCTAATCAACTGTAGGACGGGAGTGATGAAGATCTCATTTGGAAACATGACAGTGGAGCTCAATATTTTCAACATCAATAGCCAGCCACTGGAGTACGATGAGACCCATCCTATGTGCTTCATTGAAGAAATCACTGATGACTTTGATTTGAAGGACCCGGAGATTGAGTGTTTTACTCAGGATTTTGATGACCTAGATTTAGACAGGCTGATTAGGCCCGATTTGCATGAGCCTAGCCTGGAGGACCCTGACATGGAGTGCTTTGCACTATCTGGAGGTCATTGTGATTTGAGTGAGCCACTACAGCTTGACGAGCCGAGGTATGAGCTTAGTCTGGAGCACCCGGAGTTGGAATGTTTCGCTCAGGTAGGAGGAAACATAGATTTTGGTAAGATACTTGAGCCAACTAGGGAAGTAGTTGAGCCAAGTTTGGAGGACATTGAGCTGGAGCTATTTGCTCAGATGGGAGATGATCAGTACTTTGATGAAGTAGTTGAGCTACTTACATCCATTATCGATCCCATATCTGAGTTACAGTTGGAGTGTGGGGAAACCATGGATTTGGTTTTCCCCAATGTTTATTCTTCTGCATTTGAGCCATCTGATTTTATTGCTGAGAGCAAACCTTTTGCTCTCATTCACATGTGCCCAAGGAGGCCGAGATTGACCCTAGGAAGGAATGATTATTTTCCTCCCCCATTTTATGATCATCTGAGGTCGGTGTTAGCTGGATATTTATTTTTGCATATTGATTATCCCAGCTGTGACCATCACCCGTTTGACCCGGGCAAGATAATGCCCACCATTCTCGGTACAGCAATTGTTGTGTCTACCTAGTATCATAGGTAGTTTGTTCATTATCACGAGTCTGGCTGAAGACGTTAAACTTAGCGCTTGTGGGAGGCACCCCTCATTATGTTTATTGCTTTATGTTTTACTTTTTAGTCAAATTTGGGGAAGCATTCTTTTATGCTGTACCTAAATTGACTTATCCCCTAGGTTAATTCGGTCACATTGTGAGCAATGTGACATTTTAAGTTTGGGGGTGTTTTTGTAAATATTTTTGTATATATATATATTTTATTTTGTGTTTTTGTAAATATTTTGTTTGTGTAAATATTCTTTTTTGTGTTTGTGTGTATTTTGTTTTTATTTTATTTTATTTTTATGTAAAAAACCTTTGTGTAAATTTTGTAAAAATTTTTTTTTTTTGTTTTTATTTTGTTCTCTGCGTTCGAACGTATTCCTGTACGGTCGAACGCGTACTAGGCGCTGCGTTCGATTTTGCCTTGGTGAGTTCGACCGCAGCTCCCCTTTTCACGCACTGCACTGCACGCATGCGTTCGAACGTGTCTGCATACGTTCGAACGCATGACGCACACACACACCCTTGCACCTGCACGAGTATGGTCGAATGCACCTTATGTACGTTCGAATGCACTCGTTTTTAGGCCTCACGTGACCTGCTTTTAGGTCACTTTCTCCCCCTTTTCCCTCATTTTTCCTTAGCACCGTACACTCACCACCATTGCCCCACCTCCGTCCATCTTCCACAACCACCCAAACACCATACCCACTTCTCCCATACACCACCCCCACCACCACCTCACCACCGCCGGCCCTTCTCCACCGTACCTACCCACCGCCGGCCACCCAAAACCCCTCTTTTCCCCATTTTTTCCACAAAAGCCGAAACCCATTTACCCCCAAATTCCCCACTTTTTTATCATTTGTTTGTCCAATCAAAGGGCACAAATCCACTCACGGATTGTGCCCCTTGATTCTGTGTTGGAGTTTTGAGTGATTGCAGGGGGTTGGATTAAATTTAGAAAGGGTTCTTAAACCCTTTGATTTTGGGTTGCACACTAGGTGCTCGACAAAAAGCCCCAATCAAATTTCAGAATGCCTAGAGGCCAAAGGTCTTCTTCTCGCTCCTCTGGGATCCAAGGCATGGTCGCCCGGCGGCCCATTGAGAGCCGTAAGCTCTTATTGGAGAACACCTTTGCCATCAAAGAGGAGTTCTCCAATAATGAGGCAACAAGTTGGGCCGTTCAAGAATTAAAGCGCTGGGGTTTAAAGAGGCTTTTCAAGCCCGTCGCCTCCACCGCTTATGAGCGTTTGGTCAGAGAATTCTACAAGAATTTGAGGTGTGAGTGCGGCCAGCCAGATGTGCTTTTCTCTTCCATTGACGAAAGAGAAGTAGAGGTGACTATAACCAACGTAGCGGCCGTTTTGAAGTGTAGCCATGAGCCTCCTGAGATGGATATTCCTTGGCTCGTGTGCCCTCCCATGATCACCGTTGAGGAAATTGTTTCCGACATGTGTGAGGGGCAATTTACGGATAGTCACCGAAATGCAGCCAGCAAAACAAAGATTCCTTGGGATCTGTTATTCATTGACATGGTGCTATTTAGGAACGTGTGTCCTTTGGGGCACAAGACACAGAGGAGGGATCTGTTCCTCAGTGCTCTCTATGCGTTCCATAGAGGCTTCTGGTGCTCCATTCCCGAGATTATATGGCAGCAGATTCAGAAATTCTGGGATGGAGTGCACCACCGAGGAGCAGAGCACACAAAGACCTGGGGCTTGCCTTTCCCTTTTCTCATCACTCATATTCTGAGAAAGAAAGGGATTAAAGGTGATTCTATTGACGGGCCGATCACTGAGAGCCCATACTTTGGCCACATCCAGTGGCGCCAAAGTTTGTCCCACATGCCCAGAGCTACCCCACAGCCACAGCTAGAGCCCATGGACATTCCGGAGATGGCAGCTGCGCCAGATAGAGCGGCAGAGTAGGAGGAGCAACCAGACGAGAGAGAGGGGTATGAGGAGGGGATCATGATCAGACGCTCGGATCTATTACACTTCCAGGAGACCCTCGTGGACATACGATCTCAGATCGCAGACTTACAGAGGGACGCTCGTCAGGACAGACTCGAGGTCCAGGAGATGTTCCGAGCCATCATGGGCAGACTGCCTCCAGCAGCAGGACCTTATGCACCACCACCAGCCCCGTGACGTCTTTGTGACGTCTTGGTTTATTTTTATACCCCTTGCACTATTTTTTATTTTATTTTCAGCACACTGTGGACAGTGCAGATTTTGAGTTTGGGGGTATTTTTATCTTGTACATTTGATTTTTTATTATGCATTTTTTTATTTCAGTTATGGTTTATTTTCATTGGTGTGTTTAATTTGACGAACATATGATCACATCAATTAAAGGATTTTCAGTTATGTTACTTTCTTGGCATAATGAGATATTGTAGTTCAATTTGATTTTCACGAACACAATTGGTACGTAATTTGTGGGATAAAAATTTGATTTTGGTTTTGTTAGTTTTGTAAGCTTGAATGCAGTTGGAAAACCATTTGGAAAGATAACCGTGGTTCATTTAAAAAAAAAAAAAATGAATGATCATTTTGAGCTTTCCACCGAGTAACCGGATCTCTTGCCTCATTAAGCAATGAGTATTCGCGTAAAAAAGTGAGAAGTTAGATGTGGTTAGCAAAACTTCGTAGCCTTTTTGACTCGAGTTAGTAGGTCCTTAAGGGTGTTTTTACGCCTAATGCCCTAAAACCATTTGGTTTGGGAGTCATTGACTTAACGCTTGATACATGGGTCAATTAGAAAGCTTAATGAAGTTTTGCAATAAAAAATAAAAAATAAAAAATAAAAAATAAAAAGTTTTTGATGAACCTTGGTTATTATTCTTGATGTGTTGTCCAATGAATTTTGAGTGTCGAAGTATACAAGACTAAAGATTAGGTTTGAAATCCCATATTTTTGTGCTAATCTCACTTTCACTAGAATTGATTTTTGTATCTCATAATGCCATGTTTGTAACTTGATTGTTAATTCCCTGAAATTTGTGAAGATAGTGAATTTAAACCATGATTAATATATTTTTGCATGATGGAGAGTAAAATGTTTGCACAAATGTTTGTGGGTATCATTCCTGAAAAACCCTCACGAGACTTCACTCGTCCTCTAAGGAACTCCTAGAGGTTTAAAAGGCTTGTTGCATGCGCTCAATGCAATTGTTCTCCCACGAAAGCGGACTTATGTTTTTATTGTGTTTTCCATTTTTGTTTTGCTAAGGGACTAGCAAAATGTAAGTTTGGGGGTATTTGATCTGTGTCAAATATTGTTTATTAGACCCTCATTGACTTATGTTTGTTAGGCTCTTAGCTGTGTTAATAACTAATATTTTGTATAGTTTTTAGTGTTTTGTGTTGCGCAGGTCATTGCAACAAACATGGCTAGCAAAGGGCAAGAAAGAGGACTTAAAGTGAAGATTCCTGCCAAGTGCGTTCGACCGCACTTGGTGCGTTCGAACGCACTCGCGGTCGCACGCAGGAGCCGTGGTCGCACGCATGCATAGCCGGCCCTAGCAGTTATCTATGTTCGAACGCAAGGGATCTGCGGTCGAACGCACGCCTAGTCAGCCTTAGCCGCCACAGCAGTTATTTGCGCTCGAATGCACGCCCTGCGTTCGATCGCAAATAACTAATACGTTCGGACGCAGTTAGTGCGTTCGAACGCACTTCAGTGACCTGCCAGCCTATAAATAGGACCCTAGGTCCATTTGTTCAAGAGCTTTACTTTGGGGCGTGTTTTAGAGAGCAATTTGCCACTGTTGGCCTTGCTCTGCCCTTTTCTTTGTATTTATTTACATTAGTTTAATTATAATGCTTCCATTTTGTTTATTTACGCTTCCTTTGATTATGGGAGGCTAGATCCCCAACTAAGGTTGAGGATGTAGCCTCACCATGAATGCTATGTTAATTGTTTACATTTAAGTCATTTCATTCCGTTATTTCTTTATGTGCTTAAATCGTTTCTCACTTGGTTTGGTGACAAAACCAAGTGAGATTGCACCGTAGTCGTTTATTTTTGGTGTTTCGTCCGATGGATACATTCCATCCTTCGGTTTACGCTCATTTATCCATTGTAGTTAGTGTTAAATCACTTTCACTTTGGATCCTTTGAGCCTTAAATCGTTTATGGTTTGTCTTTTGTCAAAGGGACGGATTCCTTTAATCCTTCGATAGGTGCAAGAGATTTAGTCTTATTTCAAACCGATAGACGGATGTTTTAGCTTAGTGTTTTCAATCAATGTAGTTGAAATGGTGAGGTGAAAACCTCAACCTTGGTACTTTCATTTCGTTTACATTTCCGCTATTATTTACTTTAAGTTGTCACAATCACCCACTATGGAGCTAGGTTAAAATAGCATTAACCTAGACTCGAAGTTATTTTCGTACAAAGCAATTTGCGGTTCCTTGTGGGTTCGACTCGGTACTTGTACAACCACTATACGAACTTCGGTTCGTTCAATTGCGAAGTACCTAAATTTGGTCCGATCAACACATACATCAAAGGTTATTTGAAAGGCAAAATCCAAGAATTCAAGCCTAAATTATTTCCTATAGATGATATAGAACAATTATCAACTTTGCAGGTATAAAGAAGAAAGAGGATTTAGACAAATAGTTTAAGAAATTCACTATTCTCATTAAAATAGTCGGAAAGGATTACATTCTCAAAAGCAGAGTACATAAGGAAAATTCAGAACATTGGTTTCTCATATATTATCTTATAAGTATAAATCGTCGGAATCCTCTGCTGATACACGATCCCATGACTCGGCAGAAGAGCCTACTGATTTTGTGGAATCAATGTCTGAGTCTTCTTTGCATTCAACTCTGGGAGGAAGTTCTACTTTGGCCCAAGCTTTGGGGTCATATATCAGATACGGCTTGAACGCTATATATTTGATTCCCCGACAATCAGGCATCTCCTCTTGTCCGATGGCCTATGCTTCCAGTGCAATTTCCTTGGAGGATAAAATATCCTCAGGAGTGATTGTTTCAACCTTGGAAAAGTTTCCAGGTTTCTTAACCCACTCTCGGAAGGTTTTGAAACCCTCAATGTAGCCCGCGCCAAAACAAGCATATCATCCCCAAGAAGCAAAGATCAACTATCTGTAAAAGCTCCGAGGTTTCATCTTATATTTTCACAGTTGCTCCTTTGCTCAACAGAACTTTATCCTCATACCAAAAGTTAATTTCACCAAAGCCTCTGCTCTGCTATATTGAGCCACAGCTTCATCTGCATCTCTAAGAGCCTCGCAGTAAGGGCTTTCAGTTGGAGGTCAGCTTTAGTCTTCACAGAAGCAATCTCTTCCTGAATTTCATAATGATCTTTAACTAGACTCTCGGATATGACATTGGCTGCAGCAAGCTTGATCTCTAGATCAAGAATTCTCGACTGTGCTATTGATTTATCCTCGGCCAACTTGGTCACAAAGGAGGCGATTCGTTTTCCCGAGAGTGCGAGCTCTTTCTTCTTCTAAGCATGTGACTCCTGAAGTCTGGCGAAAGCAGCTTCAGAATCCTCTAACTTCTTCCTCCAGGACTCATACTTGGCAGTAGAGTCCTCATAGGATCTCCGAAATCTAAGAAAGAAGTCCATACTCTTCATAAAACCCTGCAAGGACAGAGGGGTACGTGAAAATCTTTTGAAAAATTAGTGATACATATGAAACAGTGTATAGGAATACTTATGTCCAGAAGATGGTAGAGCATGTTTTCCACGGTTTCCTTTGGAGGAAATGAGCCAACATCCGCCATGGAAAGTGTCAGGATCAAACTAGCCAAAGCAGTGAAGGGATTGCCTAGCCAGTCATCACGCAGTCAAGACAATGGTTCCCTGAATGACCAGGTTATGGATTCGGGGGTCCAACCACATATGAAGCCAGCAATCGGTGGTGTATCAGTCGTGGCCTGGCTAGCGGTTGAACCTTCCTTTATAAGGTTGTGCCTCTTCTCTCCTCTCTTCAGTTATCGAGGCACTTTCGGCAGTTGGAGGCTCTACATCCATTGGCTCGCCACGTTCGGGCTCCAAGGGCTCCCCCACCACCATCAGCTCAGGGGTAATCATTGTAAAAGGCTCCTCCACCATCCTTTTAAAAGCAACGTCTGTTAGAATTTGCTCAACATTTTGATCATCTTCTTTGTCAAAGTCGGACAGTTGAGTAACCTCGACAGGAACTTGAGGCGACGGTACATCGAAAAGTGGCACTATTGCTAGAGGCCCGCATTCTTTGAGGGAGATGGTTACCTCCCTTGATGGCCGACCATCAACAAGTACTTCATGAATTGTCGACCTCCTCTCCAAGAACTTTCTCAAGCTAGTCACGACTTTGAAAAAACCCCTTTTTAGAGTTGCAGACATAGCATCGATATGGGCTTCTGGAACCACTCCAGTTTGCTCAACTTTAGTATTCTCCCTCGGAGAAATCTTTACCACCTCGGGTTCAGTTCTTATAGCCTTAATTTCAGATGAAGGGGGCTTCTACAGTTCTATATGCCATCCACAAGACACTATGAGGCCTGGCTTCTATGGGAGCCTTCTACCCCTGAGGCATCACACTCTACCACAAATTCTTTATAAAAATCTGGTAAGACAAGGATGGGTTGTAATGCCCCCAAAATTAACCTCGGCTAATTTGGTGGAGTCATTGGCAATTTACCCTGTTGAGCCAACTTGTGATCCAACGGGTATTCACCCTTATAAAAACTGTCAGAGTAAATGCAAGTAAGGTGAATAAATCAGAGAGTACTACAATTCATCAAGTAAGAACATGGAGCTACTAAATAATGAAGACAAGCCTGTAACTACAAACAAGGCATAGCCAGTTCGGCAATAGCAAATCTAGCCACTCCCGTAGCGGTGAATCAGATTTTCTAAGGAATAATAACTGTGTAAGTCTAATGAGTTAGTAAGAACACCTCACACTTAGGTATGACATGAGCACAATTTATAAAAGTAAACGTGCAATCTGAGTAATAGCCAAAAGAGAGAATTACCTCCGCTAATACACCATTCCACAGGTTTTAGGGTTCTTAAAGCTCGATGGTGTAGAACCGGTGATAATTGCCTAATTGTTTTGATGCAGAAAAGAATAATGCTTTATAGGTCATAACTCCCATATATGGTCTACACGAGATATTACCCCTTCTCAGCAGGGTTGATGCTGTCCTGAGGGACCTATAATACAATGCCAGTACCCTAGCCATTGCACAACATACCGTATGTAACAATAGTGACATGATCGGGTTTGACCCCGAGTGGCCCATACCAACTAAAGACGTCCGTCCTATGGTAACCGAACCATTGGGAATGGTTGCGTCAAGGTCACGAAACCAATGGATCCACAGCTGATAAGTGCCAAAATATTCATATTTTAGCCCTTAATTTACATTTGTTAATGTCTTAGTTTTTGTTATTTTGTTCCATTTTATTTCCTTTTTGTGTTTTCGGTGTTTTTGTAGGTCATGGAAGAAAAGGAAGCGTTTCTGTAAATGTTCCAAGCTTAAAGGGCAAATTGGGAAGACCTAGAAGATGTGGAAAGGATTAAATCGGAATTTATCAAATTGGAGCTAAAATCGGATTGGATTCAAATTTGGATTCTGAACAGGTCTCGGTATTTTGGTCATAACTTTCAGCTCAAATATCTGATTGAGGTGATTCCAACGGCATTGGAAAGCTGACTCAACAGGCTACAAATCATTGTGAAATA
>CM017328.1:12044822-12175275 GCA_006937295.1 Carpinus fangiana | reverse complement strand
TAATTCGTTGCTTAGGGAAACCAATAGCTTAAGGAGTATACACCATGCCCTTAGGTTGGCAACCATTAGGTATTCATAATATGATTAGAGCATTGGCATATTGATTTATTAATTGAGCATAATTAGTGGTGGATATCAAAGCCCTACACTTTCATTTATCTTTATTTATTTTTCATAATATCAATTTTGTGACAGTTTGATACTTTAATTTAGTTATTTAATTCTAAGCAAAATTATCAATCCTCGTGGGAATGATCTCGTATTTGCTTGCTATACTATCGTTTTGATCTTGTGCACTTGCGAGTAAAACGTAGCAAATATTATCTATTAATTTAGGTAGTATTTGTCACAACAACAGCCCTCACATAACGCACACATTTGACCATAATATGCAGTTTATATAGTAAGCCTATGGCCGTTTATACCGCATGTACCGGCGTACCATGTCTTACGACGCATCTTAGTAGTTTATTGAACAATGCAGTTACCAAGTGATTACAGGAAACAGGCATGCTCATATTATACACGTGGTCAGTCAACTGACATATCCCACGGTTTACGTAAAAAGGGTGTAAGTGTTTACTTACCTCGCACATTCAAGTGAATCCTCCAACCAAGCTATCTCCTGTCATAACGGATACAGGACACCGTTATTCTAAGCCTTATGAAACCTAGAGTTATGGCTAAGCTAAGGTGTACACGTGCGAAACTTAAGAACAGGTGCTCTGCCTACTGACCGTACGTCCGCCCTCGATGGCGTACGTCCACTCAGTGTGTCGAGCACACTGTTGCAAGATTCGGACAGTGCATATCTCCCATAGAAATCACAGACTTCTAGACCTCTTCTAAGCTAGTAAAACAGGACATGCAACGCAAGAACACTTTTATCTTTAAAAGAACACTTAATGAACACTTGGAGTTCTCATTAAAACAGAAACATAAGATAACGAGGTGATAATTACAAAGGAATAGAGCTTACCCCGAAGCTGGGCACGGACATGGTCTCCTCACCTCGGAAACTCTCCGTTGAAGCTCTCTCCCTCGGGTTTCTTACTCAAAACTCTAAGGAAAGGTTTTGGCACCCTAGGGGCACACCAGAGGAAGAAGAAGGCGTGAGAAATGAAGAGGAGGGGCGGGCTATTTATAGGGAAAGTTCGCCACCAACTCCCTGACAAAGCAGCGGACGTCCGACAACCCTAGCATACGTCTGGTGGTCTTTGTACATCGGTCCAGAGGGTGCCTCGTACATCCAGGTATTATCCAGAGGGTATTCCAAAAAGTTGTGTACATTCGGCGGTCCCCCATCGTACGTCCGCACTACAGACAAAAGCGTACGTCCATCAGACCTAGCGTACGTCCGCCACCTGTAGGTCAATGTTAGGCTTTTATTTCTAAAGGTTCCGAACATGATTAGGTTTAAGCTAAGGGCTTTTAGGTCCCATTAAATCCCTTCTTTGAAAATCTCTATCAATTACTCCTAAGGGAAAGGTTTTGGGTTAATTAAAATGTTGGCTTTTATCAAGGTATTACACTCTCCCCTCATAGAAATTTCGTCCTCGAAATTTAGAGCCCCTAGTACCAAAGGTAATTTATCCATTTTGAGAAAAAGGTTTTGCAACTCGAAATGCAGAAATAGAAGACAAATCACGTAAAAACTTCACAAGTTGAAAATGGCAAGAAAACGTACTAGATAACATTTTGCAGTTCTTAAAAGTGAAAAGGGTAACAAGCATCACATCAACCATCAAACACACGTAGTCATAGATATACACAAGACAAAATTACCACTCTATAAATGGTGGTCTTAAGCTGTAGCAAGATACATCCAAAACTGCCATCGCTGCGGTGGGCTTAGTTGGAAAATAAATGCCGAAAGATAAAAACAAAAGCCTACTAAAACTACGGAAGAGATCGTCTCCTCGGAGTCGGCTCAGCGGACTTTCGCACCGGCGTCCCTCTCGCACTCAGGCTCCCACGAGCACTAGGACTCCCCCTCGCACTAGGGCTCTCTCATCCTCTGCTGAAACTGGAGTTGGGGATGCCGTAGTCTCTGACGTCCAACAGCCCTATGAGTGCTCGTACAGCCGATCCAGGACAGCACGATCCTCAGCTCTAGCCCACTGTAGCGCCTGGAGGGCCTGCTGTAGCTCCTCTCATGTCTGTCAAACTGTGTCCTCGAGACAATCCATACGCTCCTCCAACCTAGCTGGTGCTCCACCAGCACTCTCCTGAGGCAAGTGTTTCAGATATAAAGCTGAACTAAGCACTTTCTAAACACTTAACGTCCTCAAAAATACAACTGAACTAAGCGCTTTCCTTGAGGCAGAGCACCATGCCACTAAAGGCCTTTGAGATAAAGCTGAACTAAGCACTCTCTCGAAGCAAGTGTTTCTAAAATAAAGTTGAACTAAGCACTTTCTAAACACTTAAAGTCCTTGGAAATATAGCTGACCTAAGCATTTTCCTGAGGCAGAACATTATGCCAAAGCACCTTGCCGACTTGAAGAAATATAGCTGAGGTATTCTCCCGAGGATAACTCGGTGAAATATAGCCGAAGTATTTTCCCAAATCAAAGGCTTTAGAGATGAGTAGCTGAACAAGAACTTTCTCGAAAATTCAAACAAACCAATGAACTACTTTCATCAAAGTAAGCAGTCTAGAGATACAGCTGAGCCAAGCACTCTCTATCGACCAAGATACCGAATATTTGGGAAAAAGTCAGGTAGAATAATCATAAGGATAAAGCTCTATGATTCTATTGCCAAAGAATGATCGATGAAGGAAAAAGTAAACAAGGCAGTTATGTTTTGTAAATACTCTTCCAGATCACACATACATCAAAGGTTATTTGAAAGGCAAAATCCAAGAAGTCAAGCCTAAATTATTTCCTATAGGTGATGTAGAACAATTATCAACTTTGCAGGTATAAAGAAGAAAGAGGATTCAGACAAATAGTTTAAGAAATTCACTATTCTCGTTAAAATAGTCAGAAAGGATTACATTCTCAAAAGCAGTGTACATAAGGAAAATTCAGAACATTGGTTTCTCATATATTATCTTATAAGTATAAATCGTCGAAATCCTCTATTGATACACGATCCCATGACTCGGCAGAAGAGCCTACTGATTTTGTGGAATCAATGTTTGAGTCTTCTTTGCATTCAACTCTGGGAAGAAGTTCTACTTTGGCCCAAGCTTTGGGGTCATATATCAGATGCGGCTTGAACGCTATATATTTGATTCCCCAATAATCAGGCATCTCCTCTTATCTGATGGCCTATGCTTCTAGTGCAATTTCCTTGGAGGATAAAATATCCTCAGGAGTGATTGTTTCAACCTTGGAAAAGTTTCCAGGTTTCTTAACCCACTCTTGGAAGGTTTCAAAACCCTCAATGTAGCCCGCGCCAAAACCAGCATATCATCCCCAAGAAGCAAAGATCAACTATCTGTAAAAGCTCCGAGGTTTCATCTTATATTTGCACAGTTGCTCCTTTGCTCAACAGAACTTTATCCTTATACCAAAAGTTGGTTTCACCAAAGCCTCAGCTCTACTGTATTGAGCCATAGCTTCATCTGTCATCTTCGAGAGCCTCGCAGTAAGGGCTTTTAGTTGGAGGTTAGCTTCAGTCTTCACAGAAGCAAGCTCTTCCTGAATTTCAGAATGATCTTTAACCAGACTCTCGGATATGACATTGGCTGTAGCAAGCTTGATCTCTAGATCAAGAATTCTCGACTGTGCTGTTGATTTATCCTCGGCCAACTTGGTCACCAAGGAGGCGATTCGTTTTCCCGAGAGTGCGAGCTCTTTCTTCTTCTAAGCATGTGACTCCTGAAGTCTGGCGAAAGCAGCTTCAGAATCCTCTAACTTCTTCCTCTGGGACTCATACTTGGCAATAGAGTCCTCATAGGATCTCCAAAATCTGAGAAAGAAGTCCATACTCTTCATAAAACCCTGCAAGGACAGAGGGGTACGTGAAAATCTTTTGAAAAATTAGTGATACATATGAAATAGTGTATAGGAATACTTATGTCCAGAAGATGGTAGAGCATGTTTTCCACGGTTTCCTTTGGAGGCAATGAGCCGACATCTGCCATGGAAAGTGCCAGGATCAAACCAGCCAAAGCAGTGAAGGGATTGCCTAGCCAGTCATCACGCAGTCAAGACAATGGTTCCCTGAATGACCGGGTTATGGATTCGGGGGTCCAACCACATATGAAGCCAACAACCGGTGGTGTATCAGTCATGGCCTGGCTAGCGGTTCAACCTTCCTTTATAAGGTTGTGCCTATTCTCTCCTCTCTTCAGTTATCGAGGCACCTTTGGCAGTTGGAGGCTCGACATCCATTGGGTCGCCACGTTCGGGCTCCGAGGGCTCCCCCACCACCGTCGGCTCAGGGGTAATCATTGCAAAAGGCTCCTCCACCATCCTTTTAAAAGCAACGTCTGTTAGAATTTACTCAACACTCTGATCATCTTCTTTGTCAAAGTCGGACAGTTGAGTAACCTCGACAAGAACTTGAGGCGACGACACATCGAAAAGTAGCACTATTGCTAGAGGCCTGCATTCTTTGAGGGAGATGGTTACCTCCCTTGATGGCCGACCATCAACAAGTACTTCATGAATTGTCGACCTCCTCTCCAAGAACTTTCTCGAGCTAGTCACGGCTTTGAAAAAACCCCTTTTTAGAGCTACAGACATAGCGTCGAAGTGGGCTTCTGGAACCACTCCAGTTTGCTCAACTTTAGTATTCTCCCTCGGAGAAACCTTTACCACCTCGGGCTCAGTTCTTATAGCCTCAATTTCAGATGAAGGGGGCTTCTACAGTTCTATCTGCCATCCTTAAGACACTACGAGGCCTGGCTTTTGTGGGAGCCTTCTGAGGGATATCATCCACTTTACCCTTTTCCTTCTTAGCTCTCAATTTTCGAGGACGGACAGTTTGTTTGCTTGGAGAAGGTTGAACAGTTGTTTTTTTCAGTGACTCGGGAACCTTCACCCAAGGAACTTTGAAAGTTTGCTTCTGTTTCCTTGGGGAAGTTTAAGTAGTAGGTTTTATCGGTAGCTCAGGAACCGTCTCCCGAGGAAATTTTGATGTTTTCTTCTCTTTGGCCTCTGTGGCCGATCTAATTGTCAGAGGCGCAGAAGGTTTATGCCTTTTTGCCTCAGGCAACATGGGTTCTGAAGCTTTCGACAGAATTTGCATCCACTTTCTTTTCAAAGGCACCTCTACTTCTGATGGCAGTTCTTCTTCTAAGCCCTCGATTGGGGGGTACTTCAGAAAAGCAGCCAGTGCCGCTTGGGAAAAGATGGCATTGACCTCCATCTTCGAAAGATGCTCTCGGGCGTAGGCCCATAACTGGTTCACCCAAACCTCTTCGCTTTGGTCCAAGGTGGGTTCTTCTTGCCTTGCAACCGATGGAAGGCATGTCTCCCAAGGAACGCTCGGGTCTTTAGTAATCTCAATGGGAGAAAACTCCTAGTTGCCTTAGGTAAAGAAGAATTTGTTCTTCTAGCCTTTATTAATGGAATAACCGATAAACAGAAAAAACTTAGCTTTTTGCCGACCCTAGAAATTAAAGATGTACTCGCCATTGGGGTTCCTTGCCAGCTTGTAAATCTTCAGGAATTCTAGAACCGAGAGGTTGTTCCCCTCTCTGAGAACCTTCAGCCATAAGATTATGCAGGTGAAGAAGGTCCTTCAGGTGTTGAGAGCTAACTGATGGGGAGCTATCCAAAGATAGTGAAGCAGCTCCCTTAATATTCTCGGGAATGGGAATCTAAAGCTTGCCTTGAACATGTCCTTGTATACGCAGACTTCATATTCATCTTCACGGACTGTTGCCCCCGTGTCCTTTGTGTCGAAATGTAGTTGTATGAAGGGTGAAATGGAATATGCTCGGCGAAGCCAAGGTTCATCAGCACCGGTGATGTCAGTCATCCAAGTGCCTAGGTATGAATTACCCAGAAGATCGGCGATGTCACTCTCCTTTCGGCCCATTATGTGCAGAGGTTCAAAAATGTATTTCTGAAAGAAAGGGGAATGTTGAGGCGGAAGGTGAGAAACCCACTGATGAATTTGATTTAGAGAGGGTTCGAGTATGGGCAGAAGAAAATCAATAAATTTCAGGATAGGATCATTTGGTTTGACAAAAAATTCTGCAGAGGGAACAATCTCTACAGAAGCTCTGAAGAACACTGATTTTAGGAAGAAGTATTGGGCAGTATGGCATAGTTCAAACCACGCCAGAATCGGAGAAAGAAGCAAACAGAGAGTTCTTTTGCAGGTATTATGAATGGATGATTCAAACGTTTTTCTAAATAAAAGAAAGAAGAACGAGAAGGCGAGAAGACGAGAGTTTTGAAAATTCAAAGGCTAAAGCTCCTCGAAAGCAGTTGTGTTAGCCATGTTTTAAACTAGCCCCAGATCACCATGTGTTTGGTGTTGGAAATTGTGTTTTCACCTAGATGGTCAAATGAGTCGTTTAAGCCATGTTTCCACTTAAATGGTTGGGGGCATCGTCTGAGCCATTCAAATCCTCGGCCCAATGGTTCCTCTTCCAAAACCCTAAAACTAAACATAAACTTCCTAGGTCTTTCTTACCAAGAAATTGGGGGGTAATTGTAGGGACCATATTCACCTACATAGGCCCATGGGCCATCCAAAGAACAAAGCCCAAAGCATGGGCCCATCAAGCATTAGTCCTAAATAGGCCCAGTCCATATTCTGACATAATCCTCGAAATAATATGATCATGGTCTGCCAATGATGCCTACAATTAGATCCTCGGGAATATCCGAGGATAGTTTTGCCAGCAAGACAGTTATTATAAAATCCTTCGCCTGACCGAGGATCATTCTGCCGACAAGGCAACCACCTCTAGATGCCTATAAAAGGACCTATAAATTATTTTTTATATTACATGAAGTGGACCCCAAGACGTAACTTAATCGGCTGTAAACCACGCCTTATGAAGCGAAGGTCACAAGTTCGAATCCCCCACCCCTTACCCTTGTGTGGATATGTCAATATATATATATCACATGAAGTGATTTATAATTTATGTCAACCACATAGATTTTTATATTATTTGTTATACCACTGAGAGTGATTTCTAATTTTGGCTAACTACATAAACCATTTTTTCATTTATTCATATAATAAGAGGCATACAAAGTTAGCATCTTATTCTACTACCAAGTTTATCCAAGAGTAACGCTACGCTTACTTCCACTTTTATACACCAATTTTCTTACTCCTATAGGTGGCTTTTAAAACTATCTCTTATTCAATTATGGTTTTAAAAACCACATATAAGTGTGAAAAAATTATGTAAACAAGTAAGAGTAAGTATAACACTATTTGTCTATCCAATTTTAGCTAACTATTAGATGTATAATTAATTGATTTTATCAAATTATGCAAATCTTGATTTAGAGCAAAAAAGAGGATGCTATGACAACACTAAAGAGTAAAACACCTAAACCAAACCAAATAGTACAAAATATTTTTATATAACAAGTAGTACACAGAAATGGCTTTTTTTTTTTGGCACACTATCAACAAAGACAATTTGCTTAAAACACCTAAACCAAACCAAATAATATAAAATATTTTTATATAACAAGTAGTACACAGACAAGGCTCTTCTTTTGTTTTGTTTTTTGTTTTTTTTTTTCTTTTTCACTAATAACAAAGACAATTTGCTTTCTTGTTTTCTTTCATTTCGTTTTTTTTTTTTTTTCCTTTCCCAATTAAGACACATTGCTTTCTTACACAAGACGACACATACACGCAAGAGTACTTCTTTTCTTTCTTGAACTATGATACAATGAACACACCCTACACATTTAATATATATTTTCACCAAGGAAATAAGCCAAAAGGTCCTATTGCTAATCGACTTTCTCAACCAGTTATCAACCAAGGAAGTGGTGGCAGTTGTCAAAGTTGCTTTTTATCAGTAAATGTATGTTGTGGACTAGCAAACTATCTGCCATCATCCAATGGTTTCAATACATGGTTACTTGTGTTGTTCTGTTGTACCTAGCAGTTGAGTTTGTGGAATAATTGCCAGTGCCAACATCAATGCTAAAAGAGTGTGCAGATTTAGTGAGCATGTACCCAGTCTCTTTTGTATGGAGATCAATCTTCTCTAGCAGATGCTTTTTCATAATTCTCAAACTCTCCAGCTCCATCGCCACTTCTTTCATTGAGGGCCTATCCTCTCCTTTATCACTCAAGCATCTTTTTACCATACTAGCCACTTCCTTCAGTTCCACAACATCATCCTCATTTATAATGTGGTTGAAACACTCCGAGTTCTAGAGGTTAAGCGATGGGAAACAATTGTAACATTACTCTTAATAAAAAATAAAAAATTTTCTCCTATATAATTATCACAGAAACATAACATCACTAGAGTACTATAAACACATAATGTGCTAGTATTCAATAACCTCATAAGCAGTAAAGTTATACAGTCTATGCTTATCATAAGCTATCTAGTTTATAGAATGGAGTCTCAAACACTTCTACTGCTACTGCTCCTACTCCTGCTAGTCCACAAAGCAATAAGCCTATGTGTCTTATCCATTAGGCCAAATGATCAAGTCTTTAACAAATAAGAGGCCCACCGATATGCCTATCCTTTGTACTACAATATATAGGGCAATCTGAGAAAGATGTAAAGGGAGAAGGGGTGAGTTCGACAACTCAGTAAGTAGCCACAACACCAAATGCTATAAAACATGCTATGCATAATTTTATGTTATAATCTCAGTTATGAACAACAATAATATTTACAGAATAAAATGATTAATAATTAAAGGAAGATGGTCGTAAAACAAATAAGCACTTCCTTTTACTTTTATTTCAAAATAATTGTCTTACCCTCTGAACCATAGCCGCAATTTTACCATGAGCGGGACACATTGGCTTGGTTGTCCCATAGGACCTTGATGTGTGTCAAATGTTGCACATTTGGACCCCTTAATTTACTATTGTTAATCTTTTAGCTGTGTTATTATCTGATGTTTTGGTTTAGTTTAGTGTTTTTAGTGTTTTATAGGTTGTTAAAGGAAAACTGTGGGTTTTAAGCGGAAGTGCATTTTGTGGATGAAAAGGGCAAGCCTCTGGTGGAGCGATCGATCGCAGATCAGCTACGTTCGAACGCATATGCGTTCAAACGCAGGGTAACCACAATCGAGCGCCCTTGCGACGCAGCAGACAAAAGTTTATGCACGAGTGCGATCGATCGCACCACTGTGCCATCGATCGCATGCGTCTGACCTGGAGCGAATTTCAGCGTTTTATTAAATTGTAAACCCTAGTTTTAGTCCTATAAATACATATTTATCAAACTAGTTGAGGGAGGCTGCGAATTACGAAATTTGAGAGGAGAAAGAAGAGAGTTCTAGGGTTTCCTAGCTTCTGGATTTCAATCTTAGGTTTCATTACTTGTAAGTACTCATTTTTATTATGGATTCAGTGATGAATGTTTTTTCTTTCAATAATATGAGAGGCTAAACCTTCAACTAGGGTTGAAGATGAAGCCTCACTTATGATTAGCAATTTAGTTTCATACATTCTAGATTCCCCAATTTAATGGTTTAATTGCGTATTGTTTTACTTTTTCTATTAATTGGATTGAATGTATCTTGGATATCTATTGTGATTTAAGGATACATTAGATGATTTTTGATAATTCAATACAATCAATTGCTTGGTTTTCTTGATTAAAAGATTGGATCTTTCTTGAGATTTATTTTCTAGATACAACGGATGTTTCAATATAGATTGGATATTTGTCTATGATTTACGGATACAGCTAATGATTTAATTGATTATTTGATTTCTATTGTGATTTGGGTAAAGAATGGATACAAGGAATGTTTTGATTAATTTCTGAAGCAAAAAGTGAAACATACTTAAGATTTATATGTGAGAACTTTGGGGAATATCTGAGATCATGAAGCTAGATTGTTAATGATGAGTGAGTGTGGATTCTAAAACCCTAGTGTTTCGTTAACATACAACTTTCATTTAATTAGTTTGACGCTTTTGTTTCATTCAAACAATCACCATTCAAAAACTGTGAACTAGATTAGAATAGAATTATTTTAGGTTTAAATTTGCTTTCAAGAACACAACTCCCTGTGGGTTCGACCTCGCATTTGCATCCCCATTATATTGTACACGACTCGTGCACTTGCAACTACATTTAATTTGTACAACAAATCTTGGTGCCGTTGCCGGGGAGTTGTTTAATTTTTGAAACCTATTTATTTCTAAAATAGTTTTGTTTTTCTGCTAGTTATAATTAGGATTTGATTTATATGCAATTTTTGTTTATGTACTAACATAAAAAGAAAGAAAATATTTTTTTAGTTGTTTCGTTGGTGCAGGTCCGCAGGATATCTGTTTCCTGTTAGAGCGACCGATCGCAGCCCAGTTATGATCAAACGCACTTGCGGCCAGAAGAACGAACTGCGCGCATTTGCGCGTGACGTTAGATCATTCGTATCTATGGATTAGCGCACTTGCGATCAACCTTGCCCTTATTGCATTCGATCGCAGTGACAGAGTCCAGACTGATTTTTTTCTTTCTTCTTCTCCTTTTATTTTTCTTTAATTCCAATTTTATTTTATTTTTTTGTTTTATTAATTGTTTTTAATTTCTTTTTGCATGCTTGGACGTAGATCTCTAAATCTGGAGCTAGCCAATTTTGATTCAGAAATTGAACGAACGGCATGGGGTAATCAAAGGATACCACCAAATTCACCTGCCAATTCTCAAAGTTTCGAGTCTGAGTCAGAAAAATCTGTGGAGATGGGAGAACGTAATCCACCCAGATCTCTGAGGTAGCTGTTTGCACCCAATGCTACAAGTGCACCGTCATGTATAGTGGTACCGGATAATGCTGCCCACTTTAAGTTGAAACCAAGTTCACTCAACAACCTTCCGTGTTTTAGAGGGTCAGAGAACGAAGATCCATATGATCATGTGAGGACCTTTAAGGAGGTATGTGATTTAATTAAATCACCAAATTCCCCGATAGACTTGGCACGTCTTCGGTTATTTCCTTTTTCCTTACATGATAGGGCGAAAGCCTGGCTTTATAATTTGAGACCAGAATCTATTACCTCTTGGGAAATGATGCAGAGTAAGTTTTATCATAAAATTTTCCCAATTGCTAAAATTAATGATTATCGTATCAAGATCACTAATTTCAGGCAGAAAGAGGGAGAGAGATTTACTGATAGTTGGGAGAGGCTTAAAGAGCTTACTATGAAGTGCCCACCCCATGGGTTTGAGAATGAGACCATTGTTACATTCTTCTACAGAGGATTGACACCAAGTGAGCGAAACTCGCTTGAAACCATGAATGGTAAGGAATTCTTAAGCCTCATGGGAGATGAAGCTTACAAAGCACTAGATGAAATGGCTGAACGAGCACAACAATGGGATTTTCAAGACAGTTGGGGTAGACAAGATCCAGCTATCAAGACAAGAGGCATGTATGAAGTGAAGGAAAATGCTGAATTAAGAGAAGAGGTTAAGGAGCTCAAACGTAAATTTGTTACTTCGGTCCTGAACAAACCAATGAATGCGGCAGAGACATACCAAGCTGACGTATGCGGGTTATGTGCCAGCCCAATGCACTTCACTCAAAACTACCCTACTCTGTCAACAGAAAATCTGATTGAGGAAGTCAATGCCTTCAACGAGTATAGAAAATCCACAAGTGGACCATTCTCTGAAACTTACAATCCAGGGTGGCAGAATCACCCAAATTTCTCTTGGAAGCAAAGTCAGCCACTAAATCAGGGTAAGCCATCGTACCAAGCTCAACCATCTGTCTATCAAGCACCACAGCTTGCACCTCAGTCTTCATTGGAAGAAATGATGAAAGCACTCATGCAGTCAACTGATAAATTCATGCAACAAGCTGATCAAGCCGTACAGTTAAACAGCAAAGACATTCAAGAGCTGAAGAACGCCCCCACTAGAGACATACAAGAGCTAAAAAGTTTTGTTGCCAATATAGAAGGGCAAATTTGCCAGCTAGAAAATCAAATGGGGGAAAGAGAAAGAGGGAAGTTCCCGAGTGAACCTGTGCCTAACCCTAAGGGGCAATTCGGCATTGGAAGTTCATCTACTCCTACTCATGGACAAGACCATGTGCAAGCAATCACCACTTTGAGGTCAGGAAAACAAGTGGATAACCAAGTGGCCACACCTAAAGAAGCCAGTAACACTGCAAGAAAGGAAGAGAACCAGGCCAAGCCTACAGCAGAAGTTGAACCAGCCACAGTCATTCCCAATGTTGAGGATCAGTCCAAGAAGTATGTTCCAAAAGCTCCATATCCAGAAAGACTAATAGCACCAAAGAAGAGCTCAAAGTATGATGACATTTTGGAAGTGTTCAAGCATGTGCAGATCAACATTCCATTCCTAGATGCCATCCAACAAGTGCCTTCTTATGCAAAGTTTTTGAAGGATCTGGTTACAGTTAAGAGGAAGACAAATGTGCCCAAGAAAGCTTTCCTAACTAAGCAGGTAAGCTCTATTCTGCAATACACAATGCCTGTCAAGTATAAGGACCCGGGATGTCCTACCATTGCTTGTAAGATTGGTGACAACCAAGCTGAAAGAGCCCTGTTGGATTTGGGAGCCAGTGTTAATCTTCTGCCGTATTCAGTTTATATTCAACTGGGATTGGGAGAGCTGAAATCAACATCCATCACACTTCAACTGGCCGATAGATCTGTAAAGAAGTCAAGAGGAATAATTGAAGACGTTCTGATCAAAGTTGATAAATTCTACTACCTGGTGGACTTCATTGTCTTAGATACAGAACCAGCAGTGAACATAAAGCTTCAAGTTCCGATCATCTTCGGGCTTCCCTTTTTAGCTACAGCTAACGCCCTAATCAATTGCAGAACCGGGGTTATGAAGCTATCTTTTGGGAACATGACAGTGGAGCTGAACATCTTTGATATCAGCAGGCAGCCGTTTGAGTATGAGGAAGTCAGAAGTACTTGCATAATAGAAGAACTTGTAGAGGAGACAGTAAACAAGTTGAGCAGTGACAATTATTTGGGAGAATGCCTTACTGCATATGGAGGCGACATGAACCTGAATACACTATTGGAACAAGATGATGCAATGTTGGGCTCGGTTACAGCAAATGAGACTAATATTGAGGGAATCACAGACACATCATCATCAGTATTTGAGCAAGCAAAGTGAGAGTTGAAGCCCCTACTAGACACATTGAAGTACAAGTACCTAGATCCCAGTGAATCTCTACCGGTAATCATATCTTCTGATTTGGATGAGGCTCAAGAACAAGAATTGCTTAATGTGTTGAAAGAGCATAAAGAAGTAATTGGATGGTCGATTGCAGACATCAAGGGAATCAGCCCTGCAGTGGTAATGCACAAGATTCACCTCGAAGAAAATGCTAAAACATCTCGGGAGCTAAAAAGACATCTAAATCCGGCCATGCAAGAGGTAGTTAGAGCTGAGGTGATCAAACTTCTGGATGTAGGAATCATATACCCAATCTCAGATGGTAAATGGGTTAGTCCCATTCATGTGGTACCCAAGAAGGCAGGGATTACAGTGATCAAGAATAAAGACAATGAGTTGGTCCCAACTCGTGTGCAATCAGGATGGAGAGTGTGCATCGACTACAGAAAGCTGAACTCTGTAAGGAGGAAAGACCATTTCCCTCTCCCGTTCATTGACCAAATGGTAGAAAGATTGGCGGGCCATGATTACTATTGTTTCTTGGATGGATATTCCGGTTACAACCAAATTCCATTGGATCAAGAAGACCAAGAGAAGACTACATTCACTTGTCCCTTCGGTACGTTTGCTTATCGTCGGATGCCATTTGGGCTGTGCAATGCACCTACTACTTTTCAGCGATGCATGATCAGCATCTTTTCAAACAGGGTCGAACGTCACTTGGAGATATTCATGGATGACTTCTCAGTCTTTGGTTCATCATTTGGGGAATGTCTGCATCATCTCACTCTCGTATTGATACGGTGCAAGGAGAGGAATCTGGTTCTAAATTGGGAAAAATGTCACTTTATGGTAAAACAAGGGATTGTTTTGAGCCATGTGATTTCTTCCAGAGGTATAGAGGTTGACAAAGCTAAGGTGGATCTAATTTCCAGTCTCCGCCACCACGGGCAGTTAAGGAAATTCGGTCATTTCTGGGACACGCAGGATTTTACAGAAGGTTCATCAAGGACTTTAGCAAGATAGCAAGACCTTTGTGCAATCTACTTGCAAAAGATGTTCTATTTGACTTCAATGACAAATGCCAGACAGCCTTCGAGATTCTGAAGAAGATATTGACCTCTACACCAATCATCCAACCACCTAATTGGGGACTGTCGTTTGAGATAATGTGTGATGCTTCCGATTATGCTGTGGGAGCCATGTTGGGGCAGAGAGTGGAGAAGCTTCCTCATGTCATATACTATGCCAGCAAGACCCTGAATGATGCACAATTAAATTACTCAACCCCTGAAAAGGAACTATTGGCTGTTGTGTTTACTCTAGATAAGTTTAGATCTTACTTGTTAGGATCTAAGGTCTTGGTCTACTCGGATCATGCTGCTTTGAAGTATCTTTTGTCTAAGAAAGATGCTAAATCTCGTCTCATCCGGTGGATTCTGTTGCTACAAGAATTTGACATTGAGATCCGGGATAAGAAGGGGTCTGAGAATGTGGTAGCTGACCATCTATCTAGGCTGGTTGTGGACTTCAATGAAGATGTTGTGCCAATTGCTGAGACATTCCCTGATGAACAACTTATGCACATTTCTCAAATCGCTACACCTTGGTTCCCAGACATTGTGAACTACCTTGTCACCGCCCGGATACCCTCACATTGGACCAAGCAAGACAGCTCAAAATTCTTGGCTGGGGTGAAATATTTCTTTTGGGATGACCCGTACTTGTTTAAATACTAGCCAGATCAGATTATACGGAGATGCATTCCTGCGAATGAATACCTGAAGATCCTCTCTTTCTGCCACGATCATGCATGTGGAGGACACTTCAGTTCTGAAAAGACCGTTGCGAATATTCTTCAAAGTGGATTATATTGGCCCTCCATCTTTCGTGATGCACATGCCTACTGTTTAGCCTGTGAGAGGTGTCAGAAGTTAGAGAGCATAGGAAAAAGAAATATGATGCCGTTGAACCCGATTCTTATTGTGGAACTCTTTGATGTTTGGAGCATCAACTTCATGGGACCCTTTCCTAACTCTTATGGGTACATTTTCATCCTTGTGGCTGTTGATTATGTTTCCAAGTGGGTGGAGGCCATTGCTTGCAAGACGAATGATCATCGAGTTGTGCTTCACTTTTTAAAAGAAAATGTGTTTGCATGTTTTGGGACACCACGTGCCATCATTAACGATGGGGGGAAGCATTTCTGCAACCGATTTTTTGAGCAACTCATGAAGAAGTATGGGATCACTCAAAAAGTTGCAACGCCCGACCATCCTCAAACAAGTGGGCAGTTGAGATATCCAACAGAGAAATCAAGAGGATATTAGAGAAAACGGTGAACCCGACGAGGAAAGATTGGTCTCTACGACTCAATGATGCTTTGTGGGCATACCGGACAGCATTCAAGACTCCAATTGGCATGTCTCCCTACCGATTGGTGTATGGCAAGGCATGTCATCTTTCTGTAGAATTGGAGCATCGAGCATATTGGGCCATCAAGCAGCTAAACTTCAATATCACCAAGGCTAGCGATCAGAGGAAGCTCCAGATGGATGAGTTAGAAGAATTGAGGAACGATGCTTATGACTGTGCCAAGCAATACAAAGAGAAGATGAAGACTCATGATCAAAACATATTGAGAAGATCCTTTGAAGTTGGTCAGAATGTCCTTTACAACTCCCGCCTACATCTGTTTCCAGGGAAGCTCAAGTCCCAATGGACAAGACCATTCAGAGTGCGTGCAGTTTCTACTCATGGAGCCATCGAGATTGAGGATATCAAGACCAGAAATACTCAGAAAGTCAATGGACAGTGGCTGAAGCCATTCCTAGAACTGGAGATTCCAGATATTGAGGAATAGCCTTTGGAAGATCCGACTTTATCCAACTGATCATCCGCAGTGAAAAGTCTGGCTGAAGACTATAAACTTAGCGCTCATGGGAGGCATCCCTCTATCCTTTTATTTCCTTGTTGTTATTTTTAGTTTTTGTGGTAATTGTAATTTTTTTTTTTATTTTTTCAGGACAAGTGTTGTCACAAGTAAGTTTGGGGGAGGACACCTCTCAACTCACTTCGGTTCTCTTCACCTCTTGGTATTGTATCTTTTACCCACATTGAGGACATTGTGTGATTTAAGTTTGGGGGTATGGAAAACCATTGTCCATTTTTTACTTTTTCTTATTTTTAGTTTTTAGCTTTTGTTTTATGTCAATCCTAGGTTTTTGTTGTCATTTTCTTTAAATGTGCAATATTGTTGTCAAGTTTGAGTTATTAACTATGACTGTGATTTACATTTCATTGGTTCGCTTAAAGGGTTGAATTCTTCATTATGTCAGTTGGAGTTTGAGTCTTTTGACTTATTTTTGGATAATTGAGATTGTATGTGTTTTTGGAATTTTTTTTTTTTAGCACATTAGCATGTTTTATGTGAGGTGTAAAGTTTTAGCTTGAGCTTGTTCTTTGTGAGATTTGTTGGATGACCTTTTGATGAATAACCTTGGCTTGCAAAAAAAAAAAAAAAAAATCATTTTGGGTTCCTCACTAAGTAACCAGACCTTTTGCCTCACTAAGCATTAAGTGTTCGCGTCAAAAGGTGTGAAGTTCAAGCTGAATTATGGTATGGCTAGTATGGCTTCGTAGCCTTTTTGACTTGAGTTAGTAAGCCCTTTGGGATGTTCTACATCTAGTGCCCTAAAGCCATTTGGTTTGGGAGTCATTGGCCTAACACTTGTTACATGGGTCAATTAGAAAGATTAATGGAGTTATACATTGCATAGCCTGTAAAGAAGAGAAAATAAATGCATATCTTGCCTTGGTTGTTTCATCTGTTTGGGATTCTTACGAATTTTGTGGAACTTGT
Source organism: Carpinus fangiana (assembly GCA_006937295.1). Classification (NCBI taxonomy): domain Eukaryota; kingdom Viridiplantae; phylum Streptophyta; class Magnoliopsida; order Fagales; family Betulaceae; genus Carpinus; species Carpinus fangiana. The sequence goes on along the minus strand of CM017328.1, from coordinate 12,158,155 downwards.
TTTAAGTTTAAACTGAAAGCTTCATTATTGCATGTTAATTTCAGTTTGCAGATTTCAAGAACATATGATGTTTCAAGTGTCCATGTATGAGTTATTTGATCTTGGATGCCTGTTGATTGTGATGAGAGTGTTTGTCTTTTTAAGCGTACTCATGAATAAGAACCACGGTCTTTGTGAAAATTCTTTCTTGTTAACAACATTGTGCTGTAATGTTTGTGGGTGTCATTCCTGTAAACCCTCACAAGACTTCACTCGTCCACTAGGGATGCCTAGGGGTTTAAAAGGCTTGTTGCATATGCTAAATGCAATCGTCTCTACCACGACAGAGGATTTATGTTTACTGTTTTCATGTTATTTTCAGTATTGTTTTGCTAAGAGACTAGCAAAAGTTAAGTTTGGGGGTGTTTGATGTGTGTCAAATGTTGCACATTTGGACCCCTTAATTTACTATTGTTAATCTTTTAGCTGTGTTATTATCTGATGTTTTGGTTTAGTTTTGTGTTTTTAGTGTTTTATAGGTTGCTAAAGGAAAACTGTGGGTTTTAAGCAGAAGTGCATTTTGTGGATGAAAAGGGCAAGCCTCTGGTGGAGCGATCAATCGTAGATCAGCTACAATCGAACGCATATATGTTCGAACGAAGGGCAACCACAATCGAGCGCCCTTGCGACGCAACAGACAAAAGTTTATGCATGAGTGTGATCGATCGCACCAGTATGCGATCGATCTCACGCGTCCGACTTGGAGCGAATTTCAACATTTTATTAAATTGTAAACCCTAGTTTTAGTCCTATAAATACATATTTACCAAACTAGTTGAGGGAGGCTGCAAATTACTAAATTTGAGAGGAGAAAGAAGAGAGTTCTAGGGTTTCCTAGCTTCTGGATTTCAATCTTTGGTTTCATTACTTGTAAGTACTCATTTTTGTTATGGATTCAATGATGAATGTTTTTTCTTCCAATAACATGAGAGGCTAAACCTTCAACTAGGGTTAAAGATGAAGCCTCACTTATGATTAGCAATTTAGTTTTATACATTCTAGATTCCCCAATTTAATGGTTTAATTGCGTATTGTTTTACTTTTTCTATTAATTGGATTGAATGTATCTTGGATATCTATTGTGATTTAAGGATACATTAGATGATTTTTGATAATTCAATACAATCAATTGCTTGGTTTTCTTGATTAAAAGATTGGATCTTTCTTGTGATTTATTTTCTGGATACAACGGATGTTTCAATATAGATTGGATATTTGTCTGTGATCTACGGATACAACTAATGATTTAATTGATTATTAGATTTCTATTGTGATTTGGGTAAAGAATGGATACAAGGAATGTTTTGATTAATTTGTGAAGCAAAATGTGAAAAATGCTTAAGATTTATATGTGAGAACTTTGGGGAATATCTAAGATCATGAAGCTAGATTGTTAATGATGAGTGAGTGTGGATTCTAAAACCCTAGTGTTTCGTTAACATACAACTTTCATTTAATTAGTTTTATGCTTTTGTTTCATTCAAACAATCACCATTCAAAAACTGTGAACTAGATTAGAATAGAATTATTTTAGGTTTAAATTTGCTTTCAAGAACACAACTCCCTGTGGGTTCGACCTCGTACTTGCACCCCCATTATATTGCACACAACTCGTGCACTTGCGAGTATATTTAATTTGTACAACAGACCTCTAGGCTCATCCTGTCATCACAGGGGAGAGCTACCGAGTTGGAAGCTTCCTACAGGTGAAGGCCACCCTGCCAGTAGCACACACCTTCTCGTAACCATCCTTCGGTGTGCTTGCCATGCTACCCTATGTGATCCGGTACCAATCGTTACTTTAGCAATGCCTCAGGGTTAAACATTTAGAAACATGAATGCACATGTAACATTTCATATGCTCTGTAAGCTCATCTGTAACTGTATGCTATGCCATAAACTTTTGAAAGCTCTTTTTCATTTATAATCGTAGTCATGCATGACTCACAAAAATGAGATAATTGTGATACGTAAAATTCTTAAATCATGCCATATGATTGAATAAAACTTTGCATTAAAAATCTGAAAAGAAGTGCAATTGAAATTCATTTAAGTGGATTCTTTATAAAATTCCTAACATTTTTCCAAAAATTTATAATAAAATCTGTTGTGGTTTTTGCTGTTGTGTCCCCTTACCTGGCATCACATGTCCTTAATTGGATTCTACATTCAACTCACAATTCCCACAATGGAGGTAAAAAGTACCTTAGTCATCAATTCGTTTATCCTTAGCCAAAAAACATTATAGTGACATCAAGCCCCACCATGCTTGACTTATATGTCTTCCATAAAATTTTAATAATCAACTCAACTAAGGCCTCAATAAAACATCCAAGGTTATAATATTCTTATTAGTTTAAAATCATTCTACTACAATTGATAGCTTAAAAAGTCTACCTAGCCATAATAACGCTCTCTTCCTAAACCATTTAATTTAGCAACTTACTCCCAATATCAAAAGCTTAAAAACATTTACAACAATCACTCTAGTTATAACTAATCCCTCCAAATCGCAATTCACGTGTTCATACACTAAAAAGCCCCAATTTAATTTTAGGAATTTAGCTTCAAACTAAAAATACCATAAAAGATATGAAAATATTACCTTGGAGTTCTCATATTTTTCTTTCTTCTTCCTCCCCTTTCTTTCTCTTCCCTTTTTCTTTCTCTTCTCTCTTTTGTTTCTTTTCTTCTCTTGATGAGAATCAACTAGTACAAAGACAAGAACATAAGACTTTGGCTACTTCGAGGGAGCCTTGACCTCCAAAACACAATAAGTGTATAGTTTGATAATATTCAGCATGCCTCTTTATTCATTAAGCCTCCTTTAAATAGGAGAAAATTATACACGATAAACCTTGGACTAGGACTTGACTCTAGTATTCAGATTATGACCTTGCAAGGGAAAAATCACAAATACTGTTATGGAAAGAATCATTCCTTATTGGAAAACAATCTAAAAGAAAATACTCTCACTATTAGCCTAAACGTGGGCCACACATCTGGGGAATTGACTAATAAAATTTAATATGGAGATATTCTCCTTATTGAACACAACTTGAGGCATACGTAACTTGGGGACTACATCATTCCCCTCCCCTAACATTTCCCTTGTCCTCAAGGGAAAAATTTGGGAATTATTCTTGAACGAATTCCTGCTCCTCCCATGTTGCTTCTACAGGAGATAGTCCCTGCTAGTGAATTAAAATCTCTGGCTTCTTGTTTCGTACACGCTTCTCCAACACAACTCTTGGCTTCGAACTGATGTGATCATCCTCCAAAACCTCCGGCAGTTGAGGCAAAACAACTTGTTCACCCCCTAGATGACGTGTGAGCAAACTGACGTGGAAAACAGGGTGGATGCGAGCTCCTAAAGGCAACTCCAGCTTATAAGCTACTGGGCTTATCTTTTTGATGATTTTAGAGGGTCCAAAAAATCTTGTTGCTAACTTTGCACTCTTACGTAGGTGGATGGACATCTGTTCATATGGGTGTAGTTTAAGAAACACCCATTCCCCTTCCTCAAACTCTTCTTCCCTGTGTTTACCATCATACACCTTCTTCATTCTTTCCTGTGCCAATCGCATGTTCTCCCTCAATTCCTTTAACACTTGGTCTCTTGTTAGTAGCTCCCTTTCCACCACTTCCACCTTTGCCATCCCCGACAGGTAAGTCAGCAAGGTGGGTGGGTCTCTCCCATAAACTGCTGCAAAGGGGTTGTTTTGAGGGTAGAATGCCAACTCATATTATAACTATACTCAACCCAAGCCAACCACTTGCCCCATTCCTTGGGTTGAGAGCTCGTAAAACATCGTAAATACATTTCCATCGTGCGATTCACAACCTCGGTTTGGCCATCCGTTTGAGGATGATAAGCTGAGCTAAAATTGAAACCAGTGCCATGTAATCTGAATAATTCCTTCCAAAAATGACTGGTGAACGCCAAGTCCCTATCACACACAGTAGACTTAGGCATGCCATGGAGCTTGAAAATATTTTCAAAAAAAACTTGGGCTACACTCATGGTTGTGTATGGGTGACTAATAGCCACAAAGTGGGCATACTTGGACAAACGATCCACAACCACAAAGATCGTGGTCTTGTCCCTTGAGTTAGGTAACCTGTCAATGAAATCCATAGAAATTTCCTCCCAAATTCTCTCCGACAGCGGCAGGGGTTGCAACAACCCTCTAGGTGTAAGGCTCTCCACCTTGTGGCGTTGACAAACTTCACATTCGTTAATGAACTCCTTTATTCGTCGCCACATCCCCTTCTAATAAAAATTCGCCCGTATCCACTGAAATGTCTTTTGGTACCCTTCATGAAATCCCCCATGTATTTTGATCGGTGTCAAATATTGTATATTGGACCCCCCTTAACTTATGTTTGTTAGGCTCTTAGTGTTGTTAATGTCTAATATTTTATGTTGTTTTAGTGTGTTGTAGGTCCTTCATGCAAATTGTGGTTCAAAGGGGCGGAATTAAGGGAAGATGGAAGTGTAGCCTCCGCAAGTGCAATCGAACGCATGAGCCACGATCGATCACAAGCCATGTCAGCCCGTGAAGTTCGCGTTGCCCTAGCCGGCCCTATGCTCCATCGCTTCAGCACTTGCGCCGTGGGCAATTACATGCGATCAATTGCACTATGTGCGATCGAACGCATTGCGGTCAAACACAACGCCAACGATCGAACACACACTGCACAGCGATGCACCTGCAACTGAACGCACAACACCACGATCAAACTCATGCTGGATTGCGATCAATCATACCCTCTGCGATCGAACGCACCCCTGACCTGGCAGCCTGATTTATTTTGTCTATAAATAGGACCCTTTGTATTTTCTTATTTCCTACGCTTGGGATACGTTTGAGGCACTCTCAGTGGCCCAAAACCTCCTCGTTCTTCATTGTAAACACTCATAAACGTCATATTCTTTAATTTATTGTTTTATTTATTGTCGATTATATTTCCCTTTAGCATGGGGGCTAATCTTCAACTAAGGTTGAAGATGAAGCCTCACCATGGATTTATTTAAATGCTTTCATAATTAGTTTTTACATTAATCAGTCTTTTATTTGTCATGTGTTTTTGTTTCATTTCAATTTTGTGAGAAGATTGCATTGATTATGCCGTAGTTGTTTATTCATAGTATTTAGTCCGATGAATACATTTCATCGTTCAGGTTACATTCATTTATCCATTGTAGTTAGTGTTAAATCACTTTCACATTGGATCCTTTGGACCTAAACCGTTCATGTTTTGTCTTTCATCAAATGGACGGATATTTTGAATATTTCAATTGGTATAATAGGACATGCATAGGGCTTAAGGATGCATGAACTAGCGTGACACTAGGTCATGCATCACTTTTAATCGATAAACAGATGTAGAAATTAATTGTGTCATTTAATATGGTGAGGTAGATTCTAGACCTTAGGCTTTTTATTTATTTATTTTTATTGCATTTAATCTAGTTTATTTTTATGCACGCCACATGTTTGATGTTGGGACTAGGTTAAGATAGGATTAGTTTAGGCATGGAATTAATTATCGCAAACAAGATTCTCTGTGGGATTCGAGAGCCAACATCTCCTTCTTGTAGATGGATAATAAGAGTTGGGTTCCCTGCAGAGCTTGACTAAAAAAAGCAATAGGTCGTTCTTCAAGAAGGACTGTTGTGACAAATACTACCTAAATTAATAGATAATATTTGCTACGTTTTACTCGCAAGTGCACAAGATCAAAACGATAGTATAGCAGGCAAATACGAGATCATTCCCACGAGGATTGTTAATTTTGCTTAGAATTAAATAACTAAATTAAAATATCAAACTGTCACAAAATTGATATTATGAAAAATAAATAAAAATAAATTAAAGTGTAGGGCTTTGATATCCACCACTAATTATGCTCAATTAATAAATCAATATGCCAATGATCCAATCATATTATGAATACCTAATGGTTGCCAACCTAAGGGCATGGTGTATACTCCTTAAGCTATTGGTTTCCCTAAGCAACGAATTAGGTATGGTGTATACTCTAACTCTTTTCTTTCCTAAAGGATTTAGCATGGTGTATACTAAGTTGTTCTCTAGAAAAGCATATGAACTGTGAAAACCGACAACCACATGAGACCTAGGGCATGGTGTATACTCCCGGTTTCCCATGTTGATTAACCCAAGAACCCGGCGTGGATTACTTTTGTTACTTATGTTAAACCCAGGACTCGGTCATCCAAATTGATCTAACTAACAAGTCCATACCACATGCATATAATGGCCAATCACATACATATGAGGAATTCAATAAAACAGGCATTAATCAAGTTAAGCAACACAATATGATTATCACAAAGGCGCCAATATTGAAATATTAAATAAACATAATTAGGGTTTCAATCCAGCCCTACTAAAATAATTAGTTACACATAATTAAAATAAAAACTAAAAAGAAAGGGAAAAGAAAGAACCGAAAACCGCTCCTAGAAAGTAGCCTCCAAATTCTCCTCTCTGAAATTGTGTATCTAGTTGTGAGGCTTAGAGGTCTATTTATAGGCTTTAGGAGAGTCCTAGAAACCCTAGTAAACCTAGGAAATTCGGAATTCTATCTCCTAGTCAATTTAGGAGACAATCCTATTACAAATCGGAATAGAATTTGTCCAGAATTGAGCTTCTATCTTGCGGGGTGATTTTAGTGTTGCGGCGGTCCGAATTAGGAAAATTATATTTCACAATGATTTGTAGCCTGTTGAGTCAGCTTTCCAATGCCGTTGGAATCACCTCAATCCGATATTTGAGCTGAAAGTTATGGCCAAAATACCGAGACCTGTTCAGAATCCAAATTTGAATCCAATCCGATTTTAGCTCCAATTTGATAAATTCCGATTTAATCCTTTCCACATCTTCTAGGTCTTCCCAATTTGCCCTTTAAGCTTGGAACATTTCCAGAAACGCTTCCTTTTCTTCCATGACCTACAAAAACATAGAAAACACAAAAAGGAAATAAAATGGAACAAAATAACAAAAACTAAGAAATTAACAAGTGTAAATTAAGGGCTAAAATATGAATATTTTGGCACTTATCAAGGACAGCGCCAATGCCCACCCCTGAGGCATCACACTCTACCACAAATTCTTTAGAAAAATCTGGTAAGGCAAGGATGGGTGCTTGAGTCATAGCTCGTTTGAGGTCCTCAAAGGCTTTTTCCGCTTTGACTGTCCATGCAAAATTATTTTTCTTCAACATACGGGTTAAAGGTCCTACAATTTTCTCATAGTCTTGGACAAATCGTCGGTAATATCCAGTGAGTCCCAGAAATCCCTGCATCGCCTTGAGATTCCCCGGTTTCGGCCATTTCTCCATAGCTTCCACTTTGTCGGGGTCAACTCCGACTCCCTTGGACGAAATCACTTGACCCAAATATTGAACCTCATGTTGACCAAATAGGCATTTGGTTCTTTTGACATATAACTGTTGACTCTCCAAGATTTCCAACACCGTGGTGACATGTTGCAAATCTTGTTCCCATGTGCTACTATACACCAATATGTCATAAAAAAAAAAAAACCAATACAAATTTATGAAGATAAGTTCGGAATACCTCGTTCAAGAGTGCTTGGAAAGTGGATGGCGCATTTGTCAATCCGAAAGGCATGACTAGGAACTCATAGTGTCCGTGGTGAGTGCGAAAAGCGGTCTTCTCAATGTCCGCAACCACCATTCTCACTTGATGATACCCGGAGCGCAAATCCAATTTGGTGAAAAATTTTGCCCCATTTAATTCATCCAGAAGTTCATCAATAACCGGTATAGGAAACTTATCTTTCACCGTTATTTTGTTCAACTCCCGATAATCCACACACATTCTCCAAGTGCCATCCCCCTTTTTTACTAAGAGTACTGGAGATGAGTAGGGGCTATTAGAGGGTCGAATTATTCCCCGCTCCAACATATCTTCAACTTGCTTCTCAATTTCAGCTTTTTGATGAAATGGGTAACGATAGGGTTTAACACTTACCGGACCTGCTCTAAGCTGCAAAAGGATTTGGTGATCACGGCTGTGTGGAGGCGGCAGCCCCCATGGTTCTTCAAAAATTGCCCTACTTGCTTCTAGAATAGCCTCCATCTCCTCTGTTTTTCCCTTCTTCATGGTTTCTATCTCTTCAAGTTGCACGTTATTCTTGGCGGAGAGGATGGCATGTAATTCTTTTGTAGGACTTTCTGCAGCACGAACCTCATGTAATGTCACAAGCTTTCCTTCCCAATTGAACTTCATCTTCAACTCCTTAAAATCCCACCATATAGGCCCTAGTACTCGCAACCATTGGGCACCCAACACAATTCCATAACCTTCTAAGGGAAGAACAAAAAAATCAATGTGAAATTTCCACCCTTGTAACTCCACTATAATTGGGTTGCACTTCCCCAGACTTTGAATCTTTTCCCCTGAGGCCACAATCACCTCCATTGCCTCTCCCCTCTTAGGAATTAATTCCAAGACCTCGGCAACGGCAAAACTCATAAAATTGTGGGTGCTCCCCGAATCAATAAGTACCAAGGAAATGGACCTCCCAATCTGGCCATAAACCTTCATTGTATCCAGTGCATCTCTTCCTGTAATGGCATGTAGGTAAATTTTTGGAGAGTCCTCACCTTCTTCTTGTTCCTCCGTTATCACTCCATATCCGTCATTGTCTTCCCCCCTATATGCTTCGATCAGGAACAATCTCTTACAATGGTTCCCGGGCCCATACTTGTCATTGCACTTGAAGCAAAGACCCTTCTCTTGTCTCTCCTTAAGCTCCGCCGGCATCAATCTTTTGACCTGCATGGTTGGCTAACCTGCACCTGTCTGCTGGTTCGGTGGGGTTCTTCGGGTTTCTGATGGGGCATTTTTTCGAAGGGCTAAATGTCGGGCTTCATACAAACGAGCCAAGCCGATGGCAAAAGTGAGAGTGTTCGGCCTCCCTGCTAAAACGTCTGCCTTGATTGGCTCCTTCAATCCGCTTACAAAAAAACTAACTTGTTGGCTCGGTGTTAAGGTCCCTATTTTAGAGAGAAGGGACTCAAAACTTGCTTGATATTCCTTGATACTTCCCTGTTGCTGCAACTTCGTTAATTCTCCAAAGGGGTCGTAAAACTGGCTAGGGCCAAACCGAGCACACAATCCTTTAGTGAATTCAGCCCAATGTACTTCCCCGCTCCTCTCTCAACAAAATTTGATACCACAATTGGGCTTCCCCTTCCAGGAGGAAAGAGGCCAGAGGTGTTTTCTCCTCTTCTGACATCCCCTGCAATCTAAAGAACTGCTCTGCTCTACAGATCCATCTGGTGGGGTCTTTTCCTCCGTTGAAGCGTGGGAACTCCAATTTGACATGCCTGTTGGTGAACGATTGGGTTCGTTCTCTGGTTTCTGCCCGGGAATTCTCTCCCTTGTCCTCGTGTCCCTTCCCATGAGAAGTCTCTCCTTCTTCACGCCGTGTTCCTCATTGCATGGATAGCTTCTCCAGAATTTCCGTCAAACGTGCCGTCACCTCTTGCTGTGCCTCTGACAGTGCGTGCATTGACTGCTCCAAATTACCCACTCTGCCCTCCATCGTCTTTTGTTGTACGTTCTTCATCACTAATCTTGTCACTGGCCGAGATTCTAGAGAAAAATCTCGGTAGGTCCAACTTTTATTCCTAGAACGGCCTATGTTGATTCTCTCTGGTTTCTTTTGAGGGAAACCGAGCCTCTTACAATTTATGGCATGGAAAGGAACTTGGCTCTGATACCAATTGATGAGAATCAACTAGTACAAAGACAAGAACGTAAGACTTTGGCTACTTCGAGGGAGAATTGACCTCCAAAACACAATAAGTGTATAGTTTGATAATATTCAGCATGCCTCTTTATTTATTAAGCCTCCTTTAAATAGGAGAAAATTATACACGATAAACCTTGGACTAGGACTTGACTCTAGTATTCAAATTATGACCTTGCAAGGGAAGAATCACAAATACTGTTATGGAAAGAATCATTCCTTATTGAAAAACAAACTAAAAGAAAATACTCTCCCCATTAGCCTAAACGTGGGCCACACGTCTGGGGGATTGACTAATAAAATTTAATATGGGGATATTCTCCTTATTGAACACAACTTGAGGCATACGTAACTTGGGGACTACATCATCTCTTTTCTCTTCGCTCTTCTTTTCTCCTCTCTTTCTTTTCTTTTCTTTCTCTTTCTTTCTTCTCTTCTTTCGGTTCTCTCCCTCATCTCATGCTCACTTCAGCTGTGAGCATTTGAGGGGAAAAGCTCTACTTAAATACTTGCTGGATGTGGTAGTGATACCTTAAATATTTGCCACATGCACTCATTACCACAAGAAAAGGGTCCAGGAATGTCTCAAGAAAAAGACAGTATAGAACCCCAAGTGTCCACCGAGAAAGCAAAGCTAACATGCCATATAACACCTGTAGCTTTAGGTATCAACCAAGTAACTCAAACTTGGTCCCCAAGTAACTCAAACTTGGTCATAAAAATCTACAATTAATCCTCAATGAACCTAAACCTTTTTACTATCACATACCCAAAAATCGTGGCTTACGGACATCATTAACACATCCAATTAATTTCCCAAACCACAGGTACTTCAACTACTCAACAGCTTGACCTATTAAAATTGGAAAAATCATAACTTTTTCAATTTAACTCCAAATGATATGAAATTTGACTTGAAATGTTTCTCATTCAAAGACCCACAACATATACAAAATTCATACCAACCCATAACATTTGGTAACCTCAAAAGTCTATCGAAAATTGGTGTCTCTGTTTGATTGAAATTCTTGTTTGGACACTTGCATCTTCTAACAATCATAACTCTTTTTACAAGCATCTAAAAATCATGAAACCACTTTTAAAATCATCATTTATCATCATTATATAAGGTCTAAAAACAGTTTTATTAAAGGTCACTCATTGAATTTTTGGCACCCAAATCAATGTGACTTTTCTTTCAATAACCCACTGAATTTCTAACTAGCAATTTTCATAATCTTTCGCATTAAGTCTATTTATCTATAAAATTAAAAATCCTCATTATCCTTGATATTAAGATCACCTTCATTCTATGGTATAAATTTCGGGGTATTACATTGGTTGTCAAGAATTTGAAGTAGGTGAGCTAACTGCTAACCCCTTATAACTGCTAACCACTAACCACTTTGGTAAGCGGTTATTAAAAACCACTAACCTCCAAGGGCGGTTGCGGTTTTAGGGTGTAGGGTAAAGCGGTTATAACCGGTAACCGCCTTCATTTATATATAATAATATAAATATATATTAAATATTTTCTATTAGTAAAATATATTAATTTTTTCATTTATATTTGGATTAATGGATTTGGGCTATTTATGACTATGTATGTGAAATATATAATGTCGGATATGATGTTTTGGGCTAAGCCTTATTGAAAAACATTGGCTGACCAAAAAAAGGCATGTATTTTTTTCATCTTTTTTGGAACATTTTGGCCTTAAACCCTTAAAATAAGCCAATTAAAAGCCAAAACACTTAAAAAGCTCAAAAACCCATACAAAAAAAGTGGTTATAAAACTGCCAATTATTGGATTGAATAACCACTAATTGCTTAGGTAGTTGCGGTTATTTAAAATTGATAACTGCCCAAGGCGGTTGTGGTTGCGGTTATAATCAATAACCGCTGGTTATAACCGTTTGAACACCCATATCTAGGACTGTTGATGGAATTGTCACATTTGATATTTGCTGCCTTACATGCATATATAGCTAGTCAAATTTTTCTGAGCATTTGGGCATGTCTCATTCCCAACTGCAATCAAGCACAACACGAACAGTCTCTCTGTTTTGAAAATTTGCAAGATCCAAGGATGAGGAAAAGTTGTATGCTTCTTCTTCCACTACAAAACCAAAGCTACATGAGCCAAAATTGCCTACAATAGAGTGGTTGCCCAAGCTCGTAACATCCACGATAAAATGGCTTTTTTTTTCGTTTCATTTTTGTTTGCAGTTTTTTTTGTTTAGTAGATATTTTTAAATAATATCAATGAATCATATATATAAGACATGTTAGTTGCTATAGCAGGTTGATTTGAATAGCGCACCCTTAAAATATTGAATGAAACATTAACGAAAGTGTCATATTTGTCTATCACATTACTACAAATACCATTTACAAGACAATTTTTGAAACTAAATGGTGTATTTGATTTAGAAGTAAACAACATATACTAATAAAGCAATTAACCAAAAAAAAAAAAAAGGTTATGATATTTTATGTGCTAAACTCATACGACTTAGTCCTTGAACTAGGAAAGCGTATTAGCAACGGTGAAAAGAGTGGTCTTAATCAGTTGAATGAACTCATAAGATTTTATTTGCTGCAACGCTAATCGGAACATTCAATGATAATTGCATAAAGGAGGGGAACAAAAAAAAAAGGAAAACTTCACTGAAAATCTCCAAACTTTCACTCGTTTTGAAATATTTCCCTAAACTTAAAAAAATTTCTCAATTTAATTAGTCCCCTGAACCATCAATTGCTCTCAATTTCGATCCCTCCATCAATTTTAGCCGTTAAATAAAATAAAATAAAAATTAAAAAAAAAAACATACCAAAATATCATTGATTTTCAATTTTTTAATTTTTTTTACAAAAAAAAAAAAAAAAAAAAAAAANAAATGAAAATTAGAAGAGTTTTTTTTTTTTTTTTGTAACAAATTATCTCTTCATTGATATAACAATTAAATTGGGCAAAATATTCTGTACAATGCCAAAGATATAATTTAAAATCTTTACACCTCAAACATTATCTATGACATATGCAATAGCCTCTCGGGCTATTATAATATAATATTTATGAAAAGTCACCGTCTCAATCAGTTGCAGATCTACTACAAATTTTGACGAATCACGTCTCTATCCACTACCAGGTCCTTGATTCCCTGAGTTTTTTTTTTTTTTAATCTCTGCTACTACTACTTTATCAATCAATCACTATATGTTCGTTGCCTTTACCATAGTGACAATACTTTTTTATGCTTGATAATTCATCCGTCATCGGTTTATGGTTTACTATAAGGAAAAGAACCATAAAAAACTAAATATCGATAGGAAATCAATTCCGTATTCTTAAGGATTCGTGACAACAAAACCTAAGAAAACAAATAAAATTTCACATCATATATCGTTACTAAAAGCAGATCTAGAGAAATTACATTTTTTATTTAAAAAAAATAAAAATACAATAACAAAAACCCAAATACACCCTCACGTGTTACACGCACCATCGCCGAATAGCCACACTATAAAGAATTTTGTATTTTCGTTATGAATTCTGTAAGATATTTGTTATGGAATAGATGTAGTGGAAGATTATAGATTGAAGTAGAAAATGGTAATGGAGTAGATTTGTAAGTTCTTGTTAGCGTAATTCGGTAAGCAAAATGGTGATCAAGAGTGCCGCCGTTCGGACGAGAAGAAAGGCCGTCCGGACGCTTGAAGAATTCTATTTTTCCAGAGAGCCTTGTCTGCAATCTCGTCTGCAAGCCCGTCCAAACGAGCTCGATAAACAAGAATTCCCGAGAGCCTTGTTTGCAGTGTTGTCTGAACTCCGCCCGGACGCCTATGTTTTTTCATCTAACGACATTTTCTAAAAAGGTCATATCTAGAGTTCTAGACCTCTGATTGGAGCAAGCTTTATGGCTTTGGAAATCTAACACAAAGATCTACAAAGTCATGTTTCATGAGGTTCAGCTAATTCCAATGTTTACTAGGTGAAAACGGGCCATAAAGAGAAACTGCTGGACTAGATTGCAGACGAGCATGTATTAAAAACACTTTTTGGACGTGTTTTGTTGCCCCGTCCAGACGAGACATGTTCTCGTCCGAACGCCACCTACCTATAACAGTTTTAAATGAATTGAAACTGCTTTCTAGGTCTAGGGATGATGGGGCTATTATAAATACACCTCTATAGAAAGAGAGAGGTATGAATTTTCACCCCCAGAAAATTCGTGAGAGGCTATGCTTAGAGAGAAATATTGTGAGCCTAGTGTTCCTCTTAGAGGATCTTTGTTAATTTGATTGTGAGCGTAATTGAGAAGTCTATCGGAAGGGTCCGGTAAAGGAGAATCACGTTGAAGAAGATTGTGAGCAAGGAGACGAGTTGGAGGCTTGTCGATCTTACAGAGTCAAGGTCTTACATCAGTCTGTAAGTGTTCCTAGTGTCTGTAATCTTTGAATAATCTTTTGATAGTGATTTCCTGGGTTTTGCTGCCCCGGAGAAGTTTTACTTTTATATCTGTTTCTAAAAGGTTTCCTTTTCAACACCAAAATTTTTGTGCTTGATTTTTCATATTTTGGTGATTGCTTGCTTAGATATAAATATCTGTTAATTCCACATAAACTGTGATATTTATCTATTTGGCGTTTTTCAATTGGTATCAGAACGGGTTCACTCTGTGAAGGATTAAAATTCCTAAGTGTTATCTTTGTTTCTTGTTTAAGATGTCTCAAACCCTTAATAATGTGCCTAATTTTAATGGATCAAATTATGGCTATTGGAAGTCCCGTATGAGATTTTTCTTAAAATCAATAAACGTTTGGTCTGCCATTGAATCTGGATTTAACGCTCCAAATAAGCCGACAGTTGAATGGTGTAATGTTGGAAAACATTCTCGTGTGGCGAATGACAAAGCTATGAATGCCCTATACTTGGCAATTTCACAAACAGAGCACTCTAGAATTTCAAATTGTGATATTGCCAAAGATGCATGGAAGATCCTATAAACTACTTATGAAGGAACAAATCTTGTTAAAGCTTCAAAACTTCAAATGTTAGTTTCTCAGTTTGAGAAAATTGAAATGTTAAAGGATGAGACATTTAATGATTTCTTTGGTAAACTTAGTGAAATTATAAATTCCATGATAAATCTAGGAAAGAAAGTTTCTGACACTAAGATTATTAGAAAGGTCATGAGATCACTCCCTGAAAGATTCAGAATGAAGGTAACAGCCATTGAGTCATGCACTGATCTGGAAACCATGAGGATAGAAGAATTAGTTGGTGCCCTTCAGACTTATGAGTTTTCTTTGCCTCAACCTAGGAAAAATAAAGACATTTCCCTTTGAACTCTTAAGAAGAACTCTGATGAGTTATCTGATGAGGAATCACCAGATGATGAGGAACTTGCCTTAATAGCTAGGAAGTTTTATAAGCATGAACCTAGAATCTACAAGAGATTTGGAAAACCAACAAAGAGTACTCAAGATAGAAATGAAAGAGACCCACGTGGTCGAAAATGTAATTAGTGTTCTGGCTATGGTCATGTGCGCAAGGATTGTGCTAACCTCATGAGTAATAAGCCAAAAGATAAAAAAGCTTTCAATATTACCATGAGTGACACTGATGAGAAAGTCCTTGATGATTCTCCTAATTATGTAGCGTTTGTTGCTTCCTATGATTCTGATGATTCTAATCAATCAGATGTTCAGTCTGCCTATGAAAATGAATCAAATAGGGTTAGTGATCCTCAAAAATCCTATGACAATTTAATGGAAAAATTTTCTATGCTTAGAAATACTAACCTAAAAATTGTCAAGGATGTTAAAAATCTTGAACTGGAAAGGGATAATTTGTTGAAAGATTTGAGTGATTCACATGCTGTTTGCAATTCTCTTAAATCTGAAAATCATGTGTTAATTGCTAAGAATAAATCCCTTCAAAATGATCTGACTGAAACTAGAAATCACTTGAGCACTTTCTCTAGTGAAAAGCTTAATCAAATGTTGCATGTTCAGAAGTGTTCTAGTGACAGATCTGGTTTAGGATTTGATAAAACTGCATCTTTATCTTCTAACCGTGCTCCTACTTCAAAGATTGTGTTTGTTAAACCAGTTAAAGTAGAAGAATCTCCAGGTGAAGAAAAGCCAGCAGTTGCTCCGACTCGGCAAGGTAAGAAAGGTAAGAAAAATTCTTTTGTATCTCATGCATCTTACCCTAAGCCTAGAGTCGTACATCCTCCTAGAAAATTACTTTCTCAAAGGTTTGTTCCGATATGCCATCATTGTGGAAAAGTGGGTCACTTTTGACCGCATTGTTTTAATTTGAAACCTCATGCGCAGAAAAATAAAAATTCTGTTTCTAGGAAAGATTGTGAGGGTTTGGTCACGACGATGAAAGGAGTGCTATCTAAGTTAGACCAGTTTGAAAAAGTCCATAAACCTAGACCTAAGATCACTCAAGTGTGGGTTAGGAAGGATGAAACCATTCACCCCTTGAGGGGGAGTGGTAATGAACTCACCTTATGTTAGGTGAGCCAATAACATCTCTAGGATTGTTTTTATTGTTTATCTTTGCACTTCCTAGAGCATGTTGTTTTTGTTTTTTTTTTTTGTTTAATTTTTTTTGTGTGCATTTTTTTATTGTTAAAAATTTTCAAAAAGAAAAAAATATGTTTAGTTAGTGGTTTTTCTTTCTTCTTTTGTCTTATGCACCTAGATAGTCCATTAAATTCTCATGTTGCCATTATGGATTTAATCCCTTGCATCTTGGAATGTTCTTAATATGCAAGAGATGAACTTTTGTTCAATGGACTTGTTCTTATGATTACCTAAAGCCTGAGGTTATGTTGTACGTTTTCCCTATGCTTCATCTCTTGTGCACAATTAAGCTTAATTTGAGGTTATTCTTAATTTTAAATGTGAGGTTTGTTAGGTAACTACATGAGGTTTGTTTTTGACTAGTCATATTTTTCAAATTGACCATATGCTAGTTGAACCTAGGGCTTAAAAATTTCCTGCTTTCTCGTTTGTCATAAGCACCACAAGTTTAAGGACACTTTCTCATAGAGAAAAAGAAACAAAATAGTGAAAAAAAAAAATCAAAAGATCATATTCCAAAAGGAATTTATTTCACTATGTCAAACTTGTGCAAAGTGTTTTACAAAGAGAAATATATAGGATGAGAGTGGCTAGGCCCTAGTATGATAAGGTTTGACTTTTGATTTGATATACTTGTCAATACCTCATGGTGGTGAAATTTTCTCCTCATTTTGTAAGTTGGTAAATTTTCTCATTGGATGTCCACACGAGCATAGGCTAAATGGAACATTTTTCTTTGCTTGGGTTAAACAAAATGATGTTCTTGTCATTTCAAGTCTCACGTATATTTTGCATATTTGGAGCATGATTGGGATATTCATTTATGAAATTCATGAGTCTTTGATGTGCGTATCATGTGTGTTCATTTGACTTCTTGAAAGGGAGAAACCGTATTCATTTCAAGTTGCTTGTTGTTTTTTGAGCCATATACTGAAGGGGAGTTTCCATTGTTCATGATCTTGCTTTATCTTCATGCATTTTCCTATCTGTGATCATGAGTTGTGTTTACATTTTTCATGTTCCACATATGTTTTGATGAGTTTTGTTGAGTGTTTCAGGAAACATGATACCTTTTGTCAATTTGTGACAAAAAGGGGGAGTAAAAATTGGGGAATGATGGATGACTCGTCCAATTGATTTTGTCACCGAATTGCCAAAGGGAGAGTTTGTAAATTCTTGTTGGCGTAATTTGGTAAGCAAAATGGTGATCGAGAGTGCTGCCATTCGGACAAGAAGAAAGGCCGTTCAGACGCTCAAAGAATTCTAATTTTCCACAGAGCCTCGTCTGCAATCTCGTTTGCATGCCCATCTGGACGAGCTTGATAAACAAGAATTCCCGAGAGCCTCGTCTGCAGTGTCGTCTGAACTCCATCCAGACGCCTATGTTTTTTCTTCTGACGATGTTTACTAAAAAGGTCATATCTAGATTTCTAGACCTCTGATTGGAGCAAGATTTACCGCGTGGGAAAGCTAACACAAATATCTACAAAGTCATGTTTCATGTGGTTTAGCTAATTCCAATGTTTACTAGGTGAAAACGGGCCATAAAGAGAAACTGCAAAATAGCCCGTCTGAAATCTCGTCCAGACGAGATTGTAGACGAGCATGTGTTAAAAACACTTTTTGGGCGTGTTTTGTTGCCTTGTTTGGATTGCACATGTTCCCGTCCGGATGCCGCCTACCTGTAACAGTTTTAAATGAATTGAAACTGTTTTCTAGGTCTAAGGATGATGCGGCTATTATAAATACACCTCTATAGAAAAGAGAGAGGTATGAATTTTCACCCCTAGAGAGTTCGTGAGAGGCTGTGCTTAGAGAGAAAATATTGTGAGCCTGGTTGTTCCTCCTAGAGGATCTTTGTTAGTTTATTTAGCATAATTGAGAAGTCTATCGGAAAGGTTTAGTAAAGGAGAATCACGTTGAAGAAGATTGTGAGCGAGAAGACGAGTTAGAGGCTTGTCGATCTTACAAAGTCAAGGTCTTACATCGGTCTGTAAGTTTCCTAGTGTCTGTAATCTCTGGATAATCTTTTGATAGTGATTTCCTGAGTTTGGCTGCCTCGGAAAGGTTTTACTTTTATATCTGTTTCTAAAAGGTTTCATCTTCATCACCAAAATCTTTATGTTTGATTTTTCATATTTTGGTGATTGCTTGCTTAGATATAAATATCTATTAATTCCACATAAACTATGATATTTATCTGTTTAGTGTTTTTCAAGATTGATAAATGGGTTATTCGAGATACCCAGGTCTCCAAAAGAAATTACAACAACTCAAGTCTTTTTTCCATGTCTATCTAAAACTCCTAGCAGACAATTTATACAATCCAAGTCCAAAGCTAACTACATAGCCAGCTAACCCAAAAATTGCGGTAACAACCCAAAAATTGTAGTAACAACCCAAAAATTGCGGTAACAACCCAAATATTGCAGTAACAACCCACTCCTTAAAGTGGTGCACATTCTCTGCACAATAGAAACATGTGTCCCACTCCTTCAAGCCTTAATTGCTTGCAGCTATAAGCACATACTACTCTACAAGCTGCCACGTAGCCTCTCCAGAAACTTTCCCCACAGCCACACCTAAGCCTTCTAGCAACCACGTACTCAAGCATATTACAGACACTACAAAAAATTAATTTTTTCCTCACCGGCGTTTTCTAACGTGTCACTCTGTCTAACACGTCAGAAATTTTTTTTGACATGGGTCAAAGGTGAAAAACGTAGGAGTCAGAAAAAAAAATTTCTTACATTTTATTGTGTGCCTTGATGGATTCTAGTTCTTTCCCATGGATTCCGGACTTCAGGCTGAACAACCATGTAAATTTTTATTTATTTATTTATTTTTTAACAACCATGTAAATTGGTATTATGGTATTAGACCTTTAGGTCTAATACCATAATATATATATATTAAAATTTAAATTACAAAAAATGTAATGACCTGGTTGAGGCAGGATCTTGGACCAAGACTCAGTAGTGTCCTAATCGGGCCTCGGCGAGATCCCGATTGAGTCGGAGTAGAGTCCTAATTAACCGAGTCTTGGCAGTGTCAGAGTTAGATCCCGACCGGGTCCTGATGACGTCCCTGCTAATTCTCTCAATTTGAGTATGAGATGCTTAAACTTGGAAAATGGTTTACAATTTTCAAAAATGGAAACCATTTTATGGAAATTAATAAGGCTTTTTCGATCAAACGAAAAATATTTTGCTGCATTTGCGATAAAAACAACACCTTTTATTATTCAAAAACCTTTTCACAAAAGCGGTTAACAAGGTTTTTAATAGAATTGTTTTAACAAAGACTCAAGCCCTTAGTGTTAACCCAACAAGACCTTAATCCCTTAAAAAATAGAAGCCACTCACTAATCCTCTAGGGGCGAACGTATACTAGGTCAAAACGCACCGTTTTACCTCATTAAAAAATTAATTTTTTAAAATTTTAAATCTAAAATATAAAAAAATAAAATAAAATAAAGAATACCAAGGTGGCTGAACCACCCCATTTTTCCTGGGGGTGGTTTGGCCACCCCCAGATTGGCCGGTCAGGGGGACCACAGGGGTGGTTCGGCCACCCTTTAAGGCCAAGCCCATTTTGTGAGTTTGGCCCTAGGGGGTGGCTGAACCATCCCCCTTAGGCCAAAGGGGTGGTTTGGCCATCCTAAAGGGGTTGTTCAACCACCCCTAGAATGCCCAGTCTGGGGGTGGCCGAACCACCCCCAAGCAAAATGGGGTCGCCAGCCACCCTCTAGAGGGTGGTTCGGCCACCCCTGGTATTCTTTTTTTTTTTTAGATTTGAATTTAAAAATTAAATTTTTTTTAAAAAAAATTAATGAGGTAAAACAGTGCATTTTGACTCAGACTAACGACTGTTAAAAAATTTTGGCGACAAGAATTTTATTGTCATTTCGATTAACCCATAGAGTAAATTGTCCAAAAATAAAATATAAAATAAAAACTTAAGGATTAAAAAAATTTGGAGTGCTTACCCAAGGTATTTAGATATAAATTTCCTAGAAGCAAAGTGTCATGTACTACTGACTAAACTTTTTTTTTTTTTTTTTTTGTAATAGATATTTTTAAATAATATCAATGAATCATATATAAGACATGTTAGTTGCTATAGCTAGTTGATTTGAATAGCACACCCTTAAAATATTGAATGAAACATACATAAACGAAAGTATAGTACGATTTTATTTGCTGCAATGCTAATCAGAACCTTCAATGATAATTGCATAAAAGAGGGAACAAAAAAAAAAAAGAAAAGGAAATTTCACTGAAAACTCCCGAACTTTCACCCGTTGAAATACACCCCTAAATTTTAAAAACTCTCAATTTGATTAGTCCTCTAAACTTTCAATTACTCTGAATTTGGACCCCTCCGTCAATTTTAGCTGTTAAAAATGCAAAAAAAAAAACAAAAAACATAAAACAAAAAACAAAAACAAAAACAAAATATCCCTAATTTTCATTATTGTTATTTTTTAAAAAAAAAGTTTTGGAAGTTAAAATTTTATAGAAAAGTCAGAGGTATAAACGTCATAATCACTTCAAAAAAAAAAAAAAGAAAAAAGAAAAAAGAAAAAAGAAAGTAAAAGTCCAAAAGTCAACGCCAATAGTATTAGTGTTGACTTTTGGACGCTAATTGTCCAACCCTAATAGTATCATTAGCGTCAACACCAAAGTTGACGCTAATCGCTAATGATGGAGAGGAAGAAAGGTAGAGCGAACGCTAATAGTTCACTATTAGCATCCACTAAAAGTCGACGCTAATAAGGCAAATTAAAAAATAAAAAACCATTAGCGTCGACTTGAGTTGACGCTAACAGTGTTAAAAAAATATAAATAAATAAATAAAAACCACTAGCGTCGACTCATAGTCGACACTAATGCTCTAAAAATAAAAATAAAAATTAACTATTAGCATCCAAACCTAGTAGACGCTAATAGTGTTAAAAAAATTAAAAAAATAAAATAAAATAACCATTAGCCCAACTTTTGGACGCTAATACCCTATTTAAAAAAAAAAAAAAGAAGCAATTTTAAAATATTCAAATAATTAATGAAATGATAAATTTGTAAAATAATAATTATTGGAAGTTCAAATTGACATGATCAAATAATAGATATCTCTAGCACTACTCCTACTCCATAGTAAATTGCAAAGTAGATAGAAGATAAAATATCAAGAAATTGACAATAAGCACTTCAAGAAAACAACCATTTAGCATCGACATTTTTTCGACGCTAAAGGGCTCATTGTCGACGCTTATAGTATTAGTGTCGACATTTGGATGCTAATGCTGTCAACGCTAATGCCATCCGTTTTTATATATCAATTGAGTTCCATCTTTCTGATCTAAAAGTATAATTATAAAATCTTTTTGCAAGTCGATAATTCTATCATTAGCCACATTCACTTGCAAAACCTGTCTCTACTTTGTATAATATCTTTCATAAAAAACATATGCACCACTTTCCATGAGTAACCAAATTTATTTGCAGACTAGGATCATAGAAGAAATTAAACAAAGAAAGGATCATATGAAAATGATCCTGAAAACATAAAACGACGATGAAACATGGACTCAGAATACAAACAAATAAGTAAAAGAAAATAGAAATGCATTCTCACACAAACTTAACACAAATGCTCCAAAACATCAAATGTTCAATTGATCAAACTACAAAGACAATAAACTGCCTAGAACTATCATGATGACACAATGGGAGTGTAACCATGACACAACATCAAGTCTAGCTTTAGACAAGGGATCATTCTCAAGGTTAAATCAGAACAGAAACTCAAGAATTATATTTACTAAATTTTACATACATTTTCATCATATTACAATTTAATATTGCAATATATATAAAATATGTGCTTACCTTTTCTTGTAAACTCTACAAATCATCATCTAATTGTTTATATAAGGCATCCATACATACTACATTATCAAACATAGCAGACCATATAAAAAAAGAATGAATGAAAAATATAGTCAAAACTTGAAGTGCTTAAGGGGAAAATTATGAATTAAAGAAAAAACACAAACCTGTTAGGGTAAAAGCCCCTATGACTTTCAAACCATGTAATTTGTTAGGGTAAAAGCCCCTATGACTTTCACTTTGCCAATCAAAATAATGACCCTCCATATAGGTACGGTGTACATTTTATTCATAAAAATTCCAACGACAATAAATACTCACCTGGCGGGAAAGCAAGGCCTGAAAAGCAGTATTTCAGATAAACTACCATCCTATACCTATTAGCAAGAACAAAAGGAAAAGGTGACTACTTCAAAGTGGTAATAGAAAACTAATCATGAGAAGTCAGAAATCTAATTATAAGGAGCCAAAAACATAAAAACAGTATAAACAATGTTACGAATATAGTTATATTTCAATCAATCCATCCAATTCCATAACAGTTTGAATAAGCAAAACAATAAGGGGTCAAGGGCAGCTCTTCTTATATTTCAATCAATCAATCCATCCAATTTCATTACTCTGTGAAGATAATTTTTGTAATTCTATTACTACCATACTAGAATAAAGTAACATCTCTCCAAGATATGCTATCATATCGTATGCCACATGTTTTATTCAGTCAAAAGTTAAACTACCTTTTCTTCAAATTTTTTATAGTATTTTTTTAATTTCAAGTAACACCTTCCATATTCAATAAATTAGAATATACATGAAATATATCAACACAACATACCCAAGGGCAGCAACACTTTCCTTTAGACTATTTCGCAATACCACAAACAGCTCCTCTAAAGGAGCCCTAAAATCATTCAATCCTTTATTGAAGAGATAAACCATAGCACCATATAATCCGTGCTCCCTACATAACCTGACAACCTTCATGATAACAAAATAATTCAAGTCAATACATCATAACAAATAAATTTAGTTCAACAAGGAAAACAATTAACAAAGATTTTGAGAGTAAGACTTGATTGAAATCCAAGGAAGAGATATCCATGTGCTAGAAGAGAACTTAATATCCTGGTCATCCCTTTAAATAAAAAAACTCAAAATTAAAAAGGCTAATGTAAAATATAAATAACATTATAAAAAGTTCCATTACAAGGAAAGCTTGTTAAGCATTCTCTCGCAATTGATCATCTTCCCCCAAACATCCAAACATGTCTTGTTGCCATACTATAGTAATCTGATTGTCCAAGCAGTCAAAACCCTTTCAAGTTAAAAGAATTCCTAAAAAAACTTAAGTTAAAAGTATATATGTAATACTATAGTAGTTTAATACACATATAAATTTGAAGGAATACATAAAAATATTTCTTTTTATCAATCTCACAAACGAGATTCAAGAATAAGATTAGTTGATGGAACGGGAGGAATATGTCTGGGGATCAACTGGTAGCGAGAAAAGGAATCACTTTTTTTTTTAACAGTTCTTTCAAAAGATTCATCTATCTGATTGATGAGTCATAAGACAAGACAATATGAGCTTATGTCTTGACCAACAAAAGAAAAAAGATGACAAAGACCATAGAAAACTTGAGCTTACAGTCAAGTGTAATGGTTTGCCATTGCAACAATATATAAAACACAACCATCAGTAAAGTGCAAACAACATGGTCCTAATGTAGTATAGGACTAAGTTTTAAAATCAAATAACTGTAAAAATAGATGACAGAAGTTTTCAACATAACCATTTCAACAAACGACAGCCAGGCTACATTGGAAATCATATGCACATGAACAAAAGCAATTAGAAACACTGCAAACCAAATGGGTTCTCATCTACAGCCAAACCAATGGTAGCTATCTGAAAAGACGGTTAGACTCAGTACTATATTGTTGATGAAGTAATGATGATTCACAAACACACCCAACATGCTTTTCCTGGGCAATGCTTACCTGGCTATTGTCACCCCATTCACCAAAAAAAGTAATAGAAAATGCTTGCAGTATGATCATGATGAAACTGTTAAGCATACACCCTGCAGTGTGATCGATCATTGTCACAAAGTCAACCCGCCATAACACATCTACCTCTACTTTATTTCTGTTCTGTCATATATCTAGTTGTATTCAATCTCCTCACTTGTAATTATCTATTAGTCTCCTATTGTAAATTAACTTAGCTATCTCATAGTAATCATGATTATCCTCTCATCAACCTTATCTTGTTAAGGTTTTAGTATTTGATTGTATATGTAACTCTCTCTCTATTTAAAGATCAATGAGAAGGCTGATAATTTATTCCGCCAAATTATATTCTTCAAGAATTCTTTTATGGTATCATAGCAATATAGGCATACGCCCTAAATTTCTTTTCCTTCTTCTTCTTCTTTTCCTTCCTTGTTATCAACAACCTGTCTTCTAATGGCATCCTCTGCTACTTCAACCTTTTCTCCACCTACACTTTCCCAATTCAATGGAAAGCTTGAAGGTCCAAACTACCTTGGTTGGACCACCCAATTCCTTCCCATCCTGTGCACCCATGATCTGTTAGGCATAGTTGATGGATCTGAACCATGCCCACCCAAACTTATCAAGGATGACAAAGGTGTGGAAAGCCTTAATCCAGAATTCACTATCTGGAACAAAAAGGATCAGTGTATCCTCAGTTGGATCAATCTCACTCTCTCTGAGAGAGTTCTGTCTACAGTTTATGGACTTGATACCTCTAAGCAAGTCTGGAACACCTTAGCAACCAAGTTTGCTAATAATTCTAGGTCTCGAATTGCCAACCTCAAAAGACAATTGCTGAGTCTCCACCAAGGCTCTTTGACCTGTTCAGAGTACATTCAATTAGCCAAACTTTATTCTGATCAACTAGCAGCAGTAGGGAAGCCTATCCCTGATGATGATCTCATCTCCTACCTTGTCAATGGTCTCAACCCTACTTTCAATACCTTTGTCACAACTATTTCTCTCTTAACCAGGGAAAAACAACTCACCTTAGATGATTTTCAAGAGGAGCTTATCAACCATGAGATGCTACTTAACCATCAACAAGTCCTCTCCGCAGACACATCAACTTTTGCCTTGTTCACACAAAAACAAGGACAGAAACCCTTCAAAGGCCGTGGATCATATTCTGCCAAGCCTCCAAGCAGAAACTTCAACCCTAGGCCATCTGCGCCTACACCAGCTAACAGATTCTCCAGCACTGCACCAAGGTTTAATACCTCTTCTGGTCCAAGGTACAACAATTTTGCTCCAAGATACAACAATTCTGCTCCAAGGCACAACCATTCTGCTGGCATACTACCTCAACCATCCTCAGGACAGATAGCTACCTTCAACTCTACTCCTCCTCGGGTTCCATGCCAAATTTGAGGTAGGTTAAGCCATCAAGCCTTGAACTACTACCATAGGATGGACTATTCCTTCCAAGGGAGACATCCACCTCCTCACTTAGCAGCTATGGTGGCTCAATCCAACAATGTCTATGAAGATCCACAATGGTTTGCAGATAGTGGAGCCAATGCACACATCATTCAAGACTTGGAGAATCTTAACATTCAGCAACCATTTTAGAACAATGAAACTGTTGCTGTGGGAAATGGAGCAGCCCTTGCTATAGCAAATTCTGGTTCTACAACCCTTTACTCTTCTAATGCTTCTTTTCAACTCAATAATGTTTTACATTGTCCACAATCTTCTGCTAATCTTGTGTCCATTCAAAAATTTTGTCATGATAATGATTGCTTCTTTATTTTGACATCCTCTAACTTCTATATTATTGATTTTCAGACCAAAACAATCCTCCTGGAAGGGAAGAGTGAGAATGGCATGTACCCTCTTCGGCTGAACAAGAAATCTCACAAGGGCAACAAGTCTTTTATAGCTTTCTTAGGAATTAGAACTTCTTCTTTAATATGGCATTTTAGATTAGGTCACCCTGCCAATGATGTAGTCAATCGAGTTGTTAGAGATAACAACCTCCCTATTTTACATTCAAATGTTGTTTCAGATTCAGTTATTAATAAAAGTATCCTTTGTAAGGCTTGTCAATTGGGCAAAAGCAAGAAACAACCTTTTTCTCCCTCAAACCGTATCTCTTCCTCCCCTTTGCAACTCATTCACACTGATATCTGGACTTCTCCAGTTTTATCCATCACTTGTTACAAGTATTACATTGCTTTTGTAGATGATTTTTCAAGATTTACATGGATCTATCCCTTACATAACAAATCTGAAACCTATGATGTCTTTCTGAAATTCAAACTCCTTGTGGAAAATCAATTCTCCACAACAATCAAAGAACTTCAATCTGATGGAGGAGGCGAATATACCTCTCTTCCTTTTCAATCCTTTCTCAAAACCAATGGCATTGTTCATAGAAAAAGCTGTCCATACACTTCTCCTCAAAATGGTCTTGCAGAAAGAAAGCTAAGACACATTCTTGAAACTGGTTTAACCTTGTTAGCTCACTCCCACCTTTCAAATAAATACTGGGTTGATTCTTTCCTCACTGCAGTATATGTCATAAATAGGTTACCTACTTCTGTTCTCCAAAACATGTCTCCATACTCTAAACTATACAAAAAGGCACCTGACTACCAGAAGCTTAGAGTGTTTGGATGCTTGTGTTACCCTCTACATCGACCCTACAATGTTCATAAACTAAATTATAGGTCCAAACCCTATATATTTTTAGGCTATAACTTTGCAGGTTACAAATGTCTAGATCCGGTCACCAACAAGGCTTACCTTTCAAGACATGTTGTGTTTGATGAGACTTCTTTTCCAGCCAAGGATCTTGCCACATCACACTTTCCATCTAGATTGCACTCCATAGATGACTCTCCTTTTCTCTTACCTACAATGTCTTCTTTCATTGATGAAGCACCAAGCTGCATTATTTCTACCACACAGTAGTCATCTACTGCAGATGATGGTTCTACCACTCAGCAATCATCTACTGCAGATGTTTCACCTAATCCAAATTGCTCTCAACCTCCAGAAGCACATTCACCTGATGCAAACTCCATCATATCCCCTGCACAATTGTCAAGCCACCCCATGATCACTAGGTCCAGAACTCAAACCTTAGATTTAACACCTACTGCAGAAATTTCCATTATAGTTCCCTCTGAACCTATAACTGAACCTATAGCTGAACCACCTGCTAATGTCCCATCTCACACCATGATCACAAGGTCCAGAACTGGAAATCCAAAGCCTAAAACCTTTCCTGACTTCAAAATGCTTCACTCTAGGTATCCCCTCCTCAATTTTCACACCATGTTACCTGAAACAGAACCCTCATGCTATAGTAAAGCTGTTTCTGACCCACGGTGGCAGGCAGCAATGTCTCTGGAATTTGAAGCCTTAATCTCCAACAAAACATGGATTCTATGTCCTAGACCCTCACACCAACATGTTATTCATAACAAGTGGGTGTACAAAATCAAGAGAAAATCAGATGGTGCAGTAGACAGATTGAAGGCCAGATTAGTTGCTAAAGGTTTTGAGCAAACCTCTGGAGTTGACTATATTGATACTTTCAGCCCAGTGATCAAACCTTCCACAATTCGGGTCATTTTAGCATTGGTAGTGTATTTTAATTGGATGATAAAACAGTTAGACATTTCTAATGCTTTTCTCCATGGTGCTTTATTTGAAGAAGTTTATATGGAACAACCTAAGGGTTTTGTTGACAAAAATCATCCTCATTCAGTGTGCAAACTGCAGAAGGCAATCTATGAACTCAAACAATCCCCACGAGCTTGGTTTAATAGACTTTCCAGCTATCTATTAGACATTGGGTTCATTGCATCTTTAGTTGATAATTCCCTTTTTATTCTTATATCTGGGAGTATTCAAATATTTATGCTAATCTATGTGGATGACATAATCACCACAGGAACACATCCTGATATGATTCATAATCTAATTCAACTCATGAAGAAAGAATTTCCTATTAAGGACTTAGGATCCCTAAGTTTCTTTCTTGGTATTCAGGTCACTCGTGATTCTGCAGGTCTTCATCTTTGCCAATCAAAGTACATCACTGACATACTTAGCAAAACTCAAATGAGTGGAGCAAAGCCTGCAAAGTCACCCTATCCCTCAAGCTCCAAACTCTCCAGATTGGATGGTGAAGCTTTACTTGATCCCTATGAGTATCGAAGTGTAGTGGGAGCTCTTCAGTATTGCACCTTGACAAGACCTGATATTGCTTTCTCTGTCAACCAACTATGCTAGCATATGCACAATCCTACTACTGTTCATTGGTCTGCAGTTAAAAGAGTATTGAGGTTCCTTAAAAACACAGTGGATCATGGGCTCTTCTACTCCAAGACTACCCTTCAACTAAATGCATTTTGTGACTCAGATTGGGCTGTCTGCCCCGATGATAGAAGATCTACATCAGGCTTTGCTGTGTTTCTTGTAGATTGTTTAGTCTCATGGAGTGCCAAGAAACAGCCTGTGGTATCTAGATCCAGTACTGAGGCTAAGTATCGTTCCCTTGCTATTGCTACCACTGAATTATATTGGTTGAGAATGCTATTTCAAGAGATACAAATCCCACTTCCTGTTTCTCCTATTATATGGTGTGACAATGTAAGTGCATTATCCTTAGCTGCCAACCCTGTTTACCATGCTAGAACAAAGCACATAGAGGTTGACTACCACTTCATCAGAGAGAAAGTGCTCGACAAAGACATCACAATCTCCTTCATCTCTACATCAGATCAGATTGCAGATGTCTTCACCAAAGGATTATCTTCAACAAGGTTCCTCTTTCTCAAGTCCAAGCTCAAAGTGATTCCATCCCCTTTGTGCTTGAGGGGGGATGTTAAGCATACACCCTGCAGTGTGATCGATCACTGTCACAAAGTCAACCCGCCATAACACATCTACCTCTACTCTATTTCTGTTCTGTCATATATCTAGTTGTATTCAATCTCCTCACTTGTAATTATCTCTTCAATTGTAATTATCTATTAGTCTCCTATTATAAATTAACTTAGCTATCTCATAGTAATCATGATTATCCTCTCATCAACCTTATCTTGTTAAGGTTTTAGTATTTGATTGTATATGTAACTCTCTCTCTATTTAAAGATCAATGAGAAAGCTGATAATTTATTCCACCAAATTATATTCTTCAAGAATTCTTTTAGAAACTGATAAGGCGTTAGTTAGCCATGCTGATTTTTACATTTAATAATCCATTGAAAAATAGTTGCTTGTGAGAAAAAGAAAAGGAAAGAAAAATTGCAATATTAGTTACATAAAACCATGGATCAAAATTGAAGACACTAATTGTGATATTATAGAGAAACCCTAAAGATTTGTAAACGAAAAGAACCTTTCCACCCTTCCCCCAAAGCCAACAAAAAACAAGAATAAGAAAACATACCAAAAATTGATGCATGTAATAATAGCATTGCATCTTTCTACTACAAATCCAACGTATAACTTGTAATTGGAGTAAATTAGCAATCTAAACAAACAAATATGCAATAATTCATTATAGAAGAAGATCAAGGAAGCAACAGGGCTCCCATTCTACTGATGTGAAAAATCAACAATATAGTGTGGTGTGCAAGCGTAATCTCTCAGGATGGGCTACAGCAGAATTTCAGGAACAATAGAAACAACATATGAGAGATTTCTCATCTATCAGTGATGGTAAGTTTAATACCTGATGGGCCAATTGATTTGTCTCTCTTACTGTGTACTAGCTTATCTTCCGCTATCAGTCAAAATTTAGAGGCACCTCATAGAGACTTAGAGAAACATAATAGATGCAAGAAGGTGATTTTTTTTAGCCAATTGAGGAAGTTAAAGACGAAATGGTTCTGTTCAATGGCCTTTGGGATATGCCATTACTGGTTATACTACAATAATTCGAGGATTTTGAAAAACAGGGTCAAACCTTGGAGCTTCTATATTGAAAATTAGACGTCTTATAAGACCTTTCGAATGACCACACAATGCAAATAAGCATAAATCAACACTTCATCAAAGAAAAACTACAATGTTGGAAGATCTGTATTCCACCAATTACAATCAAATTTCATACAGAAAAAAGAATGACCAACACATAATATAAGAAACATTACGACTAGAAGTGCACATGGCAGACACCTATCATTCAACTTGAAGGGTGGTGTACCAAATTTGGTACTCGCAATAGCATGAGCCGTGGTTCGTATAGCGTTTGCGCAAGTACTGAGATTGAATCCACAGGGAAACGAGCTTGTCCAAAATTGATTTTAAAATTAAACTAACCTATTTTAACCTAGTTCCAAAAGTGAGTGGTAATATCAAACACAAACTTGCATAAATAAAAACTATTCTAGAAAACGTAAAGGAAAGGAAAAAAACTAACTAAGGTCAAAGATTACACCTCACCCAATATAAAATGTTAGCTTAAACATTAAAACACACACTTCCGTCTATCGATTAGCAAAAGTCATATTCTATTGCTATTTTGATGCTAGTCGAACCGCTTGAGGTGTTTACCGTTAAGGAACTACAACGGATAGTGATTCTCAATAGAATCATCCACTGTATCCATGGATTATAGTGGATATTTAATTGAGTTTACTCATCCGTTGTGCACCTGGCTTGGAACACAACGAGGGTTAAACTTCAATGCATCAAAACGATAACCAAAACAACTTTGTCACATAAATTGCATTGAAATGAACATGAAACGTAAATGACAGAAAGCAAGTGTGTAAATGTAAAAGCATGAAATAAACGCTAAGGGTGAGGCTTCATCTTCAACCTTAGTTGAAGATTTTAGCCACCCATGTAACAAGGAAGTAAAGAACAAATAAAAGAGTGCATTAATTAAATTAAAATGAAGTGCTACAAGTAAGTGGGCAAAACAGGGCCTAACAATGGCAAACTGCTCTCAAAAACTCGCCCAAAAGAAAAAGCTTCAGAAAAAATGCAAGAAGACAGTTATTTATAGAACTTTGGTGTGCTGTCAGGTCATAGGGCTGCGTTTGAACGTAGCCCCTGCGTTCGAACACATTGATGCATGCGTTCGATCGTACAGTCTGCGATCGAACGTAGATAACTGCTGTGGTTCCAGCTGGAAGCAATGGAATCATAGGGCCAGCTAGGGCAATAGTGGGAGATGCGGGCTAACTGGACCTGCGTTCGAACATGCTCCCTGCATTCGACCGCAGTTGCGTTCGAACGTACTGGTAGGAAATCCATGGCATTTCTTCAAGTCCAATTTGCCTTTGGGTAGCCATGTGTTGATGCAATGACTTGTACACCATAAAACACTAAAAACAACTACAAATGTTAGATATTAACAATGCTAAAGGCTTAGCAAATATAAGTTAAGGGGGTCAAATATATAATATTTGGCACCAATCAAAGGGGCTATCAGAAAAGGCCATCTCTATCTATCTCCAGTTCAGATAGAATCTCCCATTAATCTATTTTAGCTTCACCAAGTATCTTATTCACACTCATATCCTTTTAATTCTAAACCATCTCACCCACTGTCATGCCTAGATTTCATCATAATTTATATAAGCAAACACTCAAAAGAAATTTCAAATCTCCAACTCAAGAAATATCATGCCCCAAATAGATTAGGCAAGAAAAATTAAAAACGAAACAAAGCTATATAAGCTAAAATGACCACCTTCTCCGGAACCAACCCTCTCCACCCCACACGTAATTCCACGTCACGTCCACCAACACCAGCACTAGCACGCCCCTCACTGCCACCAACACCACTGCCTACTTCACGGGCACCATCATAAACGCGCCCACTAGAAGCCCCATCGCCACTAGGGCTGGCAAAACGGGTCACCCGGCACGACCCATTTACGACCCAAATGACCTGCGACCCGTTTAACAAAGACCCAGATACGACCCATTTAAATAAACAGGTCTAATGGGTAAACCCGTGAATTTTCACGGGTCACCCGACACGAACCCGCGAACCAGTTTAAGCTAAATGGGTCTAACGGGTCCACACAACCCCGCACAACCCGTCTGAATACTAACCAGAAACCCAACCCTTTGGGTTTTGTTTTGTGGCTATGAGAAACAAAAATTGAAAAACAAGGGCTAAGCATTCAGGAAAAAAGCACAAATCAACCTGAGAAACAAAAACTGAAAAATAGATGTTGATTGTAAAGTTTTTATGGCACAATTGCAGAGGATAGGTCTGCTTGGAGGATAGATGAAGAGTTTGGACGAGAAATGCTTGCAGGAGTCAACCCTATCATCATCCGTCGCCTCCAAGTAAAATACTACTTTCACTAGATTAATCAGAAAACGAAAAAGTCGATGAGATCATGCCGATCAAAGGCACACTCACAGTGCAATTTATTTGTTAAAGAATCAGATACATAGCTTACTACAAAAAAGAGAAAAA
The DNA here is from genome assembly GCA_006937295.1 of Carpinus fangiana. Taxonomy (NCBI): domain Eukaryota; kingdom Viridiplantae; phylum Streptophyta; class Magnoliopsida; order Fagales; family Betulaceae; genus Carpinus; species Carpinus fangiana. The sequence continues at coordinate 12,125,347 of CM017328.1, read as the reverse complement.
AAGAGAAGTTTGGCAGCAATATATGAATATCTTACAAACTTTAGACTACTAAAATTCAAAAGGGCAAAAAACCCACAAATTTCACAAACCCAATACACAAATCGTCAAATCCTACATACCAAATCAGGATGTGACATCGACGGAGACTTAGAGTGCAAAGTTGGCAGCACCGCAAAGAGAAGGGGAGAGCTGAGAGAGAGAGCGGCGGCCGGTGAGCAAAGAGCTGAGAGAGAGAGAAACGACCGGCGAGCGGGAGAGAGAGTGAGTGAGACTGACTCACTGAGTGGCGCCAGTGAACGGGAGAGAGAGTGATGAGGGGAGACAGGCGGCTGGTTGGAGAAGGAGAAGGTTGAGTGGCCGCTGAAGCTTGATTTGCCTAAAGGTTGAAGGTCAGAACTCAGAAGGTGTGCGTCGTGCAAAGTGCGAACTGCTAGGTTTTTTAGATTTTAGTTCACTGCTTCACTTTTCATTTTTTTTTTCATTAAAAAAATAAAATAAAATAAACGGGTCTGGCGGGTCACCCACGCGACATGACCCGTTTAAGCAAGATAAACGGTTCGACCCATTTACGACCCAAACCCATTTAGAGTAAACCCAAACCCACTAATTTAGTGTCGTGTTCGTGTCGGGTTCACGGGTCGTGTCAAAATTGTCGGCCCTAATCGCCACCACCACTACCCACACCACCTCCTTCGGCACCCTCATCGCCCTCACCTTCTTCTCCCCCGCCAAGCTCGTCACCGAAGACCCGTACACCGCATTCCCGTGAACCGCTTCTCTCTCTCTGTCTCATCTGTTTCTCTCATGTTGTCCGTCTCCCCCTCTCTCTAGCTCTCTCTCTCTCTCTCTCTCTCTCTCTCTCTCTCTCTCTCTCTCTCTCTCTCTCTCTCTCTCTCTCTCTCTCTCTCTCTCTCTCTCTCTCTCTCTCTCTCTCTCTCTCTCTCTCTCTCTCTCTATAGCTATCTTTGATCCTAAGATGAAAAGAAAAGAAAAAATGAGATAAGATGAGAAGAAGAAAAAGGGGGGAGATAGAAAAAAAAATTCCCCAAAAATTTCACTTGCCCGCGGGCGCCAATGGATCCCGCCTTTTAATTTGTACCAAAACAACTTCGTTTTATATCAAGTCGACGCTAATATAAACATATCAGCGTTGACGTAGTTTTTTTTTTGTTTTTTTTTTTCTCTTGTAATATGGTTTTATTATTATATTAATTAATAATTTATTATATATTTATTATATATGCATATTAATTAATAAAAATATGTATATATATTAATTTAATAAAAACAACTTATACAGTATATTATTAATTATTTATTAAGCAACAAATTAACAATAGTCAAATGTATATTTATTATTAAGTATTTCTCAAAAAAATATTAAATAACAATAATTATCTGGTATACAATATATAATTATATTTGTATAATATATAATTGAATGATAAAAACTAATCATATGGTTATATCTTAAATGACCCAACAATATAACCATATGATTAACTTTTATTATTCAATTATATATTATATAGATATAATTAGGGGTTTGCTAGGGGTTCTCCCCATAATGTTCTCCTATCGTTCTTCCAGTCTTACATAAAACATAATTTAAGAAAAAATAAAATTGTAATACCATTTTTTTGCTAACAGATTAATTTTTATGAGTTAATAGTTAGGTTCTAATGCTTTAAAACTTGTTTCTGGATTCAAAACTAAAACCTAAAGGTGGAAGGTTAACCCTTTAGGAATGGTATCACCCAAAATAAATTTGATCATCCTAAATTTGATGTTAATGTCTCAATTTTGGTGCTAAAATGCCTCACAAATTTGGTGCTAATGCCTCAAATTTGGTGTTAATGCCTAAAAAAACCGGTGGTGGAAGCCATTACAATTTTATTTTTTCTTAAATCATATTTTACGTAAGACTGTGAGAACGTCAGAAGAACCTATGAGGAGAACCCCTAGCATTTTCCATATAATTATATTTAGGAACCAGATAATTATTGTTATTTAATATTTTTCTGAGAAATACTTAATAATAAATGACCCAAGAGGTAGTTCAATCGGCTGGGACCATCTCTAATGAAGCAGATGTCACTAGTTCAAATCCCTTCTCTCCCCTCTCTTGTGCGGACATGTCAAAAAAAAAAAAATGACCTAACAATTAATTATAGTTGAAACTTTGGGGACATGATAGTTGAAACTTGAATCAACAATTTGAATTATTAATCATATGATTTAATGAAAATTGTGATACTTAATCATATTATTCATATAATCATATCGATTCATATAATCATATCGATTCATATAATTCACATCATATTCAATGACAATGTGATTAGAATAACCCCAAATGAAATTATTATAATTACAAATTTAAAATTGACAATAACAAATTAAGTTAATTAACAATGCATGTAATGTCCTATAGTCACAAATTAAGTATTGTCATTTGAAATTTGGAATTGATAGCACGGGATGTTATTGTTGATAAGTTAATGATAACTTAAGAAAAAAAATGATGATATTATTAATAAGAATCATATGATCAATCATCACATAAGATTTATGAATATAAAATATATTTTTATGAATACAAAATGGTCACTACGATCGATCGATCATTTGATCCTATCATGATCCATTAAACTAATTTACTAGGATCAATCGATCATTTGATCATATCATGATCAATTGAACTAATTCGTTAGGATCGATCGAATGATCAATCGATCATTTGAATATATCATAGTCAATCAAACTAATTCATTATGATCGATCGGATGTTAGATTGAATATTTGATCATATTACAGTCAATCGAACTAATTCATTAGGACCGATCCAATGTTCGATCAATCATTTGATCATATCACAGCCAATCAAACTAATTCATTAGGATCGATCGGATGTTTAATTGAACGCTTGATCCTATCACAATTGATCGAATAACCAATAATTTATATAAAAGAAATAATGACATATTATCGGGGCTAATATGACTCAATTTAGTTAACGTTCATAGTTAGACTATCAACGTCAACCTGTAGAGATCGACATTGATAGTTTAAGTATTACTTTTTTTTTTTAATTGTTAACGATTTATATTAGTCTATTAAAATTAAGTCCTATAGAAAAAATAAATAAAATTTTTTGGGTTATAATTATAATTTTTTTTCTATTTTTAATATACATACCATTTTTTTAATTTTTCGATATATATTATTTATTTTCAATTGAACTTGAAGTTTTTTTTTTTTAATTTATATGAATGACTATTAGCATCCACTTTTAGTGGACGCTAGATATATATTTATTTTTTAATTTTTAGATATATATATATATATATATATTTTGAGAAGACCATTTCAGTAGATGCTAGATATATATTATTTATTTTCAATTGAACTTGATTTTTTTTTATTATTATTCTTGCCCATTAAAAAATCATTTAAGTCTATCAATTTATATATATATATATATATATTATAGTTTCTTTTTTTTTTAATATATATACCATTTTTTTATTTATATATATATTTTTAATAGTCCTTTACTTTTATTTTATTTATTTTATTTTTTGATAAGAGGACGCTAATACTCTACTATTAGCGTCAACTTTTGTCGACACTAATAGTTGTTTAATTGACACTACTAGTTTTCCCGCATCTGAGATAATTCCCGCTAGTATATTAGCGTCGACTTATTAGTGCCCACTCTAAAGTCGACAATAATACTCATATTTTGGTGCAACTATTAGTCGACGCTAATAAGCATATATTAGCGTCGACTTTCAGAGGTCGACGCTAATAGCCTTGTATCAGCATTGACTTCTGTGTCGACGCTGATAGTGTTAACGCTAAAGAGCTAAATTCTTGTAGTGCATGTAACGTTTAAAATCTGACATAAGGGTCTAAATTGAAAGTAATTGAAACTTCATGGGACTAAATTGAGAGTTTTTAAAGTTTAGAGAGGTATTTCAAAACGGATAGAAGTTTGGGGGTCTTCAGTAAAGTTTCCCAAAAAAATAATAATAATAATAAAGAATTGTATTGTTCGTTCACTTTGCCAAATTCCAAAAGTGGAAAGAACTATTCTTTTTTTTTTTTGGCCTCACCATTTTTTGCAAATGGAAATTAAAAGAGTTTTTTTTTTTTTTCTTTTTAAACAAATTATCTTTTCATTGATATAACAATTAAATTGGGCAAAATGTTCTGTACAATGCCAAAGATATAATTTAAAATCTTCACACCTTAAACATTATCAATGACATATGCAATAGCCTCTTGGGCTATTATAAGACCATATTTATGAAAAGTCACCATCTCAATTAGTTTCAAATCTATAACAAATTCCAGCAAATCATGTCTCGATCCACTAGCAAGTCCTTGATTCCCCAACTTTTTTTTTTTTTAAATCGCTGCTACTAGTGCTTTATCAATCACAATCCCTTCGCTACCTTTACCATAGTGACAATACTTTTTTATGCTTGATAACTCATCCAGCGTCGGTTTATGGTTTACTCTCAGGAAAAGAGCCATAAGAAAACAAAAGATTGACCAGAAATCAATTCCATTATTTTTAAGGATTCTTGAAAACAAAACCTAAGAAAACAAATAAAATTTCACCTCATATATCGTTACTAAAAGCAGATCTAAAGAAAATACATTTTTTTTTTATTTAAAAACAATGAAAATACAACAGCAAAAACCCAAATACACCCTCACACGTTACACGCGCCATCATCGGCCAACCACACGCCGCTAAAAAGTACCCCAATGACCATTGACACACGCGCCTTAATCGATCTATGGTGGAGGTGGAAAATGGAAGGTGGGGGGAAAGTGCACAGGCCCAGCTAGCGGGTGCTCGCTGGGACGCCAAGAATGGGTTAATCCCATGAGGGTCATTGTGACGTCCCATATCGCCTAGGTATAGAGATGAGGATGTGCTTATATGTATACTTACACCCTAATGACAACAACGCGTTCTCTTAGCCTAGTGGTGACTAGGGAGGAACAAAGCCTTGAGGGATGCCAGGAGGTCGTGGGTTCGACGATGGGTGACCTCCTGGGAAGTCTGGTTCGGAGAAGCCAAAAGCGGATAATATTGTGTGTCATTGGGGTAGGGTGTTACAATTATGCTCTCTTTCTAGGGTTTGGATGTTATAATAAAAGACTACTTCTAGTGCTTCCCTTTAGTTTTTTTTTTTTTTTTTCTTAAAGAAAATTAAAAAAAAAAATTCATTTTTTACTTTTTCTTTAAAGTTTTTTCTATATATTTTTATAAATTTTAAAATAATATTAGTGAGGTCTATCAAACAAGTGTCAGTGGTGGATTGACTTGACTAGTAAGCCCGCAAAATATTGAATGAAACATGGAGGAAAGTACCATATTACTAAATATATACCATCTACAAATACTAATAAAGCATTTAACCCCNCCAAAATACACCCCCCCCCCCCCCCCCCCCCCCCTCCCCCACTATAAAAAAAACGCCATTTACTAACGTGTATACTGTTCACTAATTTGTGCCAAGTCACCATTTCCTAACGTGTCTAAAACTCACACATTAGTAAATGGTATTTAGTAACGTGTCATAATGGCACGTTACCAATTACTAACGTGTCATTTAATGACACATTAGTAATGGGGGATTTTTTTTAAAAAAAAAAAATTCAAAATTCCCATTCCTAACGTGTCATTTAATAACACATTAGTAATGGGGGATTGTTTTTTTTTAAAAAAAAAAAAAATTGAAATTCCCATTCCTAACGTGTCATTTAATGACACATTAGTAATGGGGTTCATTTACTAACTTGTTATCACATGACACGTTAGTCATGGGGGATTTTTTTAAAAAAATAAAAAAAAATTAGAGATTCATTTCCTAACGTGTGATTAGATGACACGTTAGTAACGGGGGATTTTTTAAAAAATAAAAAAAAATTCGAAATTTCCATTCTTAACGTGTCATTTAATGACACGTTAGTAATGGGGGATTGTTTTTTTTTAAAAAAAATTTGAAATTCCCATTCCTAACGTGTCATTAAATGACACGTTAGTAATGGGGTTCATTTACTAACATGTTATCACATGACACGTTAGTAATGAGGCATTTTTTTAAAAAAATAAAAAATTTAGAGATTCATTTCCTAACGTGTGATTAGATGACATGTTAGTAATGGAGGATTTTTTTAAAAATAAAAAAATTCGAAATTCCCATTCCTAACATCTCATTTAATGACACATTAGTAATGGGGGATTTTTTTTTAAAAAAAAAAATCGAAATTCCCATTCCTAACGTGTCATTTAATGACACGTTAGTAATGGGGTTCATTTACTAACGTGTTATCACATGACACGTTAGTAATAGGGGATTTTTTTTAAAAAATAGAGATTCATTTCCTAACGTATGATTAGATGACACGTTAGTAATGGGGGATTTTTTTAAAAAAAAATTAAAATTAAAATTTCCAATTCCTAACGTGTCATCTCCCAACATGTTAGCAATGTGATTCATTTACTAACGTGTCATTAGATGACTAGTTAGTAATGGGGGATTTTTTAAAAAAAAATAAAAAAAAAATTAGAGATTCATTTCCTAACGTGTGATTAGATGACACGTTAGTAGTGGGAGATTTTTTAAAAAATAAAAAAAATTGAAATTCCCATTCCTAACGTGTCATTTAATGACACGTTAGTAATGGGGTTCATTTACTAACGTGTTATCACATGACACGTTACCAATTACTAACGTGTCATTTAATGACACGTTAGTAATGGGGGATTTTTTAAAAAATAAAAAAAATTCGAAATTTCCATTCCTAACATGTCATTTAATGACACATTAGTAATGGGGGATTGTTTTTTTAAAAAAAAAAATCGAAATTCCCATTCCTAATGTGTCATTTAATGACACGTTAGTAATGGGGTTCATTTACTAACGTGTTATCACATGACACGTTAGTAATGGGGGATTTTTTTAAAAAATTAAAAAAATTAAAATTTCCAATTCCTAACGTGTGATCTACCAACACGTTAGCAATGTGGGATTTTTAAAAAAAAAATAAAAAAATTAGCGATTCATTTCCTAACGTGTAATTAGATGACACGTTAGTAATGGAGTTCATTTCCTAATGTTTTATTACATGACACGTTAGTAATGGAGGATTTTTAAAAAAAATAAAAAAATTAGAGATTAATTTTTATAATAATAATAATATATATCAGAAGATTATAAATTAAAAATATATTAATATATAAATAATACCTTATATATAATTAATTATGTCATATTGGGTTTTATACGTTAAATACTGTTAGATAATTAATTATGTCATATAGGGTTTTATTTTTAGGAGGAGAAATAACAAAAAAAAAATTTGGAAAAATGTTTGCTATTCCTAACGTGCAATGTAGCCGCACGTTAGGATTCCATTTTTTTAATTTTTTTTTTGGTTTAATATAGGGTTATCATAATTATAAGAAAAAAAATACAAGTTCTAACGTGGCACTATGCCACACGTTAGAAAATCCAGTTTTGAAAATGGCCGCTGGCCTGCACCCCCACCTACCCTTCCCCCTTTTTTTTTCCTTCTCTTCTTTTCTTCCCCCCATTCTTTCCCTCTCTCCCGTGATAGCTCTGTCTCCCTCTCCCCTGGACCTCACTCCTCCCCTGCAGCTCCGGTGACCCTGCTGCTCCGGCGTCCTCCCGTCTCCCGCCGGTGACCCCACAAGCTATCTCCTCCGGCAAGCTACATATATATTTTGGTAAGTATATATAGTAAACTCTATTTTCTTGTATTTAGCAAATAGAGTTTTGTAAATCTTGGAAAAGTAGAGTACTTCCCTATTAAAGGCCCAATACCTGGCTCTTCTCGTGCTTCTTCTTCTTCGGCCGTTGCTCAAAAACCAACTCTAAAGTCCACATGGGTATATGCTATTTTATGCATTATATACTCAATATTTGATTTTTTTGAGGATGGCATGTCTTGAAGAGCTTCGAGTGTCATGGGGTTGGTGTTGCTGTTACTTATCTCTTACCAGAACACTGTGTGTGTATGTTTAATGGGTTATGGTCAAATGTCTTGTTTGTTAGATAATGCATTTGATTTCCCAAGTTTTATTCAGCGTGCTTTTGTTAAAATCTTGCATTTGTTTTAGATGAAGGATGCTTGTGGTGTGTTGTTGGATAATAAACTTAATTGTTAATAACATTTATTTGAGTGCTTTCATATTCTCGTATGTTACTAAGTGACTTGAAGAGGTTGTGTCTTTTGGTTTGTCAAGACTTATTTTACATAGGAGCTACATTGGAGTTATATGAGATGTAAATTAATGAAGTTAATGTGAAGAAGTTAGGTCAATTCTTAACTTGTTAATGTGAAGAGTTAACTTGTTTTTTTTTTGATAAGTAATAGCTTCAATACTTAATTTAATAAATTATTTTTTGAGTTAACTTGTTAGGATTGAATAAAACATTCAATAAGTGCATTTCATGCCTCCATTGAAGTGCCAAGTCCTAAAACTAGTTTAAGTATGTCTTTGGATAGAGTGCCTGTAATCCTGCTCTAAAGCAAGCAATTTGATCATTTCCAAAGGTGTTATAGTCTGGATTCTCAGAAAGCAATTTGTCTCCTGCACCTTCAGCATTTTTGTCAGAAATATACTTTTTAGGCATTGGAAAATCTCCATTGAGAAATTCAAGCATCTCTTGCCTCTCAGTTAAACTCATTGCTTGGGTTTTCCAGAGGAAATAGTTTGATTGCATTAGATAAAATCCTTGACCTCTTAATTTGTATCTGTAATGCAATGGTAGGTAATGGTGATTGTTTGACATCACACATACTGGAAATATTATGTTGCCTGTTGCCTTCAAAGGTTGTAGGTTTTATTTTTCTTTATTTTTGTTTTTGTGGGATGACTGGACCTGATACCACTTCTAGATTGTGTGACTGCTCCATTATTGAAAATGTTGATGATTTGGGTTTAATGTGCCTTTTAATGAAAGAAGTGATATTGTTTCTCGTGAGGTGGTGAAACAGGCTGATGGACTTTTAGTCGAATTGACGCTTTCTTCCCGTTATGATTTCGTTGAGCAATCGTGTGATTTGGTATTGAACCATCTTTCAATGATGCAAAAACAGAGGTATGTGTTGCTTTATTGTTACAGTCACATCAGAACTGTTTGCTAGCCTTTAAATCTCATCAAAAATTCTATAATAAGCTAATATTGTAAGCTAGCTATAAAAAATTCTTTGTTTAATGTATATTTGTATAGTTGGGTATCTAGCATATGTGAATAAAAATATTAAATATCCAAGGGAAGAAAACAGCAGATAAGATGATACAATAACCATAAGTTGGTGCATTCTGCTCTAAAGTCATAGCCTCTTTATCTTCAGTCCGCCATACTGGCTGGACAATACATGCCATTCTTGTACCATTGAAATTAACTATTATGCAGTCATTTATGGCTCATCATGTCTGCATACATTCTGTAGTATTAGTTTGTAACTGTTCAATTCATGGAGCTCATCTTTTCTGCACGTATTATATGATTATGTACCATCAACTTACATGTAAATATTGGACAGCATGGGTGACGTCTAATGCCATTTAAATCAGATATTCATTATGTACTATTAGATTGAGACTTATGGAGTAGATAAAATCTAGTGTATATATTTTTGTTGGAGTTAGAATATGAAATAGTGAGGATGAATGCAGATCTGGCTGCATCCTTCTAGACAGCTTCCTGTTTGTTGGATATTAAATTTTTACATGCCTGTTTCAATTTTCATTTTCTTTAAGCTAAAATATTTAATTGTGGGGTATACTTCTATCTTATTTATTTGTTCTTTGCTGTTAAAGAAATCTAATTGAGGTACTTGGTATTGATTGATCATGCTGGGGAATATCACCTGACGTAAAATTATGATTTGGTTAATAGATGTATGTTAATACCATAGGAGAGGTGCTTCTATTTGACTAGGCAGTAGAAAACTTTGTGTGGTAATAAACAGGCATGGAATTGCCTTGTAACCTGTTAAAGATCATATGAATGATTAGATGGTTCTTTTGCCTCTCGCGATAATATTTTATCATCTTACACATATATGTTTCATTTGTACAAGTTGTTAGCAAGTAATGCTTCAAATTATAGAGGTACGCTTGACAACAAAGAATCACAGAAGGGTTGTGTTATCAAGATGAAGGAAAATAAGGAGGGGTTTTCTAGGTTCACAATTAACATAAAACATATTGTCATGCCTTATTGATTGGGAGATAGAATCATGATTACCACTTAGCCACCACAAGGGAATAAGTGATGTAGTAAATTGTATGTTTTAATACAATGTTGCCCACACAGCTAATTGAGCATTACTTATGTTATATAATATGTTTCTCCCTCAGACATGAGAGATTTGCCTTGATATCTTGAAGAATGCATGTAGGCCAGCTTGGAAGGTTTGTAATTATATTCCTATGTTGTATGCTCTGTTGTTTAAGTGAATAATTGCATGCGTTTGACATATGTGTTTCTTTTTTTATTTTGCCCCAGGTTGGGGATGAGACTGGATGGGAAGGGGAATGGGCAATGTAAATGAGGTTATGTGAATTTTTTTTTTTTTTTTTTTTTTTTTCCGCTATTCATTAAATGTAGTGATTCATGAAGTTGGCTCTTTATCTCATACAAGGTTAGGATTCATTAAATGGCCGAAAGAACATATTGCTAGGCAATTGTAGTCATATTTTCGTTAAAGATGTTTGTGGTGGATTTGGGTGTCTTTGGAAGCTTCAATAATGAGTTTTTGCTGGGTGCATTCTGTGTGTTCTATAGTGATGGTAGAATAACATAGGCTGCTTCTAGTTGTGTATGTTGACTATTATAATGTATGGAGATTCATGCCAACTCTGCGAAAAGGCTCATCTTGAGCCATAATGTTGCCATATTGGACAATTTCTCGGTCAAACTTGTTAGATTTTGTATTAAATTTTCTGATATTTTAAGAATCGTTGATAGTAATAGGTTGCAAATAGGTTGAACTCTTGGACAGGTTAATTGCTTTTCCAAGACAGATTATCCCTCTACTCATTTCTTTTATGATTTTGTGATGAAGTCTTCATATCTTTTGGTTTTATTCTTTCAGTATGATCAAGTGTTGGGGAGAGGAGCATTTAAGACTGTGTATGGTTCTTAGACCTATCTTATTCAATTCTCTCCTTGATGATTTTATTAGTTAGTCCTCTTTTTGTTGATTTTTTTTTTATTTTTTTTTATCAATTGTTAACTATGAAAGTGCTGAAAAAGATCAAGTTAAGGTTCTAATTCAATTGGTTTTTTGGAATTTATTCAGGCATAACTGATGTTTATGTCCATGTAGCTATTGACAATGAAACAGCAAAGAACTTATATATGAAAAGTAGTTTTGTATATGAAAAGTGGAAAAAATGGGATTTTTTTTTTTTAATTATTATTTCCCCATTACTAACATGTCAATTTTTGACACGTTAGTAATGGGAAAATAAATATTTTTTTTAAAATTATTATTTTCCCATTACTAACGTGTCAATTTTTGACACGTTAGTAATGGGAAAATAAATGTTTTTTTTGTTAAATTATTATTTTCCCATTACTAACGTGATAATTTTTGACATGGTAACGTGTCAATTTTTGACACGTTAGTAATGGGAAAATAATTTTTTTTTAAATTATTATTTTCCCATTTGCTAACATGTAAATAGTAACACGTTAGCAAATGCTAACATGTCACTTGTCCAACACGTTAGTAAATTACCGGTTCTAACGGACACTTTCTTAACGTGAAAAACGTTAGTAACAACACGTTAGGCCCATTACTAACGTTTTAAAGGACTTAAAACGTTAGTAATGTGCATTAGTAAAGAACTGATTTTTTGTAGTGCCCAAAAAAAAAAAAAAAAATTGCCCCCTTTGATAGGGATGAGACTCACTGGCGGCTTGATTGCCCACCATGTATCCAAGAGGCTGTAATTGCTAATTTCAACAGTTTTTTAAGTTTATAAGATTGGTGTTAAAATTTAAAAAAAAAAAACAAAAAATTAAAAAAAAAAAAATTGTATGGAAAATTTTCCGTGGTTTGCAAAAATAACAAATAGATCCATACTTACACTCAGCTTCCACCTGATATTTTGACATAAACCATCAAATGCCTTGCCCATATCAATCAAATTATAACACATGTTATCTGTAATGAAAAAAAAAAATTATATATATATAATATGCAAAAATTTAAAACTTAAAAAATCTCCACCTTCCCTTAATAAAATTTAATTTGAACAAATCGAAATAGCTGAGCAAAAAATTTCCAATTTGGCCAATGTTTCTAAGCCAAATTTCTCCCTCTCTCATTTAAGGCTCTCTCTCTTTCACATCAGTTTTTTTAAAAAAACTTAATAAAAAGTTGAGCTAAAGTTGGAGTTAAGTTGTGCCTTTATCATTTTCCATGTTTTATATATATAGGAGTTTTAGGGCATCAACTTGAAATTCTCTAAGCAAAACATGAGATTTCCATTTATAGTCATATGCCTAATATATAGTACAAAAATTAGATATATAAATAATTGATTTTATCAAATGTTGATAATGTTGATTAATAGAGCTAAAAAGATGCATGTAACACATATTTTTATATAACAACAGGTAGTAAGTGCACATACACATGGCTTCTTACACACTAATTAACAACACATACAAGACTTTTTGCTAAATGATCTTCTATCTCAGCTAAACTATCCGCCGCCTTCCGGTTGTTGCAATAGATGGTTTCTTATGCTATCGTACCCGGTAGCTGTGTTGGTAGAAGAAGAGCCTGTGCCAACATCAATGCTAAAATACTGGGTAGGTTCATAGAACAAGTACTCAGTCTCTTCCGTATACGGATCGGCCTTTTCCCGTTGACGCTCTTTCATAATCCTCAAACCCTCCAGCTCCATTGCCACTTCCTTCATAGAGGGTCTATCCTCCCCACTTACACTTAAGCACCTCTTTACAAGATTAGCAACTTCTCTTAGGTCCTCAATATTGTCATCGTTTACAATGTGATTGTCAAGAATTTGCAGTAGGCGATCCTCTTTCACTGTAGAAACAAATGACAGAGGAAGATTTCTATCACTTCCTGTCTCATCAGAAAAAAACTACCTTCCTTCCTGTCAATAGCTCTGCCAAAACAACACCAAAGCTGTAAACATCACTTTTTTTTTTTTTTTTTTTTTTTTTTTTTTTTTTTTTTTTTTTTTTTTTTCTGTTAGTTGGCCAGTATAGAAATATTCAGGGTCCAAGTGCCCGAAGGTTCCTTGCACAAAAGTGGTTACTTTTGTCTGATCAAGAGAAATTTGCTTCAAAGCTCCAAAGTCGGCTACTTCTGCAGTGAGGTTATCATCTAAAAGTATATTTGCAGTTTTTACATTTCTATGAATAATTGGCATAGAAGCTTCAGAGTGTAAGTATGCAAGCGCTCTTGCAGTTTCTATTGCTATCTTCAAACGATTTTCCCATGTAAGTGAGGACGAGCGACTTTTGTTATGAATGTGGTAAAAAAGGGTCCCATTTGTGATGAATTCATAAACTAATAAAGGCACTTCTGTTTCAAGACAACATCCTAATAGCTTAACCACATTCCTATGATTGATTTGGGTAAGTAAAAATACCTCATTTATGAATTGATTAGCTTGGCTATGATCAAAACCTTTGGACTTCTTAATGGCAACCACTTTATTACCTGGTAATACTCCTTTGTAAACAGTTCCATTACCTCCTTGGCCAATAATCCTATTCTCATTGTAGTTGTTAGTGGCCCTTTTATGCTCTTCTATGCTAAAGATTTTTGTTGGCTCTATAGCACCTGTGTGATTTGAGAGTTGTTGTTGTAACATCAAGCCACCATTTTGTTCGAATAATTTCTCCTTGAGCTTGTTAAGATTTCTTCTTTTCAGTCCCCAGTATATCCAGAAACCTCCTAGAAGCAGTAGTGAGAGGCTTATGCCAATGCCTACAAATGTTAGAACATGCCTTAGCACCAAAATCAATATCAATTTCTTTGTTACCATATGTACTCTGACAATATTAATGAGTAATGTTATATACTATATTATTATCCCATAACTATCTCACAATACTTACATGGTAGTTACAATCAAATTTAATTATTTTTTAGACCGATCCAATAGTTAGTTAAAAAATAAAAAAGTATTGAGTTTGACTTGCTTTTAATAATTGTTTGTTGAATAAAATTTTATCTCTTATAGGGAGTTTTCTCCATATTTTATTAGTGGATTCTAAATCTTTGGATTCTAGTTGTTCCTAATGGATTTCAGACTTCTATCAAGTTAAGGTGTTTAACTTTTGGGCTCACACTTTTTTGTTGCATCTTTAAGATCGTCGGACCACCCGGCCGTGATGGGTTTCAAGAATGATGCAAATGCCCCATGCCTCTTTAGGGTGGCCAGACCTTCTAGGAGTCTCAAGAGTGGTCGAATCTCCCCGTCAAGAGTTGACCTAGTGCTCCAACGACTTTCTTAGCCATGAATTTAATCAACTTTTCTTTATCCAAACCTCGACAATGTTCCTTTGTCGGTGGCGAAGAAGCCAAGAATATTCATTTTACCCTTGACTTTATTATTAGTTTTTTTCTTTTTTTTCAAGAAGCTAACAAGGCCGGAATTGACACTCGCAATTTTTGGTTTTTAAATAGAAATTTGTGGAAACTTTACAAAACTCTTAAGGACTCTAATATATAAAGATATATACTCTAATATATAGTATGTTAAATTATCAATTATTTTTAAAATTTGGGATAAATACAAAATTAGACTCTATGATTGGCTTAAATTACAAATTGCTCTATGTGATATCAAAATGAACTCAAAGTTCCCTAGGGTATGCCAAAAATGTAATTTAGTCCTTAGAATCAAATTCCGTTAAAATATTTGACTGATTTTGTTAAGTGCCATATTAGCACTAATAAAATAATGACATATATCACTCTTAATAAAAAAAAATATATAAATATATAAAACCAAAAAAATTAAAAATTAAAAATAGTTTTTTATTAAAACAAACACACAAAAAAAAAAAAAAAAAAAAGGAAAGGGGTGGCTACTAGTTGGGCAACCAACCCTTTTGGAGCAGCCACCCCCAGAGGCTGCAACCTAAACTTGACATCGACCTCACCAACCTAGCGCATCCTCAGCCACAACTTTTCTTTTATTATTTTAACCAATAAATAATATTTTTTTTATAGTGTTTTTAGTTTATATATCTATATTTTTAATATATGTATTTTTTTTTTATTAAGAGTGACATATGTCATTATTTCATCAACCCTTGACGTGGCACTTAACGGAATCTGTTAAATATTTTAACGGAATTTGACCCTAGGGAATAAATTATTTTTTTGGCATACCTCAAAGACTTTTGATTTCATTTTGATACCAAAGGGAGCGATTTGTAATTTAAGCCAATCATATGGATTAATTTTTCATTTATCCTTTAAAATTTAGCGGATAGGTAGCATTATTATTGTTATTATTAATTGACATGCGTTCGTATTTGGGCGTAGCACCCACAATTATTTATCACAACCGCCGACAACATGTGCCCACCAGCCCAATAATAATAATTATTATTTTTCATTTGAAACTACATTTTGCACCACTTGTATTTGGGAAACAAATAACGAATACAAGGACTACCCTCAGGGCTGGCCCAACCGCTAGGTGAGTTAGGCCAGCGCCTAGAGCCCCCATTTCACAAGGCCCAAATTTTTACTAAGGCCCAATTTTTTTTTTTTTTTTTTTTTTTAAAAAAAAACTAATGCAAAAATTTTTTTTTAATATGGCGAAGAAAAAAATTTTTGCATACAAATTTAAGGCCATCAACATGCTTTAAAACAAATATTATTATTTGTTTATAATATCAAGGCCCTNTGACTAGCAATGACGAATTTTTTCTTCTTTGTTTTTAATGATCTTTAGAAGATCCTACTGGCTCTTCCCGGTGTGATCCATGAAATTCTTTAGATATGCAAATCCATGTACGTCCTTCAATTCTTCTCAGCAGTGACGAAAAGGACCTATTGAAACTAACTTAGGGGTGTAGGCTTTTTCATTTACTTTGTGCAGTTTCTTGGGAACCCGATAGCATTCGGGCCACTCTGCAGGTGGCAATGGTGGAATGTTAATGCCAAATAATTCCTCACAGTCCTCGCATTCAACTTCCATTCCAATAGAAATTATGGAATCACTAGCCGCCATCTTTTCCATTCCACAATTTTGTTTACCTAGTACGGACAAATAAGCAACAATCATTGGCAATATTAATAAAAATCGAATCATCAGCTGCAGCAATATTAGCATCCATTTTTGTATAGCACTTATCATGCTTCTTATGATCATTTTTTTTAACAAAAAAAAGAAAAAAGAGTAGACCAATTTTGTCAATGCAATTGGATATATATATAATTTCCAACAAGACTAACAAAATTACATGTCAATTCCAGTCGTAGTGTTGAAATTAATGAATAAATAAATATTAAGAAAAAAGAAAAGTGTCTACAATAATTAAATTTGATATCTAAATATATATATATTTTAAATTACCAAATGATGGAAGAACATTTAAATCTAAAAAATTATCAACACCCATGCATGATGGATTATGAAACAAAGACTCCCATGATTGAATGGCGGATTCCATCAAGCTATGAAGGCCAATGGTAAAAATGGATATATCTGGATTTAATTTTCAAAACGAATTAGGTTTTACATTAGTTCATTGCCATTTAATAATATTATTATTATAGTTATAAATAAAATAGAGCACCTTTTTAAATGGGGGTTTGCTAGGGGTTCTCCCCGTAGTGTTTTCCTGGCATTCTCACAGTCCTACGTAAAATATGATTTAAGAAAAAATAAAATTGTAATACCCTTTTTTCACTAACAGATTAATTTTTATTAGTTAATAGTTAGGTTCTAATACTTTAAAACTTGTTTTTGGATTCAAAACTAAAACCTAAAGGTGGAAGGTTAACCCTTTACCTAAAATGAATTTGATCATCCTAAATTTGATGCTAATGCCTCAATTTTGGTGCTAATGCCTAAAAAAACGGTGGTGGAGGCCACTACAATTTATTTTTTTCTTAAATTATATTTTACGTATGGCTAGGAGAACACTAGGAGAACCCCTAGCATTTTCCTTTTAAATGCCACGATTTTACCAAATCTCTCACTTTAATATCCCACACTTTCTGGGCATTACTGTTCATATTTATAGTATTCTCTCTCTAAAATAAGAAGCACAAAACACTTTGTTGCTGTGGCTATTGTCTTTAGTGCTTGAAATTCTTTATTGAGTTATTCTGCCATTTGTCACCGATGTCTTTTGCGGCCTTTGAAAGGCCCAACTTATTTATGGTTCTTATGGGATCCATATTAAATAGGGAATCATCAATGAAAAGCAAATCCACATTTGAAAAGTCATTTGGTTGATGATTCCCTATTTAATATCTTCAATATATATACCATTCTTCTTGACTGATGAGAACTCTCAACTTTGGAATTTCTACATGAAGATTGATGTTATGATGACTGTGTATTAAGATATGTCACATATCTTAACAGTTTGAGCTACAAATTAATGGACCGGATTGATGATGAACAGTTTGAGTTCAATTTCAATAAACTTGACTTGAGTTTTGGTTCATTTATTAAAGAATTGGTCTTGAACAAAAATTTGGGTTCATGCATTTAGTAATGAGCCAAATTTATATTAACTCAACTTAACTTGTATAACTTCATTTTTATTATTTTTTCATTTTTTTTAAAGAAAACTTTGTAATGAGAATATATATCTAAAGTAATTAAAAAAATTGAAAGCCAATCATCTCTTTAATGTACACTACAAGAAAAACTGTCATCAGCGTCGACACTATCAGCGTCGACTCTAAAGTCGACGCTGATACTAAGATATCAGGGTCGACTCTTGAACGTGGACGCTAATGGATGAGTATTAGTGTCGACTATGTGGTCGACGCTGATAGTAGCACCAAAAGATGAGTATTAGCGTCGAATACAAAGTCGACGCTAATAAGCCGACGCAAATACACTGGCGGGAACTACTTCGAAGGAGGAAAAATTATTAGGGTCGAGTTATATGAGTATTAGCGTCCACTTATAGTGGACGCTAATAGTAACATATCAGCGTCCACTAGAAGTGGACGCTAATAATCATTCAAAGAATTTTTTTTTTTTAAAAAAAAATTAAAACTATCAGCGTCCATAATAGTGGACGCTACTAGTGATTGAAAATAATTAAAAAAAGTTAAGACTATCAGCGTCCACTAAATGTGGACGCTAATAGTGAAACATAATTTTCCCCCGCACGCTTTTCTGGATTATTCCCCCGCGCCCATCTGAACTCCTCCCCAAAACTCAAAAACCTAACCCGCCCCTCGCTCTGTCTCCTCTGTCTGATTCTCACTCCCCCGTCATCTCTCAGATTCTCACTCTCCGAAACCCTATCGCCCTTTTTCCCTCTCGGCCTCTATCTCAGACTCTCTCTCAATCCCTTTCTCCCTCTCACCCCTCTCTCAGACTCAATCAATCTCTCTCCATTCCCTCTCTCTCTCAGCTACGATCCCCCGAAGCTAAAATCCTCATTGTTTCTCCATCGACGATCCTCGCTCCACCAGTTGGCCTCCTCATCAACCATCACGTATGTACATCTATTTATTTATTTATTTTTCATGCTGGGGGTTAGGGTTTTAGCTTGCTAATTGGTAATCAATTTGAGGTTTGGGGTTATTTTTTTCTTCGTAGAAAGAGGCTGAATAGATACAGTGAATGTACTTTGAATCATGTTATTGTTGGATTCAATAATATTCTTAATTAATCTGATTCAATAATATTCGTTTCTTTGGTATTTTTGTAGACTGACTTGTTTTTTAGCATATTTTTTAAATAATATTCAATAATATTCAATAATATTTCAAGCAAACACGGTTGGATTCCATCAATAATATTCAATAATATTTTTTAGCATACAATATGTATACCACTTGCTTGTCTAGTTGTCTTATTCTTGTTAACTTGTTTCGATTGCCTTCTGCACCTATTTGTTTTTTGTTTTCTCAGTCATAGGCATGCTGTGATGCTCTTCCTTCTCATTCCTCATTGCCTTGTGATTTTCTGTAAGCATTATTGAGAGGTTTTTCTTGTGGCAGAAAAAAAGGAAAAAGGCTTTTAGTTTTGTATGATATCAAATGCCCTTTCTTATGAGGACTTCTGGATATTTGTGCCTATTGATGACCAAATGGTTCTCTTGAACTTCACATGAACTATCAGATTTGATAGTAATATCACTTTATTCAGTTCATGAAGAAAATGCTTGCTAACATCAAACTAACTACATGACTGCTTGGCACCGTGTCCTTTGACATCTGACCTGGGCGCAAATCATGCTAACGCCTTTAGAAGTGTCAATGTTCTGTTTTTGTTTCCCATTTTGGGTAGTATACACTTCTTTCAAGAAACCTATCTTCATGAATTGAATATTGTTTTGTTAATCTTTTTTTCTTTTCTTTCCTTTTTTATATTTCCTCCAACTTGATTGGTTTTTTTTTTCCCCTTGTGTTGTCTCTATCTGAAACTACTCTAGTTTACACCAGCTTGTTCCTTGATCTTGCTGGATTGACCCCTGAGTGCCATTTATTTATTTTCATGTCGCCATTAAATCCTTGTTATTATTGCGATGCTAGAACATTCCCATTTTTAGTTTTTGCTGATAATTTGACATAGTTATGCATGCTTAGATATTTTACTACTTGACAAATTCGTGGGACATGGTTTGTTGTGAGATCTTTGGTGTAGATGTTTGTAAACTCGAAATGCAGTTTCTACTGTAGGTAATATTATAGGCTGCTTGTTGTCTTGTACTTGAAATTGTAAAATTGGCTTGCTTGTATTAAGAGAATGTATGATATGCACTCTCTTTTCCTAAAAATGGGAATGTTCTTAACGGGTGCATGGAAGACAAATAGGAGTTCAATATATGAATATCCATGTAATTTTGTCGCTGCAATAATGTTTAGGTACAGTGGAGGGAGTATACAAGATTATCACAACAAAATCTTGCAACTTGGTATAATTATATTCTCAACAGATTTTCAAAGTGTGTATCTTTTTCTCCTTTTTTTTTTGTCTTTTTGTTTCCTTATATTGTGAAGCGACAGCTTAGGAATAGACGAGCGTTGGTTTTGGTTATAAGGCTTCTTAATTGGTTCTTCAACTCTCTCTGATGAGTTCAAATAGTTATTGAGGGCTGCTATTCTTGTGATTAACAGAACTTGATGAGTAATCTTTCAGCATAGCATTACAATAAAAAATTATAGTCAATAGTGAAGTACATAACACCATAAAGAAATTCGTACGTCATGAGGCTCAAGTATGAGAATGTTAGAAATCTCTTAATTATTAAAATGTGGACTACATGCCACATACAATTTAAATTTAATTAGACACAAACTAAAGGGGTTCTGTAATTTATTCTAAATATGGAATAATTTGTGAAATAAAATCAGATTTTCATGCCTTCTTGATGGGAGGACTAATTAAGAAAAAATTGTAATTGAGGTAACTATGTATTCCATCAATAAGGCATTAGCGGGGATAGGTTAGAAGAAACTTCTCTACTTGTTTAAAGTTTTTGTGCTGAGATTCTTTAATTCGTTTGAACAAATGTGATTGGAGGTGAGTTGATTAGAAAATGTGTGGAGTTTGAGGTGGGCGTTTGTTGCTAGACCTTAGAGGCCAGATTTGTCTAGTATTGTATAGGCCCGGCCCAAGATCAAGGCAAATTTGAATCTAACCCAAAGACTGTCCAATGCGGGTGTGGCAATGGCACCATTGAGCCCACACCCGTACTCAACAAATTGAGGCTATTGAAGTGGGGCTCTAAGGAAGATATTATGTGTTTTTTGCAGTAGCAGTATAGAAGAAAGAGATCATCTGTTCTTTCAGTGTGGATCAAGCAAAAGGATATGGAGGGAAGCTTTGAAAAGCTGCTTAGAAATACCTAGGGATGATATTAATATTAATCAAAGTTAGATATACCTAGGGATGATGGGATGTTCTACTTATTGTTCTACTTAAGACAGCTATTAGTAACAATATCAATTAAACCCCTAAAAAATAACATAATAAAATCCAAACCACCATTTACTATTGATTAGCTTATTGTTGAAATATATTTTTCTCTCATTAATTAATTTTCAGGAAATAAGAAAAATGAAGGTGTTGAAATTAAGTAGGGTATAATTAAGATAGATAGTGAATTAATAAAAAAATAATAATAATGATTAATTAACTAGGATTGTAAGAATTAAGTTGATGATCATAAAACTGCTCTCCGGCCAAAAAATCAAATCCTTATAATCACTGAATAGTTGTCTTAGCATATAATATATATACCGTTGAAGCTCTGCCATAATTGAGATTAGCATTCAATATATAATCAATGAATAAGATCGATCTCTTTAATTAATTCTGTGAAAATAAACAGCAGTACTTGCAATACATATATATAATCCATGATTTTCGGTGGTCATCTTCCTCTTCTGCATGCATGTATGATGTAGCCATGTAGGGATCGATGTATATATATAGCTGTATGTCTGGAAATTCCATCTGATCCAGGCATGCATTTAGCAAAGACTGGCAACAAATTGGCATAGAGAAGGTCAGATTCAAGACAAACACATCATTACCAAAAAACTTACAGCATAAATGACAGCAAAAAACTCAGACTTCGTCAAACTCCAGTCTGTTGTCTCATTGGTCATAAAGAAAGCCGTTGTCACCATCAATAGAGCACCAAAGAAGTACGAATATGTCGTGACTGATAGGCTGGCAGGATACTTAGCCATAAGTGGAGCCTGAATGTTTTCACAATAATAGATTCAATACACACAAATATCAACTAATTAACTAAAAACAGAAATTTCAGACTAGAATATTGTGGTTTTAAGAATTCAGCAGCTTTCCTTATCTGGAAATACATGGATCATCAAGTCTAATCAATATAAAGCTAGTTACAATTTTTTGATATTGAGTGTTTTCCTTCTGCTATCATGAATCCTGCTTTTCATTATCATCCTACTTACTAGTATCATCCTCCTGTAATTATCATCATCTTTTGGATCAACAGTATCATATAGTCCTAATAAATAGCCCTTACATTTTCTTCTTGATTTGCATTGATCACCTTCCGAATCAGAAATTTGAAACCACAATCTCAATTACATCAGGCTTGTAACCACATGCAAAGCCAAGTCAACATCTAGTTGACGCTCACATATGTGCCTTACAGCCATCTTTGCCAAAAAGCAAAGACAATTGCCCAGCAGCCAATCACTAGCTTGGCTAGCCCAGAAACCAAGTGATACAGCAGCAATCACATGGCTGGACAAAACAACCAGCAGTTGATGCTTGAGGATTCTTGTTAGTTCAATTATTTGTTTATTGAATATTAAGTACTGGAATTTTTCTAGATTTGCATGAAGTAGCAGTACATTACAATGCAAAGTAGTATGCAACTGAAGCAACTTAAAAGAGAAAGAGGCTGGCTGTCTCTAGCTGTCAGGTACTGTACTTTGAATGATCATAGTAACTTGTGAGTCGCCTTCTTTGTTTTTCATCGGACTATGTGAATACTCCCTAGGGATGTAATCTTGGTTATATAAGGATGCAACCTGTACCCTTTTGGAGGGGATGGCTGAATTGAAGTTGAGTTTGTTTAAGTTTACTTGGAATTCCTGCTCCCCCCTCTCTTCCTCAATTGTCTTTTCTATATTCTTTCTTTCTTGCTGATATTATCAGAAGTTTTTTCTCTCTTTATTGCTGATAACCTCACTAGGTCACTCCTTTTCCCTTGCTGAAATTTGCAGACTTCCCATCTCATAATCTATCCTAATAAGATTTCCAAAAAAGCCAGGTTATCTCCCCTATACATAACCACCCCAAGCTTCTCCTCTTTTATAAATTTTCCCACCCGATTCTCACGACCTTCCTAGCAAGATAGCTCCTTAATCACAAGAAATCCCAGGCTATTCTGCATCAACAAGGATCCTAGTTCAAATTTTAGTGGGATTCCAATGGAAAGATATTAGACGTTTGATCATGAACTCCCCAAAAATGTGACACAAAATGGGATTTCCTCCCTCTAGATTGGCTAGTAGTTCAACATCAGCACCTTATCTAATTTTTCCTCATACATATATATTTTATTAAAGTAAATGAGTTAATAATGCATCCGGCAAACAAAAAACTTCAAGAGCTCATCTAAGTGTAAAAAATGCTCTCATCTCATTATTTAAAAACAAAAATGTATAGTCATGTACCTGAATGGCTAGAAAGGCAGCCATGCACATACAGTTCCCTATTAAGCATAAGACTCCAAGGTGAAAACGGTCGAGCCCAAATTCCAGAAAACTAGACATTAACCATCCNTGTCATGAAGGTAAAAAATGTGTCATGAGGGCATGATTTCTGGTCATGCAGGTGTTATAGTGCTTGTGAATCATTCATACTCTTAGCTGATCCTGTGTTGAGGCTTGCTGTCGGGCTTTCTGGTCTGCAGGGACCTGCCCGGGAAAAGGAGAAACGGGAGAAAGAAAGGAACGAGCTACGTGATCTTGTAATATGAGTAACCCATATCTGGTAATTTCACTGCAGTGAAATTGTGTATCTAGTCAGTGTATGCTTATAGAATGCTTCTTTTTGGCACCTTGGATTTACATTAGGTTGGGAAGAACCTGCATGTTCTCAGCCAGGTTGAGGGTATTGACCTTGATTTGTACAAAGATACTGTGCTTCCTAGAGTATTAGAGCAGGTTTGTGCTGTTTCACTTTCTCTTGTTCCTTTTTTTGAGGCTTATGATGCTTGATTTCGATTTTTTAACCATCACATGATGGATTCTTCATCTCAATTGTTGTTGCCAGGTTGTCAATTGTAAAGATGATATTGCCCAATACTACTTGATGGATTGCATAATCCAAGTCTTTCCTGATGAGTATCACTTGCAAACTCTTGATGTACTGTTGAGTGCTTGCCCTCAGCTTCAGGTAGGAGCCATCATATGCATTTTTCAGTCTCACTTACCTTCTTTGCTTTTGGGTAGTGATTTTTGGTTGGGTTTTTCAATGGGTTTGTAGATTTAATTGTATAAATACCCGATTGGGTTAGGTACTTTGATTGTTGGGGATTTTTTTGTTAATTTCTTAATCATAACCGAATGGGTCTTCAGGTTTTGGTGTTGAGCTTTTGGATTTGATTCTCTATGATTGTTTCGCTTTGGATGGCCTCTGCCATGGCTGAAAAAGGTTCTACGAATTCCTATAGTGAGACAGTGTCTTGGAAGCAAAGGGCAAAAGATACCTTTGCTTGAGTTGAGGGCCCATTTCTTCCATTATAGTTTATGTTACTTACTGTGTTTGGGTTTCCAGGAAAGTGTAGAGTTTCTCAACTTAATTGTTATTATATTAAACTTCCTTGTTATCTTTCAAACAGGTTTCTGTGACTTACGGAGATGGGCGCCCTGTCGAAGGCAAAGGTGTTGGAAGAAAGGTGATTGATAGGGTGAAGGAGACTTATGATAGTGAGTTATCTGGGAAGGACTTTACTTGTGATGGGGAGAAGAGTTTGTTCACTATTGGATCACTTCCCTGCAATAGACTTGAGTTTACTGTTGTGCTTGAGGATGTCCAATCAAGCAGGTATACCATCAAGGTTTGTGATCATTTATTCTGGGTATTCTGTATTATTGTCAATTTATCTCTAATTTTTAGCAAACCTAATTTCTGTGTAGAAACAATGGAAGTCCAAATGAGAGTGACTGCTGCAGGGGCTGCCTCCTTGTTCGCCAATCTTTTTTTCACAATGATCCAAAAAAATTTTGTCGAGGTTGGTGGTGGTGTTCTTGGCTGCAGAGGGTTTCATTCAAGTTTTAGAACCACCCAGGGAGGCTTATCTCTGAACATTGGTAAGATCATTTACAATTTTATTCTATATTTATTTGTCTCTGAACTTATTCTTTGTATTACTTGTTCTTTTGCCTTTCTATCCAGTCTGTATCTACTACCATGATCATCACCGCGAATTGGAGTCTGAGCTTAAGAAGATGGCGCCTCCTAATGGAAGAGCAGTTCTTGTTTTTCGTGCGAGGTGTGGGTGCTCTGTTGGTAGATTGGAAGTTCCGGGGCCAAAGAAGCATCGGAAGATCAAAAAGTAGAATTGATGCGATTGGTTCATTGCTTTATGCTTCAAGTTTCTGTTTTAAAGGTTGTGATTTTTTCATTATAATCCTTATGGTTGCAGTTTATTGAATTTTTTTGGAGGTTATGATTGTTCTTAACCTGGACAGCATATGGCTGTGAACTATTATCCACCTTGTCCAGAACCAGAACTCACCTATGGATTGGCTGGACATACTGACCCCAATGCCCTCACAATTCTTCTTCAAGACCTTCAAGTTGCAGGCCTTTAGGTCCTCAAAGAGGGCAAGTGGCTTGCTGTTAATCCTCACCCAAATGCTTTTGTTATTAACNTTCCTTACTGTTGAAAATAATATTCTTTGTATATTTTCACACTTCTATAATATTCTTTGAAAATAATGTTCTTTTTTTTTTTGTTCTTTTGTAAATAATTTCAGAAGTTTAAGAAGTAGATTTTAATCTCAATGGTCTTTCCAAGTTCAAAATGTTGATTGACCTGGTTGTCTTGAAAGCTTGGGGTAGTAAATCGGCTGTTGTAGAAGTGTGATGATATGCTTCTTGGGACTGTTGTTTACATTTTAAGGTAATTTTAAATTTTAATTTTGATTGGTTTTATTTTCAATTTGATAATTGTGACACTTGATATTTATTTGTATGGATTCATTCTATAAAATAATCTGAGCATGTGGTTGTTCCCATTTTGACAGTTTCTCCCAAGTAATCAACATTTCCCAGTTAAAAAAGTTCAAATTTAGCTAGAGACTTTGAACAGATATTGTACTTTGTTCCAAATTGTTACTAGCTTGTTTTTTTATTCTGCCGATTGAGTTTAGACTCTGGCTGCGAATGAGAAATTCTTCCTTATCTGTTGGTAATTGATGCTGCCTGTAGCACATGGGAAGGATATTGATGCAAAAATCATTATATGGTTTCTTAAGAAAAGCTAACAAAAATCATTATATGGTTTCTTAAGAAAAGCTTCAAAAATCATTATATACTACAACTAGAGAGGAATTAAAATTTAATTTGGGTTGCTGGAAATTATCTTAATTAACTTTCTGACCACCCAATTACATATTCAATGGGTGGGGTCTCTCTGTGTTGAACTTTTTCACAGTTCTTTTGTATTGTGCATATGCATTTCAGGATACGCTTTGATCTCATATTCCCTCAACCCCTCCTCCCCTCCCCCCCCCCCTTTTTTTAAGTTTTAATTTATTTTTTGTTTCAAGTTTCACACTTTCTGGGGCCTTTTATTTTCTTGTTTGAATGTCTCTGATGGATCATATTGAAATCCCATGATTTTCTTTGTTTTTTAAATGACCAGGTGGAAAATCAATTCCATGGCAGTAGAAATCCATTTTCTTTTTTCTCTCTTTTTTTTTTTTTTTTTTTTTTTTTTTTTTTTTTAACACTATCAGCGTCGACATAGTGTCGACGCTGATAGTAATATTTTTTATTTTTTTAAGACTATCAGCGTCGACATACTGTCGACGCTGATAATAATATTTTTTAATTTTTAAAACTATCAGCGTCGACAAAAGGTCGACGCTAATAGATCAACTATCAGCGTCCACACAAAGTCGACGCTAATAGTGCACTATTAGCGTCGACTTTCTGGTCCGTCCATTCAAGTATCAGCGATGAAACACAACGACTTTTAGCCTAAAAGTCGACTATTAGAGTCCACTTGTAGTCGACGCTGATGAGCTCATTAGAGTCGGTCTTTTTGCGTCGACTTTATTAGCGTCCAAATGTCGACGCTGATATTATTAGCGTCGACTTTGGGACTTTTAGCGTCCAAATAATGTCGACGCTAAAGCCCTTAAATCTTGTAGTGTTACTAGAATCAGTGTTAAGCTAGAGTTGTCAACACGTGAATTGTATGGAGAATATGGTACCTCATACATTAGCTAAATTAATTGGTAGTCAACGCTTTCATAGATAAGACTTAGGTGGGTGAATCCTCCAGCTATATCTCTGGTATTATTGAGACTTTAACTACAAGCTTCCTCACTATGATTTTTTTGGAATGAGAAGTCTACAAGTTTCTTTCAAAAAATAAAAATAAAAATAAAAATAATCTCTTCTTTCCTTCAATATTATGGCTATGTTTCTTTCAAAAAAGTCAAATTTCTTTCTTCACGTTACCAAAGTTTTTCTTCATTTTTTTCTCATAAAAAATTTAAAGCCCCTTTCGCTTTCCACCTTCGTATCTCAGCACTCAACCACGGGAGCTGAATTTGGGCAAGGGAATCGGGAAACGAAGAGAGTGAAAATCACTGGGAAAACCCATGTGATGCCCAGCAAGAAACTGGGAAGCAGAGAATGCCAATTGGTAACATTTGATCTTCCATACTTAGTTTTCTACTACAACCAAAAGTTGTTTTGTTACAGAGGGAGTGACTTCGAGGCGATGGCGGGGAAATTAAGAGATGGGCTGGGGGTGGTTTTGGAAGACTTCCATCAGCTGGCCGGAAGGCTAGGCAAAGACGAGGAGGGGGTCTTTAGGGTGGAGTATGACGATGAAATCGACGGGGTGGAGGTGGTGGAGGCCATCGCCAACGGGATCCAAATCGCTGATCTGCCCGCTGACGAGGGCTGCACCACTTTGAAGGAGTTGATACCATACAATGGGGTCTTGAACGTGGAGGGCCTCCATAGGCCTCTGTTAGCAGTGCAGGTAATTAACGTTCACTTTGAATTTCATGCAAATCCTTGTTTTTTTTTTTTTTCCTTTACAATTTCAACGAAACTATTTTATGTTGAAACCATTCCGTCGGACATAGCATTAGGGCCGACCTGTTTTGAAGCACAACCATGCATGCATGAATCACACCCTTCACCAACTGGAAAAGGATAAATCGTACGTAGATTATTAAATTACGCGCGTAATATATATATATATATATGTATTTCAATTTTTTTTTTTTTAAATGATGTTTCACCACTTTATGGGATAATGACGCATCATTTAAAAACTCATTTTTAGAATAAAAATTTTAGATATATAGCATTTCTAGTTGACTTTTAGGCAGTCAATGAGAATTTGCCCTTCTTGAGATTATCCATAAATAGTAAGGATCTTATATAGATCCATTAAAAGATTCATAGCAATTAAGGATATTTGTTAAATAATCCAATATATATATATATATATATATAACATAATTCATTAAAAAATTGTAAATTTAATCGAGAAATGCTAGATGTCAATATTTTCTCATATTTGGCCCATATTTTTTGAAAATCAACCATTAGATTTGTATACTTATGTGAGGTCAATGGTAGACCCTACAAATCTAATGATTGATCTATTAAATTTAAAGGAAAATATATGCCAAATATAAGAAACTTATTAATCCCTAACATATCTCAAATTAATTATTTAATTTATATTTAACAATGTACAAATTCCTCATTAATAAAGACCCAATATGTAAACTATTTAATTGAAATCAAAGCTTACTTTTTATTTATTTTTAATTATGATGCTGTCATGCTGTCGTATTTGGCCCACCAGCAAATAAGGAGAAAGTTTTCCTCCAAACTAGGTTAGAGGAAATTCCTCCAACCTAATCTCTAAAGTTGACATGTGCTTCTCAAATGTTTTTTTAATACCCTAATCTCCCCAAACGTACGTTAACTCCCTAAATCTTCCGTCAATTTTTTTTTTCTCTCTTTCTCACGTCTCCCTCTAGCCTCTCTCTCTGAAACATCTATCTACAGAGACAAACACACGCACATCTCCCTCTCGCACGTCCAAAGGAGTCCAAGCTCTCTGTCTTTCCAACCCAGAAAGTCTTTCTCAAATTTGGTTTCTTGGTTGGTACTTGGTTTACACATAAATGGGCAGATTTGATTATGAAACTAAAAGACTTAAAACCATACTTCCTGGTCTACTAGTAAATGGGCTTTACCCTTGCAACAAGCTTGACTTAAAAATCTCGATCAGAACTTGAGAATAAACAGAAACTAACAAAAATAGGTAGTTAATAGAGGTCTCTAATGTATTTTCGTTTTCTATATGACTGGATTCTTGATATTTGCAAATCATGTAAGGTATTTGGGCATTCAACCATTGGCATTTCAGCAAGCAGTTGATGTGCAAAAAAAAATCTTAAACTTTAATTGACATTCATGAATTTCAACGAACATGTTTATACAACACTTCTGAAAAAAAATTAAAAAAAAAAAAGAAAGCTTCTTTCAAATACAACCATCTTCTTGTAAATTTCTCTCAATACCAAAACCATACAAATAAAATCATCCCCACACTTCCCCTGCAACCATGCTTCCATCAATGCACGCATTTCAGTGGATACCTCTGG
The DNA here is from genome assembly GCA_006937295.1 of Carpinus fangiana. Classification (NCBI taxonomy): domain Eukaryota; kingdom Viridiplantae; phylum Streptophyta; class Magnoliopsida; order Fagales; family Betulaceae; genus Carpinus; species Carpinus fangiana. The sequence goes on along the minus strand of CM017328.1, from coordinate 12,095,704 downwards.
TTCTTGCTTTGTCACTGTGGTGAATATTAAAATAAATCAATAATATATCTGTTATTTCTCCATAGCATGTATAGACCAAGAATAAGAATCACATACCTCCAATAATCACGAAACAAACTTTCAATATCTACCTCTCAAGTCTCTTATAGATCCATAAACATATAGAAGAAAACTGTATTTTGTGTGTGCAGAGAGACTATTACTCTCAACCCTAATTTTCACATAATGACCTAATGAAGTTTAATGGACCAACTTCATTTATATATAGAGTGAGAGTAAATGGTTTTCTCATGTGTCTATAAATTTAGCCCATCCCATTATGGACCTACAACTATACAAATGATTATGCTAGTCCACACAAAAGGAATAAATATAACAATTTTTCATTTAGACAGTATAAGTCATTTAACCACAAGATAAACACAAATAAACATTCTAAACACATAACCTGATCAAAATGTGTTTGCAAATTACAAGTTAGAATGCACCGATAGGATGTATAATATATAACAAATATGGGTGAATTGGTTGCCATTGCCGTTTGAGTAAGACCCACGGCTAGAGTAGGAGTGACGTCCACCACGTGAAGGAGAGCCTCTGGATGCAATGTGAACACCTGAAATAGAGAGATCATGAGAGGTATTATTGTGCTCAAGACGAGCTTCGTGAGCAAGGAGATGATTATAAAGGTGATCAATGGAGATTGGATCCACCCGGGTTGTAACTGAGGTTACAAAGGAGTCATATTCACTGTTGAGTCCTCCAAGGAGAAAGGACGTAATATCATCTTCATCCAATGGCAAGTGTTTCTGAAATAAAGCTGAACTAAGCACTTTCTAAACACTTAAAGTCCTAAAAAATACAACTGAATTAAGCGCTTTCCTTGAGGCAGAGCACCATGCAACTAAAGGCCTTGGAGACAAAGTTGAACTAAGCACTCTCTCGAAGCAAGTGTTTCTAAAATAAAGTTGAACTAAGCACTTTCTAAACACTTAAAGTCCTCGAAAATATAGCTGAACTAAGCATTTTCCTGAGGCAGAACATTATGCCAAAGCACCTTGCCGACCTGAACAAATATAGCTGAGGTATTCTCCTGAAGATAACTCGGTGAAATATAGCCGAAGCATTTTCCCAAATCAAAGGCTTTAGAGATGAGTAGCTGAACAAGAACTTTCTCGAAAATTCAAACAAACCAATGAAGTGCTTCTTTCAAAGCAAGCAGTCTAGAGATACAGCTGAGCCAAGCACTCTCTATCGACCAAGATACCGAATATTTGGGAAAAAGTCGGGTAGAATAATCATAAGGATAAAGCTCTATGATTCTATTGCCGAAGAATGATCGATGAAGGAAAAAGTAAACAAGGCAATTATGTTTTGTAAATACTCTTCCAGATCATACATACATCAAAGGTTATTTGAAAGGCAAAATCCAAGAAGTCAAGCCTAAATTATTTTCTACAGGTGATATAGAACAATTATCAACTTTGCAGGTATAAAGAAAAAAGAGGATTCAGACAAATAGTTTAAAAAATTCACTATTCTCATTAAAATAGTCGGAAAGGATTACATTCTCAAAAGCAGAGTACATCAAGAAAATTCAAAACATTGGTTTCTCATATATTATCTTATAAGTATAAATCGTCGGAATCCTCTGCTGATACACGATCCCATGACTCGGCAGAAGAGCCAACTGATTTTGTGGAATCAATGTCTGAGTCTTCTTTGCATTCAACTTCGGGAGGAAGTTCTACTTTGGCCCGAGCTTTGGGGTGATATATCACATGCGGCTTGAACCCTATATATTTGATTCCCCAACAATCAGGCATCTCCTCTTGTCCGATGGCCTATGCTTCCAGTGCAATTTCCTTCGAGGATAAAATATCCTCGGGAGTGATTGTTTCAACCTTGGAAAAGTTTCCAGGTTTCTCAACCCACTCTCGGAAGGTTTCGAAACCCTCAATGTAGCCCGCGCCAAAACCAGCATATCATCCCCAAGAAGCAAAGGTCAACTATCTGTAAAAGCTCCAAGGTTTCTTCTAATATTTGCACAGTTGCTCCTTTGCTCAACAAAACTTTATCCTTATACCATAAGTTGATCTCACCAAAGCCTCAGCTCTGCTATATTGAGCCACAGCTTCATCTGTCATCCCCAAGAGCCTCGCAGTAAGGGCTTTCAGTTGGAGGTCAGCTTCAGTCTTCACAGAAGCAAGCTCTTCCTGAATGGCAGAATGATCTTTAACCAGACTCTCAGATATGACATTGGCTATAGCAAGCTTGATCTCTAGATCACGAATTCTCGACTGTGCTGCTGATTTATCCTCGGCCAGCTTGGTCACCAAGGAGGCGATTCGTTTTCCCGAGAGTGTGAGCTCTTTCTCTTTCTAAGCATGTGATTGCTGAAGTTTGGCGAAAGCAGCTTTAGAATCCTCTAACTTCTTCCTCCGGGACTCATACTTGGCAATAGAGTCCTCATAGTATCTCCGAAATCTGAGAAAGAAGTCCATACTCTTCGTAAAAGTAGTTGTATGAAGGGTGGAATGGAATATGCTCGGCGAAGCCAAGGTTCATCAGCACCGGTGATGTTAGTCGTCCAAGTGCCTAGGTATGAATTACCCAGAAGATCGGCGATGTCACTCTCCTTTCGGCCCATTATGTGTAAAGGTTCGAAAATGGATTTCTGAAAGAAAGGGGAATGTTGAGGCGGAAGGTGAGAAACCCACTGATGAATTTGATTTAGAGAGGGTTCGAGTATGGGCAGAAGAAAATCAATAAATTTCAGGATAGGGTCGTTTGGTTTGACAAAAAATTATGCAGAGGGAACAATCTCTACAGAAGCTTTGAAGAACACTGATTTTAGGAAGAAGTATTGGGCAGTATGGCATAGTTCAAACCACGCAAGATCGGAGAAAGAAGCAAACAGAGAGTTCTTTTGCAGGTCTTATGAATGGATGATTCAAAGGTTTTTCTGAATAAAAGAAAGAAGAACGAGAAGGCGAGAAGACGAGAGTTTTGAAAATTCAAAGGTTAAAGCTCCTCAAAAGCAGCTGTGTTAGCCATGTTTTAAACCAGCCCCAGATCACCATGTGTCTGGTGTTGGAAATCTTGTTTTCACCCAGATGGTCAGACGAGTTGTTTAAGCCGTGTTTCCAATTAAATGGTTGGGGGCATCGTCTGAACCATTCAAATCCTCGGCCCAATGGTTCCTTTTCCAAAGCCCTAAAACTAAACATAAACTTCCTAAGTCTTTCTTACCAAGAAATTGGGGGGTAATTGTAGGGACCAAATTCACCTACGTAGGCCTATGGGCCATCCAAAGAACCAAGCCCAAAGCATGTTCCCATCAAGCGTTAGTCCTAAATAGGCCCAATCCATATTCTGACATAATCCTCGAAATAATATGATCATGGACTGCCAGTGATGCCTACTATTAGATCCTCGGGAATATCCGAGGATAGTTTTGCGAGCAAGATAGTTATTATCAAATCCTTGGCCTGACCAAGGATCATTCTGCCAGCAAGGCAACCACCTCCAGATGCCTATAAAAGGAAAGCTCCACCTCCATTTCATAGGTATCCCACAATTCTCCCTACTCATTATCTCTTTGAGTTGTTAATCTCTTTGAGGTTCATATCACTGACTTAAGCATCGGAGCTATCCCCTCCGTACCACCGTTGGCTGCTCTTATCCTATTTCTTCTTATTTTGCAGCGAAACTAATCTATACACAAACACCAAACCAACAAAAGACAGCCACATCATCCTCGAAAAACTGTGTTCTAACACTTGCGATGCTAACAATTGCTAGCCCTATAGCATGGCAACTCTACCATTAAAGCCTGTGGCACTAATCCAAGTGCGATGCAAGAGGGGGATCCACTGGGGCACTTTCTAGCGTGGGTTTGGCTAGTGTCTGTCTTATCAGCCTTGGCGGATTCGTCTTGCATGCCCTTTTAGCGTTGAAGAAAGAAAAGAAATGGAAAAGAAAAGAAGAAAGGGGAAAGAAAAGAAAAGAAGAATAAAAGAAGCAGGGGCGTGTTCCGTGGGGTAAGAATCTGGAAGAATTTTAAAATTTACGAGGAAATTTTTAAATTTAAAATTTGAAAATTAGTGATGTGTTAACAGTAACACGTCTCTAATTTTCAAATTTTCTATTAATTCACTTAAAATAAAAAAGAAAAAGCAAAAAATAATAAAAAATGTTAAAGTCACAACATAAATTCAACAAAGACTCAAACCCAACTACTATCTTACATGTCATTTAAAAAATAAAAATAAAAATTAAAGTTTCATGTTTTGAATTCAATTTTATTATTTTTTTAAATTTTTTAAATGACACAAAATAGAGAAGTTGAGTTTTTTATTGAGTTTATGTTGTGGCTGTATCACCTCTCAAAAGTAATATTTGGTGACGTGTCACAATGGAATGTCACCGATGACACATCACCATTTTGGTGACGTGCTAATGTAACGTGTCACAATGACACGTCAATTGTCACACACTTTGTTTGTATTAATTTTTTCTTTCGCGAAATATTATTTGATTATTTTAAAAATTGTTAACTTGTTAATCTCTAATATTGCATTCTCGATATGTTGATTGCTACATTAATATATATAATAGAATCATTGAAATCGGTCTAATCCTTTTTTGATCTAATTATTTCTGTTAACGAATGGTTCACAGCGCAACCAATGATAACGTCGTCAGCAAGCTCTGTGACCAAGATGCAGGAGGCCGGAGGTCTGAGATGGAGAGCTTGAGGTCTCCGTCCGTGGACTTTTTGTTGTACGGTAAAGTCGACTCTTCAGCACATTCTTTCGTTCCCATTTAATAATATTTAAATAAATTAAAATAATGTAAATTATCCAAAATAATGATAATGATGGAAAAAGAAAGAAAGAAAGTGATATGACCAGCCCACCAATGATTCGTAACCAACGGCAATGTCAATTTATAGCACTTTTACTGGTGACGGAATGCAGGGCGGAGGGAGGGGGGTTGACTTGCCCCATCTACTCCTCAAAATTCTCCTTATCCTTAGTTAAAAAAAAAATAAAAATGACATGGTCATGGATTTATGTCTTCCTCAAGCAACTCTTGAGGGCAAATGCCCCCCTCAACTCAACTAAGGCCTCAATAAAACATCCAAGGTTGTAATATTCTTATTACTTTAAAATCATTCGACTACAATTGATAGCTTAAAAAGTCTACCTAGCCATAATATCGCTCTCTTCCTAAACCATTTAATTTAGCAACTTACTTCCAATATCAAAAGCTTAAAAACATTTACAACATTCACTCTAATTATAACTAATCCCTCCAAATAGTAATTCACGTGTTCATATACTAAAAAGCCCCAATTTAATTTTAGGAATTTAGCTTCATACTAAAAATACCATAAAAGATATGAAAATATTACCTTAGAGTTCTCATATTTTGGTTTCTTCTTCCTCCCCTTTCTTTCTCTTCTCTCTTTTGTTTCTTTTATTCTCTTGATGAGAATCAACTAGTACAAAGACAAGAACGTAAGACTTTGGGCTACTTCGAGGGAGCCTTGACCTGCAAAACACAATAAGTGTATAGTTTGATAATATTCAGCATGCCTCTCTATTCATTAAGCCTCCTTTAAATAGGAGAAAATTATACACGAGAAACCTTGGACTAGGACTTGACTCTAGTATTCAGATTCTGACCATGCAAAGGAAAAATCGCAAATACTGTTATGGAAAGAATCATTCCTTACTGGAAAACAAACTAAAAGAAAATACTCTCCCTATTAGCCTAAACGTGGGCCACACTTCTGGGGGATTGACTAATAAAATTTAATATGGAGATATTCTTCTTATTGAACACAACTTGAGGCATACGTAACTTGGGGACTACATCATTCCCCTCCCCTAACATTTCCCTTGTCCTCAAGGAAAAAATTTGGGAATTGTTCTTGAAGAAATTCCTGCTCCTCCCATGTTGCTTCTGCCGGTGATAGTCCCTACCAGTGAATTAAAATCTCAGGCTTCTTGTTCCGCACACCCTTCTCCAACACAGCTCTCGGCTTCGAACTGATGCGATCATCCTCCAAAACCTCTGGCAGTTGAGGCAAAACAACTTGTTCACACCCTAGATGACGTTTGAGCAAACTGACGTGGAAAACAGGGTGGATGCGAGCTCCTAGAGGCAACTCCAGCTTATAAGCTATTGGGCTTATCTTTTTGATGATTTTAAAGGGTCCAAAAAATCTTGCTGCTAACTTTGCACTCTTACGTAGGTGGACGGATATCTGTTTATATGGGTGCAGTTTAAGAAACACCCATTCCCCTTCCTCAAACTGTACTCAACCCAAGCCAACAACTTGCCCCATTCCTTGGGTTGAAAGCTCGTAAAACATCGTAAATACATTTCCATCATGCGATTCACAACCTCAGTTTGGCCATCCGTTTGAGGATGATAAGCCGAGCTAAAATTGAAACTAGTGCCATGTAATCTGAATAATTCCTTCCAAAAATGACTGGTGAACGCCAGGTCCCTATCACACATAATAGACTTAGGCATGCCGTGGAGCTTCAAAATATCTTCAAAAAAAACTTGGGCTACACTCGTGGCTGTGTAAGGGTGACTAATAGCCACAAAGTGGGCATACTTGGACAAACTATCCACAATCACAAAGATCGTGGTCTTGCCCCTTGAGTTAGGTAACCTGTCAACAAAATCCGTAGAAATTTCTTCCCAAATTCTCTCCGGCACCGGCAGGGGTTGCAACAACCCTCTAGGTGTAAGGCTCTCCACCTTGTGGCGTTGACAAACTTCACATTCCTTAATGAACTCCTTTATTCGTCGCCACATCCCCTTCCAATAAAAATTCGCCGGTATCCGCTAAAATGTCTTTTGGTACCCTTCATGAAATCCCCCATGTATTTTGATCGGTGTCAAATATTGTATATTGGACCCCCCTTAACTTATGTTTGTTAGGCTCTTAGTATTGTTAATATCTAATATTTTTTGTTGTTTTAGTGTTTTAGTGTATTGTAGGTCCTTGGTGCAAATTGTGGTTCAAAGGGACGGAATTAAGGAATGATGGAAGTGTAGCCTCCACAAGTGCGATCAAGCGTATTACGATCGAACGCATGAGCCACGATCGATCGCAAGCCATGTCAGCCCGTGAAGTCCGCGTTGCCCTAGCCGGTCCTATGCTCCATTGCTTCAGCACTTGCGCCATGGGCAATTACGTGCGATCGATCGCACTATGTGCGATCGAACGCATTGCGGTCAAACACAACGCCAACGATCGAACACACACTGCACAGCGATGCACCTGGGACCGAACGCATAGCACCATGATCGAACGCATGCTGGATTGCAATCGATCGCACCCTCTGTGATCAAACACACCCCTGACCTGGCAACACGATTTATTTTGTATAAAAATAGGACCCTTTGTATTTTCTTATTTCCTACGCTTGGGAGACGCTTGGAATACGTTTGAGGCTCCCTCAGTGGCCCAAAACCTCCCATTTCTTCATTGTAAACACTCCTAAATGTCATATTCTTTAATTTATTGTTTTATTTATTGTCGATTATGTTTCCCTTTAGCATAGGAGGCTAATCTTCAACTAAGGTTGAAGATGAAGCCCCACCATGGTTTATTTAATCGCTTTCATAATTAGTTTTCACATTAATCCGTCTTTTATTTGTCATGTGTTTCTGTTTCATTTCAATTTTGTGAGAAGATTGCATTGATTATGCCATAGTTGTTTATTCATAGTATTTAGTCCGATGGATACATTTCGTCGTTCGGGTTACGTTCATTTATCCATTGTAATTAGTGTTAAATCACTTTCACATTGGATCTTTTGGACCTAAACCGTTCATGTTTTATCTTTCGTCAAATGGACGGATATTTTGAGTATTTCAATAGGTATAATAGGACATGCATAGGGCGTAAGGATGCATGAACTAGCATGACACTAGGTCATGCATCACTTTTAATCGATAGACGGATGTAAAAATTAATTGTGTCATTTAATATGGTGAGGTGGATTCTAGACCTTAGGCTTTTTATTTATTTATTTTTATTGCATTTAATCTAGTTTATTTTTATCCACGCCACATGTTTGATGTTGGGACTAGATTAAGATAGGATTAGTTTAGGCATAGAATTAATTATCGCAAACACTATTCTCTGTGGGATTCGACCTCGCACTTGCACACCCTCTAAACTGCAAACGATTCGTGCAATTGGGTGAGTACTATTTTTGGTACGACCATATTTGTTCTATAATGGCTGAGATAAGCACAGATTTTTCAGGAAGAAAAATTCGTTCTTTAAAAAACACAATACCTTCCTTATATTTCCATGGGCCTATGGCTTCTCCATCTAGGATCCTCTGTGCCAGCTCCTTCATCTCTGCATTATCTTCTATTTCCTTTTTTATCACATCGAACCAATTGGCAATTGGACTAGAGATGGCTACTAGCTCTCTGGATTTCTGCATCTCCCCTCCCCTTGAAAGCGCATCGGCCACCACGTTATCTCTCCCTTTTTTGTCCTCGATGGAAAAATCAAACCCCATAAGCTTATATAACCACTTTTGTTGAGCGGTGGTGGAAATTTTTTGAGTCCATAGGTATTTCAAGCTGTGCTGATCCGACCTCACCACAAAATGTCTCCCTAACAAATACAGCCACCACTTCTGGACTGCCATGACGAGAGCCAACATCTCCTTCTCGTAGGTGGATAATAAGAGTTGGGTTCCCTACAGAGCTTGACTAAAAAAAGCAAGGGTCATTCTTGAAGAAGGACAGGGCCAATGCCCACCCCTGAGGCCTCACACTCTACCACAAATTCTTTAGAAAAATCTGGTAAGGCAAGGATGGGTGCTTGAGTCATAGCTTGTTTGAGGTTCTCAAAGGATTTTTTCGCTTCGACGTCCATGCAAAATTATTTTTCTTCAACATACAGGTTAAAGGCCGTGCAATTTTCCCATAGTCTTGGACAAATCGCCAGCAGTATCCAATGAGTCCCAGAAATCCTCGCATCCCCTTGAGATTCTCCAGTTTCGGCCATTTCTCCATAGCTTCCACTTTGTCGGGGTCAACTCCGACTCCCTTGGACGAAATCACGTGACCCAAATATTGAACCTCATGTTGACCAAATAGGCATTTGGTTCTTTTGACATATAACTGTTGACTCTCCAAGATTTCCAACACCGTGGTGACATGTTGCAAATATTGTTCCCATGTGCTACTATACACCAATATGTCATAGAAAAAAACCAATACAAATTTACAAAGATAAGTTCGGAATACCTTGTTCATGAGTGCTTGGAAAGTGGATGGCGCATTTGTCAATCCGAAAGGCATGACTAGGAACTCATAGTGTCCATGGTGAGTGCGAAAAGCGGTCTTCTCAATGTCCACAACCACTATTCTCACTTGATGATACCCGGAGCGCAAATCCAATTTGGTGAAAAAAATTTACCCATTTAATTCATCCAGAAGTTCATCAATAACCGGTATAGGAAACTTTTCTTTCACCGTTATTTTGTTCAACTCCCGATAATCCACACACATTCTCCAAGTGTCATCCCACTTTTTTACTAAGATTACCGGAGATGAGTAGGGGCTATTAGAGGGTCGAATTATTCCCCGCTCCAACATATCTTCAACTTGCTTCTCAATTTCAGCTTTTTGATGAAATGGGTAGCGATAGGGTTTAACACTTACCGGACCTGCTCCAAGCTGCAAAAGGATTTGGTGATCACGGCTGCGAGGAGGAGGCAGCCCCCGTGGTTCTTTAAAAATTGCCTTACTTGCTTCTAGAAAAGCGTCCATCTCCTTTGTTTTTCCCTTCTCCGTGGCTTCTATTTCTTCAAGTTGCATGTTATTCTTGGCGGAGAGGATGGCATGTAATTCTTTTGTAGGACTTTCTGCAGCATGAACCCCATGTAATGTCACAGGCTTTCCTTCCCAATTGAACTTCATCTTCAACTCCTAAAAATCCCACCATAGAGACCCTAGTACTCGCAACCATTGGGCACCCAACACAATTCCATAACCTTCTAAGGGAAGAACAAAAAAATCAATGTGAAATTTCCACCCTTGTAACTCCACTATAATTGGGTTTCACTTCCCCGGATTTTGAATCTTTTCCCCCGAGGCCACAATCACCTCCATTGCCTCTCCCCTATTAGGAATTAATTCCAAGACCTTGGCGAGGGCTAAACTCATAAAATTGTGAGTGCTCCTCGAATCAATAAGTACCAAGGAAATGGACCTCCCAATCTGGCCATAAACCTTCATTGTATCCAGTGCATCTCTTCCCGTAATGGCATGTAGGGAAATTTTTGGAGACTCTTCACCTTCTTCTTCTTTCTCCGTTATCACTCCATCTCCATCATTGTCTTCCCCTCTATATGCTTCGATCAAGAACAATATCTTACAATGGTGCCTAGGCCCATACTTGTGATTGCACTTGAAGCAAAGACCCTTCTCTTGTCTCTCCTTAAGCTCCACCGGTGTCAATCTTTTGACTTGCATGGTTGGCTGACCTGCACCTATCTGCTGGTTCGGTGGGGTTCTTCGGGTTTCTGATGGGGCATTTTTTTGAAGGGCTAAATGTCGGGCGTCATACAAACGAGCCAAGCCGATGGCAAAAGTGAGAGTGTTCGACCTCCCTGCTAAAACGTCTGCCTTGATTGGCTCCTTCAATCCACTTACAAAACAACTAACTTGTTGGCTCGATGTTAAGGTCCCTATTTTAGAGAGAAGGAACTCAAAACTTGCTTGATACTCCTTGATAGTTCCCTGTTGCTGCAACTTCGTTAATTCTCCAAAGGGGTCATAAAATTGGTTAGGGCCAAACCGAGCACACAATCCTTCAGTGAATTCAGCCCAACGTACTTCCCGCTCCTCTCTCAACAAAATTTGATACCACCACTGGGCTTCCCCTTCTAGGAGGAAAGAGGCAAGAGGTGTTTTCTCCTCTTCTGACGTCCCCTGAAATCTAAAGAACTGCTCCGCTCTACAGATCCGTCCAATGGGTTCTTCTCCTCTGTTGAAAGGTGGGAACTCCAATTTGACATGCCTGTTGGTGAACGATTGGGTTTGTTCTCTGGTTTCTGCCCAGGAATTCTCACCCTTGTCCTCGTGTCCCTTCCCATGAGAAGTCTCCCCTTTTCACGCCGTGTTCCTCCTTGCATGGATAGCTTCTCTAGAATTTTCGTCAAACGTGCCGTCACCTCCTATTGTGCCTCTGACAGTGCGTGCATTGACTGCTCCAAATTACCCACTCTGCCCTCCATTGTCTTTTATTGTACGTTCTTCGTCACTGATCTCGTCACTGGCTGAGATTCTAGAGAAAAGTCTCGGTAGGTCAAACTTTTATTCCTAGAACGGCCCATGTTGATTCTCTCTGGTTTCTTTTGAGGGAAACTGGGCCTCTTACAATTTATGGTGTGGAGAGGAACTTGGCTCTGATATCAATTGATGAGAATCAACTAGTACAAAGACAAGAACGTAAGACTTTGGCTACTTCGAGGGAGCCTTGACCTCCAAAACACAATAAGTTTATAGTTTGATAATATTCAACATGTCTCTTTATTCATTAAGCCACCTTTAAATAGGAGAAAATTATACACTAGAAACCTTGGACTAGGACTTGACTCTAGTATTCAAATTCTGACCTTGCAAGGGAAGAATCACAAATACTGTTATGGAAAGAATCATTTCTTATTGAAAAACAAACTAAAATAAAATAATCTCCCTATTAGCTTAAACGTGGGCCACACGTCTGTGGGATTGACTAATAAAATTTAATATGGAGATATTCTCCTTATTGAACACAACTTGAGGCATACGTAACTTGGGGACTACATCATCTCTTTTCTCTTCTCTCTTCTTTTCTCCTCTCTTTCCTTTCTTTTCTTTCTCTTTCTTTCTTCTCTTCTTTCGGTTCCCTCCCTCATCTCACGCTTATTTCAGCTATGAGCATTTGAGGGGAAAAGCTCTACTTAAATACTTGCTGCATGTGGTGAGACACCTGATAAGAGCTAAATATTACATATTTGGACCCCTTAATTTTCATTAGTTAATCCTTTAGCTGTGTCGTTATCTAACGCTTTGTGTTAGATTTGTATTTTAGTGTTTTGTAGGTTGCTGAAGAGAAATTGCATCTTAAAAGGAGAAAATTGCAAAGTCTTGGAATAAAGCATACTTTGAGAAGACCTAGAAGATGTGGTTAAGTTTGACCAAATCAAAGGAAGGATAAAATCAGAATTTCCCTTAATGGAGATAAATTCGGATTGGATTTAAATTCAGATTCTGCATATGTTTCAGTGTTTTAACCATAACTTTATGCTCAAATATCGGATTGAGGTGATTCAAACGGAAATGGAAAGCTAGTTCAAAATTATACAATTTATTGTGAAATAAGATTTTCCAAATTCGGACGTTTACTATGCCAAAATCGTCTCGCAATATAAGAACGTAAATTTGAGCGAATCTTATCCGGATTTCAGACTTATATTTTGACTGGGAGACTGACCTCCGAATTATCTAGGTTTACTAGGGCTTCTAGGACTTCTCTAAGCCTATAAATAGACCTCTTTGCAGTCAAGAAAAGATATGCAAGCCTGAAGACAAAAATTCATAGCTTCTCTTTAGTTTAGTTTTTCTGTAGTTTATAAATTATTTTTATGTCGGGCTAACCTCCAACTAAGGTTGGAGATAAAGCCTCACCATTGACGAACAACATTACTTTTATGTAAGTCTTTATTATCCGATTTTATGGTTTAATATTTTAATTGTTTTACTTCTTTTCAATGTATGGAATGATTCTTGGATATCTTGTTGTGATTCAAGGATACACATGATGATTTAGGATAATTGCACATAATTGATTGCTTGGTTTTATATGCCTAAAAATTGGATATCCCTTGTGATTTGTTCTTCAGATACATTTGGTGTTTCAATTAAATTTGGATTCCTTTTGTGATTTGAATAAGGAATGGATACATGGGATGGTTTTGATTAATTCTTTGAAGCATAGTAAAACATACATAAGATTTAATTTGTAAGAACTTCAGATTAATATTGATGAACATGAAGTATGTGTTGTTCTGATTTGGTGAGTGTGGATTCTGCATCCTTAGTACTTTATCTTTTGTTTTTATTTTATTTTATTTTATGTTTAGTCTTTTAGTTTTTCAAAAACCCCAAATCAAAACCCTTTCGGAACTAGATTAGGGTTAAATTAGCTTAAATATAAATTGGCCTTTCAAGAATACAATTCCCTGTGGGTTCGACCTCGCACTTGCACACCACCATATAGTACACGACTCGTGCGCTTGCGAGTACATTTATTTTTTTACAACAATACCTTAAATATTTGCCACATGCACTCATTACCACAAGACAAGTGTCTAGGAATGTCTCAAGAAAAAGACACTATAGAACCCCGAGTGTCCACCGAGAAAGCAAAGCTAACATGCCATATAACACCTGTAGCTTTAGGTATCAACCAAGCAACTCAAACTTGGTCCCCAAGTAACTCAAAATTGGTCATAAAAATCTACAATTAATCCTCAATGAACCAAAACCTTTTTACTATCACATACCCAAAAATTGTGGCTTACGGACATCATTAACCCATCCAATTAAAATCCCAAACCACAGGTACTTCAACTACTCGATAGCTTGACTATTAAAATTGGAAAAATCATAAATTTTTCAATTTAACTCCAAATGATATGAAATTTGACTTGAAATTTTTATCATTCAAAGACCCACAATATATCCAAAATTCATAACAACCCATAACATTTTGGTACCTCAAAAGTCTATCGAAAATTGGTGCCTCTGTTTGATTGAAATTCTTGTTTTGACACTTGCATCTTCTAACAATCATAACTCTTTTTACAAGTGTCTAAAAATCATGAAACCACTTTTAAAATCATCATTTATCATCATTATATAAGGTCTAAAAACAGTTTTATTAAAGGTCACTCATTGAATTTTTGGCACCCAAATCAATGTGACTTTTCTTTCAATAACCCACTGAATTTCTAACTAGCAATTTTCATAATCTTTTGCATTAAGTCTATTTATCTATAAAATTACAAATCCTCATTATCCTTGATATTAAGATCACCTTCATTCTAGGGTATAAACTTCGGGGTATTACAGTGATTGTCAAGAATTTGAAGTAGGCGAGCTAACTGCTAACCACTAACCGCTTTGGTAGCAGTTATTAAAAACCGCTAACCTCCTAGGGCGGGTGCGGTGTTAGGGTGTAAGGCAAGGCGGTTATAACCGATAACCACCTTCATTTCTATATAATAATATAAATATATATTAAATATTTTATATTAGTAAAATATATTAATTTTTTCATTTATATTTGGATTAATGGATTTCGGCTATTTATGACTATGTATGTGAAATATATAATGTCGTATATGCTGTTTTGGGCTAAGCCTTATTCAAAAACATTGGCTGACCAAAAAAAGGCATGTATTTTGTTCATCTTTTTTGGAACATTTTGGCCTTAAACCCTTAAAATAAGCCAATTAAAAGCCAAAACACTTAAAAAGCTTTAAAACCCATACAAAAAAAGTGATTATAAAACTGCCAGTTATTGGATTGAATAACCACTAATCGCCTAGGCAGTTGCAGTTATTTAAAATCGATAACTGCCCAAGACGGTTGTGGTTGCGGTTATAATCAATAACTGTTGGTTATAACCGTTTGATCACCCATATCTAGGACTGTTGATGGCATTGTCACATTCAATATTTGCTGCCTTACATGCATATATGATCAGTGCCAAATATTGTATATTTGACCCCCTTAACTTATATTTGCTAATCCTTTAGCACAGTTAATATCTAACAATTTTAGTTGTTTTTAGTGTTTTTTGCTGTGCAGGTAATTGCATCAATACATGGCTAGCAAAGACAAAAATGGACTTGAAGAGATATCATGAAGTTCTTGCCAGTGTGTTCGAACGCACTTGGTGCGATCGAGCGCAATTGCAGTCGAACGCAAGGAGCACGTTCGAACGCAGGTCCAGTCAGCCCGTGTCATGCACTGTTACCCTAGCAGGCCCTACGATCCATCGCTTCCAACCTGGCGCCACGGCATTTATTTGCATTCGATCGCAGGGTGTACGATCGAACGCATGCATAAGTACGATCGAACGCACGGCCTACATTCAAACGCAGCCCTATGACTTTGTAGCACACTAGTTTTCTATAAATAGGCCCCTTAGTGTATTTTTATGAGAGCTTTCGTTTTGGGCGCGTTTTTAATAGCATTTTGCCACTGTTTAGGCCCTGCTCTACCCATTTATTTGTAGCACTTACTTATTTCTTAATTTTAATGCTTTTCTTTTACTTGTTCTTGCTTCCTTTGCACATGGGAGGCTAAATCCTCAACTAAGGTTGAGGATGTAGCCTCACCATGGATTCTATGTTTGTTATTTACACTTAAGTTATTTATTTCCGTCATTTAATTAGAGCTTTGTCGTTTCGAACTTGGTTGAGTGACACAACCAAGTGAGATTATGACGTAGACGTTGATTCTTAGTGTTTTGTCCAATGGATATATTTCATCATTCGGGTTACATCCATTTATCCATTGTAGTTAGTGTTAAATCACTTTCAATTTGGATCCTTTGGACCTAACCCGTTCATGTTTTGTCTTTTGTCAAATGGACGGATTCTTTGAATCCTTCGATAGGCACAAAAGACTAAGTGTTGTTTGAATCGATAGACGGATTTTACTTTAGCTTAGTGTATTTAATTAGTATTTTTGAAATGGTGAGGTGAAATCCTTAACCTTAGCTGTTTATTTGTTTACTTTATTGCATTAACTTAGTTTACATTTCCGTTAACACAAAATCACCCACTTGGAACTAAGTTAAAGTAATACTAACCTAGTCGTTAAATTAATCTATTAACAACCACGGTTCTCTGTGGGATTCAACACTCGCACTTGCATAACCACTAAACTGCAAACGATTCGTGCAATTGGGCGAGTACTATTTTTGGCACGACCAAATTTTGGCGCCGTTGCCGAGGAACCGTTTTGTGTTGTTGAGATTAATTTCACTTTTGGATTAGTGTTATTTTTCTGCAATTTCAATTCTGTTCATAAGTTTATTTTTTACGTTTTAGTTAATTTTTGTTAATTTTTAGATTAGTTTTTTGGTAGTTTTTGTTTCTGTTTTTAGTCCCTGGAAAATTAGTCTGTGACAGTGCGTTCGATCTTGCCCTTGTACGATCCACCGTACTTGAGGCTATTCCATTCGGCCGCGTACCTGCGCTCGCGATGCACGCTTCTGCGTGCGAGCGCGCACTTTTGAGTAGACAATAGTGCAGCTATACGTTCGATCGTATCCCTATGCAATCGAACGCAGTTGCAAAGCTTGCTTACATTGTTGCGTATGCGATCGATCGTGCTTGCTGTGCTCGAGAGCACCTTTGCTTCCTGCACCAACATACCCAAGGCAGTATGTTAATTTTTCTATTTCTAGTATTTTGATTAATTGTTAACTTAGTTTTAATTGATTTTTCTGCCTGTTTTTAACATGTTCTCTGCTGTTGTTAGTTGTGTTTAGTTTATTTTTGTTTTTAATTGATAAATCAGTTGCATTTGTTTAATTAGTAGTTTTGTTAATTAAATAGTTAGTTGTTTACTTGTTATAACATGTTAATTTGTTTTAGCTAGGTTGTTGATATTTTTTCCTGTTTTTGTCTCTGTAGTTGCTACATCTGTTAATATTTGTTTAAGGTTGTTTAGTTTTAATTCATCTAGTGTTTATAGTTTATTGTTTAGTACTATATTGCTAATTTAGTGTTTTGTTTCCTATTAGTTTGTGCATATCTTAGTGTTTGTTTTTTATGTTTTCTTAGTCCCTACTTTTGCTCTTTTTACTTATTCTTGCGTCCCTAGTTTATAGCTTTCCTAGTTTAGTTTAATCTCTTAGTTAGTGTATGCATGGTCGGCGATCATTGAATTTAGAGTTAATACCTTTAGACCCCGACTTAGAGAGGAATCTTAGGAGATCCCTTAGAACACATGCTGAGATGGAGGAGAATCCAAGGAATGAGGAGCAATAGGAATTCCAAGATGCAAGAGCTGGAAATGGGGAGCAGAGAATAGCTTATGACGTGGATTTCAAAACGTCACTACGGGAACTGTTTGCACCAGTTGCGACTAGTTCCCATTTGTGCATTATGTTACCACCAACTAATGCAACCCATTATGATCTTAAGCCACATGTCATCCAGATGTTACCATCTTTTTACAGCTTAGATCATGAAAACCCCTATTCCCATGTCAAAAAATTCAAAAACATCTGTGCCACCACTAAATTCCAAAATTTCTCTGAGGAAGCTGTCCACTTCAGACTTTTTCCGTTCTCTCTTCATGATAGAGCTATGGAGTGGTTGGATTCCAATGCTCTTAGATCTATTACATCCTGGGAAGAATTGTTGAAGCAATTCTACAACAAATTTTTCCCAATCAAGAGTAAATGAGGCAAGAAAGGAGATCAGTTCCTTTACTCAGGATGAGGACAAGAAATTCTCTGAGTGTTGGGGACAATTCAAGGATTTGCTCATCAAATGCCCTCCTCATAGTTATGAAAAGTGGCGACTCATGCAATTCTTCTACCAAGGGCTATCTTAGCCCAACCGTAGTATGATAGAGTCAATGAATGGAGGAGCATTTTTTAATCTCACGGGTGATTTAGCTTATAAAGCTTTGGATAAATTGGCTGACAACTCACAGCAGTGGGATTTTACAAGTTGTCATGACAAATCAACCGAAACCTCAAGAAAGGAGGCATCCATGAAGTAAAAGGTGAAGCAGAATTGAATTTAACGATGGATGCGATTGTTAGGAGACTTGATGCTCTGAGTGCAGGAAAACCCATAGCTACTACAAACACATTTCCAGTTAAGAGTTGTTCTGTCTGTGCTAGTCCCATGCTTCAAGTACAGAATTGTCCATCGATGACAGTATTTTTCTAGATGGAACAAGTGAACGCTTTCAATAATTTTCAAAAGCAGTCAAGTGGCCCATATTATGAGTCTTACAATCCAGGGTGGAGGAACCACCCTAATTTCTCCTGGAAGCAAAACCAACCCACAAGTCAAGGAGGAGCTCCACATGCTCCAAATCATTATCCTTCTGGATTTCCTCCTACATATCAAAATCATGGACGCTCGGCTTAGCCAGCGTCATCATCTTATCAAGCCCCAGCGTCATCGACACAATCATTAGAAGAGCCAATGAGAGAATTCATGAAAATGACTGGTCAATCCATTAATGACGTTAGACATTCTACCATGGTGAACACCCAAGCAATCTCCAAGTTGGAGATATAAGTGGGACAGTTGGCAAATCACCTAGGTGAGAAAGACAAGGGAAAACTCCTTAGCCAACCGGTGAACAATCCTAAGGCATGCACTATCGAAAGTTCTTCAACTCAAGAGCATGCACATGCAATTGTTACACTAAGGTCAGGGAGACGAGTGGACAACCATGTGGCTGAACCAGAAGCAGATCATGAAGTAGAGCCATAAGAAGCCCCTGTTAGGCAAGAAGAGAAAGAGAGTGACAGGAAGGAGGAGAGAGATGCTGAGCCATCTACAGTCACTCCCATTGAGAAGGACCTTCCAAGGTCATTTGTCCCAAAAACCCCATATCCTGAGAGATTGAGAGCTCCAAAGAAGAACGCACAGTTTGTTGAAATTTTATATATGTTCAAGAAAGTTCAAATAAACATCCCATTTTTAGATGCAATTCAGCAAGTGCCATCATATGCAAAATTCTTGAAGGATTTGGTCACAATCAAGAGAAAAACCAATGTCCTGAATAAAACTTATCTGATCGAGCAAGTGAGCTCTATCGTCCAATGCAAGTTACCAATCAAGTATAAGGACCCTAGCTGTCCAACCATTGCTTGCATGATAGGAGTGAGTCAGATCAATAGGGCATTGTTGGACCTGGGAGCAAGTGTGAATCTCCTTCCCTATTCAGTTTATTTATAGTTAGGACTGGGAGAATTAAAGCCTACCACGGTAACGCTCCAATTGGCTAATAGGTCAATGAAGAGACCACGGGGAATAATTGAGGATGTATTGATTAAGGTTGATAAATTTTATTTCCTTGTGGACTTCATAGTGATAGATACGGAGCAGGTGCATGATGCAGTGAATCAAATTTCAATGATTTTAGTTCGACCTTTCTTAGCTACGGCTAACATCCCAATTAACTATAGGATGGGAGTTATGAAAATATCATTCGGGAATATGACAGTGGAGCTTAACACTTTTAACATCAATTCCCAACCACTCGATTATGATGAGATCCGTCATGTGTGCTTAATTGAAGAAATCACAGATGACTTTGATTTTGAAGACCTTGAGTTTGAGTGCTTTACTCAGGATCAAGATGACCTAGTTTTTGATAGGCTGATTTGGCAAGAGAATGATTTGGATGAACCTAGCCTGGAGGATCCTGACATGGAGTGCTTTGCACCATCTGTGGGTCAGTTTGATTTGAGTAAGCCACTTCAACATGATGAGCCGATGTATGAGCTGAGTTTGGAGGACCCAGAGTTTGAATGTTTCGCTCAGAATGGAGGGAACATAGATTTGTGTAGGTTACTTGAGCCAACTAGGGAAGTAGTTGATCCAAGATTGGAGGACATTGAACTTGAGAGTTTCGCTCATTTGGGAGATGCACAGTACTTCCATGAGGTAGTTGACCTACTTCCATTCATTTTCGATCCCATGTCTGAGTTACAGCCGGAGTGTGGGGAATCCATGGAGTTATCTTTCCCCACTGCTTATTCGTTCGCACTTGAGCCACCCGATTTTATTATTGAGAGCAAATGGGATGCACCCATTTATAGGCGGCCAAGGTGGCCGAGATTGATTTTGGGAAGGAATGATCATTTTCCTCCCCCATTTCTTGATCATCGAATGATAGGGCTAGCTGGATATTTCTTTTTGATTATCGATCATCCCAACTACGACCATCACCTGTTTAACTCGGTCAAGCTAGTGCGTACCATTATCGGTACAGTAGTTGATGTGTCTACCTAGTCTCATAGGTAGTTTGATCCGTATCACGATTCTGGCTAAAGACGTTAAACTTAGCGCTTGTGGGAGGCACCCCTCATTATGTTTCTTGTTTTATTTTAGCTTTTGTATTGACCAGTCAAATTTGGGGGAGCATTCTTTTATGCTACACCTAAATTGACCCATTCCCTAGGTTTAGTAAATTCGATCACATTGTGGGCAATGTGACATTTTGAGTTTGGGGGTGGGGTAGATTTGTGTGTGTAAATATTTTGGTTTTTGTGCGTAAATATTTTTTGTGTTTTTGTGTGTAAATATTTTTTGTGTAAATTTTCTTTAAAAATAAAAAATAAATAAAAATTTTACACTATGCGTTCGAACGTACGTTGGATCGCAGACACGGGCCTACGTTCGAACTCCCTTGCATTTGTTTGAGCACAAGACCCCATCTCACACACACTCCTACACATATGCGATCGAACGTACTCTATACGTTCGAACGCATACCCCATCCTCACACACACACACTCAGCACAAATGCGATAGAACGCACTTACGTACGTTCGATCGCATGCGTTTTTAGCCCTCACGTGACCCCTTTTTAGGTCATTTTCCCCTCCTACGCCTCACTTCTCCACAGCGCCGTACAGCCCTCCACCATTTTCTCTCTTCTCCGTCGCACCCAACCATCGTTCCACCGCCACTAACCACCTCCAAACAGCACCACCGCAACACCACACCGCCGCCCATCACCTCCGCCGGCCTTCCCAATATTCCCATTTCCACATTTTCCCATTTTTTTTCCATTTTCTTACAAACCCAACTCTCCCCAAAATCCCCAAATTTACCCCCATTTTTTATTTTCACGTGCACAAATCCACCCACGAATTGTGCCCCTTTGTTTCTGTGTTGGTTTATTTACTTTTGCAGGGGGTTGGGGTAGATTTTCGAGGGGTTTTCCAAACCCTTGCTTTTTAGGTGCTCACCAGGTGTTCGGTGAAATCCCCAAAGAGCTGCAGCATGCCTAGAGGGCAAGGTTCAACTTCTCGGTCCTCTAGAACCCTAGCCATGATAGCCAGGCCTCCTTTTGAGAGCCGGAAGCTCATTTTGGAGAACACTTTTGCCATCAAAGAGGAGTTCTCCAATAATGATGCTACAAGTTGGGCGGTCCAAGAATTGAAGCTCCAGGGTTTAAGAGGTTGTTTAAGCCCGTTGCCTCCACCGCATATAAGTGTATATTCAGAGCTTTTTATGAGCACTTAAGATACAATTGCAGCCAGCCAAACGTTATCTTCCATCAACGGCAGACACGTGGAGGTGACCATAGCCGATGTAGCGGCTGTTTTGAAGTGCAGTCACGAGCCTCCCAAGTCGGACATTCCGTGGATTGATTGCCCTTCCATGCTCGCCCTCGAGGACATCGTCTCCGACATGTGTGAGGGGCAATATGCAGACAAGCACCGAAATGCAGCTAACAAAGCAAAGATTCCTCGAGATCTTTGGTTCATTGACATGGTGCTGTATAGGAACGTGTGTCCTTTGGGACACAAGACACAAAGGCGGGACATGTTCCTCAATGCCCTGTATGCGTTCCATAGAGGCTTTTGGTACTCCATTCCCAAGCTTATATGGAGACAGATTTACAAATTCTGGGAAGGAGTGCACCATTGAGTGGCCGAGCACACCAAGACTTGGGGCTTGCCTTTCCCTTTT
Organism: Carpinus fangiana; assembly: GCA_006937295.1. Classification (NCBI taxonomy): domain Eukaryota; kingdom Viridiplantae; phylum Streptophyta; class Magnoliopsida; order Fagales; family Betulaceae; genus Carpinus; species Carpinus fangiana. Next base: position 12,073,904 of record CM017328.1, on the reverse strand, counting down.
CTTATCACTCACATACTCATAAAGACGAGGATTAAAGGCAATGCATCGGACAGGCCAATCACTGAGAGCCCACACTTCGGCTGCATTCAGTGGAACCAGAGTTGTTCCCACATGCCTAGAGCCGCAGCTACCCCAAAGCCAAAGCTAGAGCCAGAACCTGTGGACGATCACTCTCAACGCTGCTGATTTTTATGCTCTGTAGGACACCCTGGCAGACATCCAGTTCCAGATGGTGGACATCCGATTCCAAATTGCGGACATACAGAAGGATGCACACCAGGACAGGCTCGAGACCCAGGACATGCTGCAAGCCATTCTAGACAGGCTGCCACCCGTTCAGTGACGTCTCTGTGACGTTTTGGTTATTTTTACACCCCTTGCACTACATTTTTATTTTCTATAGCCGCACACTGTGGACAGTGCGAATTTTGAGTTTAGGGGTATCTTTTGGGCACATTTTGTTTTTGATTATGCATTTTATTTTAATTATGGTTTATTTTCTTTGTGGGCTTAAATTAATGAACATATGATCACTTTGTTAAGGGAATTTAAATTGCGTTAACTTCTTTGGTAGCATGAGATATTACAGTTCAATTTGATTTTCACAAGCACATTGGCATGTAAATTGTGGGGTATAAATTTTGAGTTAGTCATGTTAGTTTCGTAAGCTTGAATGCAGTTGGGTAACCCATTGGAAAAATAACCTTTATTTTTGTTAAAAAAAAAAAAGAAGATGATCATTTTGAGCTTTCCACCCAGTAACCGGATCTCTTGCCTCATTAAGCATTGAGCATTCGTATAAAAAAGTGAGAAGTTAGACTTGGTTAGCGAAGCTTCGTAGCCTTTTTTACTCGAGTTAGTAGATCCTTAGGGGTGTTTTTACACCTAATGCCCTGAAACCTTCTGGCTTGGGAGTCATTGACTTAGCGCTTGATACATAGGTCAATTAGAAAGCTTAAGGGAGCTAAGCAGGCAAATAAATTAAAAAAATAATAAAAAACAAACTCGGTTATTGTGTCTAATGGGTAGTCTAAAGAATTTTGAGTGTCGAAGCATGCATGACTAAAATTAGTTTTGAAGTCCCATATTTATATGCTAAATTCACTTTCACTAGAATTGAATTGTGTGATGTCTCATAATGCCATGTTTGTAGCTTGATTAATAATTCCCTGAAAATTGTGAAGATGGTGTTTGTTTGGTTAAGTTTGCTCATGAATAAGAACCATAATTTTTATATTGTTGCATTGTTGAGAATAAAATGTTGTACAATGTTTGTGGGTACCATTCTTGTAAAACCCTCACGAGACTTCACTCGTCTTCTAGGGAATCCTTAGAGGTTTAAAAGGCTTGTTGCATACGCTAAATGCAACCGTTCTCCCACAAAAACGGACCTATGTTTTAAATATGTTTTTCATTTTTGTTTTGCTAAGGGACTAGCAAAATGTAAGTTTGGAGGTATTTGATCAATGCCAAATATTGTATACTTGACCCCCTTAACTTATATTTGCTAAGCCTTTAGCACTATTAATTTCTAACATTTTTAGTTGTTTTTAGTGTTTTATGGTGTGCAAGTAATTGCATCAACACATGGCTACCAAAGGAAAAAATGGACTTGAAGAGATGTCATGAAGTTCCTGCCAGTGTGTTCGAACCCATTTGGTGCGATCGAGCACAATTGCGGTGAACACAAGGAGCACGTTCGAACGCAGGTCTAGTCAGCCTGCGTCTTGCGCTGTTGCCCTAGCCAGCCCTACGATCCATCGTTTCTAGCCTGGTGCCGCGACAGTTATTTGCGTTCGATCGCAGGGTGTACAATCAAACGCATGCATCAGCGCAATCGAACACACGGCCTACGTTCGAACGCAGCCCTATGACCTAGCAGCACACCAGTTTTCTATAAATAGGCCCTTGGTGTATTTTTACGGGAGCTTTCATTTTGGGTGCGTTTTTAAAAGCATTTTTTCACTGTTTAGGCCCTGCTCTGCCCATTTATTTGTAGTACTTACTTATTTGTTAATTTTAATGTTTTTCTTTTACTTGTTCTTGCTTCCTTTGCACATGGGAGGCTAAATCATCAACTAAGGTTAAGGATGTAGCCTCACCGTGGATTCTATGTTTTTTATTTACGCTTAAGTTATTTATTTCCATCATTTAATTATAGCTTTGTCGTTTCGAACTTGGTTGAATGACACAACCAAGTGAGATTGTGCTGTAGTCGTTGATTCTTAGTGTTTCATCCGATGGATACATTTCATCGTTCGGGTTACGTCTATTTATCCATTGTAGTTACTGTTAAATCACTTTCACTTTGGATCCTTTGGACCTAACCCGTTCATGTTTTGTCTTTTGTCAAATGGACAGATTCTTTGAATCCTTCGATAGGAGCAAAAGACTAAGTGTTGTTTGAATCAATAGACATATTTTACTTTAGCTTAGTGTATTTAATTAGCATTTTTGAAATGGTGAGGTGAAATCCTTAACCTTAGCTATTTATTTGTTTACTTTATTGCATTAACTTAGTTTACATTTCCGTTGACACAAAATTACCCACTTGGAACTAGGTTAAAGTAATGCTAACCTAGTCATTAAATTAATCTGTTAACAACCACGGTTCTCTGTGGGATTCGACACTCACACTTACACAAACACTAAACTGCAAACGATTCGTGCAATTGGACGATTACTATTTTTGGTACGATCAGTAGGCGGTTATTAAAAACCGCTAACCGCGTAGGGCAATTGTGGTTAGCAATTTTAGGGTGTAGGGGAAGGCGGTTATAACCAGTAAGCGCATTTATTTATATATAATAATATAAATATATATTATTATATATAAATAATATATATTTGGATTAATGGATTTGGGCTATTTATGACTATGTATGTGAAATATATAATATCGTATATGATGTTTTGGGCTAAGCCTTGTTCAAAAACATTGGCCGACCAAAAAAAGGCATGTATTTTTTTTTTTCATTTTTTTGGAATATTTTAGCCTTAAACCCTTAAAATAAGTCAATTAAAAGCCAAAACGCTTAAAAAGCCCAAAAACCCATACAAAAAAAAGCGGTTATAAAACCGCTAGTTATTGGATTGAATAACCACTAATCGATTAGGCAGTTGTGGTTATTTAAAATCGATAACCGCCCAAGACGGTTGTGGTTGCGGTTATAGTCAATAACCGTCGGTTATAACCGTTTGAATACTCATATCTAGGATTGTTGATAGAATTGTAACATTCGATATTTGCTGCCTTACATGCATAGCTTGTCAAATTTTTCTGAGCATTTGGGCATGTCTCATTCCCAACTGCCATCAAGCACAACACGAACAATCTCTCTGTTTCCAAAATTTGCAAGATCCAAGGATCAGGAAAAGTTATATGCTTCTTCTTCCACTACAAAACCGAAGCTACATGGGCTGAAATTGCCTACAATGGAGCGGTTGCCCAAGCTCGTAACATCCACAATAAAATGACTTTTTTTTCGTTTTTATTTTTGTTTGCAGTTTTTTTTGTTTAGTAGATATTTTTAAATAATATCAATGAATCATATATATAAGACATGTTAGTTGCTATAGCTGGTTGATTTGAATAGCACACCCTTAAAATATTGAATGAAACATTAACGAAAGTGTCATATTTGTCTATCACATTACTACAAATACCATTTACAAGACAATTTTTGAAACTAAATGTTGTATTTGATTTAGAAGTTAACAACATATACCAGTAAAGCATTTAACCCAAAAAAAAAAAAAAAAAGTTTATGATATTTTATGTGCTAAACTCATACGACATAGTCCTTGAACTAGTAAAGTGGATTAGCAATGGCGAAAAGAGTGGTCTTAATCAGTTGAATGAACTCATACGATTTTATTTGCTGCAATGCTAATCGGAACCTTCAATGATAATTGCATAAAGGAGGGGAACAAAAAAAAAAGAAGGAAAACTTCTCCGAACTTTCACTCGTTTTAAAATATACTCCTAAACTTAAAAAATTCTCAATTTAACTAGTTTCCTAAACTTTCAATTACTCTTAATTTGGCCATCTGTCAATTTTAGCAGTTAAAAATAACAAAAAAAAAAAAAAAGACCAAAATATCATTGATTTTCATTTTTTTTTTTTTTAAAAAAAACGTTTTGGAAGTTGAAATTTTATACAAAAGCCAGGGGCATAAACGTCATATAATGTTTAAAATCTGACGGAGGGGTCTAAATTGAAAGTAATTAAAACTTCAGGGGACTAAATTGAGAATTTTTAAAGTTTAGGAAAATATTTCAAAACGGATAGAAGTTCTAGGGTTTTTAATGAAGTTTCCCAAAAAAAAAAAAAAAAGGGAAATGGAAGAATTGTATTGTTCGTTCACTTTGCCAGATGCCAAAAGTGGAAAAAAATTATTCTTTTTTTTTTTTTTTATTTGACCTCACCATTTTTTGCAAATGAAAATTTAATGAGTTTTTTTTTTTTTTTTCAATGAATTATCTTTTCATTGATATAACAATTAAATTGGGCAAAATATTCTGTATAATGCCAAAGATATTATTTAAAATCTTTACACCTCAAACATTATCTATGACATATGCAATAGCCTCTCGGGCTATTATAAGATAATATTTATGAAAAGTTACTGTCTCAATCAGTTGCAGATCTTCAACAAATTTCGGCGAATCACGTCTCTATCCACTACCAGGTCCTTGATTCCCTTACTTTTTTCTTTTTTTTTTTCTTTTTTTTTTCTTTTTTTTTTTTTTTTCTTTGCTACTACTACATTATCAATCAATCACAATCCGTTTGTTGCCTTTACCATAGTAACAATACTTTTTTATGCTTTATAACTCATCCGTCATCGGTTTATGGTTTACTATCAAGAAAAGAACCATAAAAAACAAAAGACCGATAGGAAATCAATTTTGTATTCTTAAGGATTCATGAAAACAAAACCTAAGAAAACAAATAAAATTTCACATCATATATCGTTACTAAATGCAGATATAAAGAAATTACATATTTTATTTTTTTAAAAAAATGAAAATACAATAACAAAAACCCAAATACACCCTCACGCGTTACACGTGCCATCGCCGAATAGCCACACTATAAAGAATTTTGTATTTTCGTTATGAATTCTGTAAGATATTTGTTATGGAAAAGATGTAGTGGAAGATTATAGATTGAAGTAGAAAATGGTAATGGAGTAGATTAATAATGGGTTATTCGAGATACCCATGTCTCCAAAAGAAATTACAACAACTCAAGTCTTTTTCCATGTCTATCTAAAACTCCTAGCAAACAATTTATGCAATCCAAGTCCAAAGCTAACTACCCAGCCAGCTAGCCCAAAAATTGTGGTAACAACCCAAAAATTGCAGTAACAACCCACTCCTTAAAGTGGTACGCTAACTACCTAGCCAGCTAGCCCAAAAATTGCGGTAACAACCCAAAAATTGCAGTAACAACCCACTCCTTAAAGTGGCGCAAGTTCTCTGCACAATAGAAACATGTGTCCCACTCCTTCAAGCCTTAATTGCATGCAGCTGTAAACGCATACTACTCTACAAGCTGCCACGTAGCCTCTCTAGAAACTTTCCCCACAACCACACCTAAGCCTTCTAGCAGCCACGTACTCAAGCATATTACAGACACTACAAAAAATTATTTTTTTTCTCATTGGCGTTTTCTAACGTGTCACCTTGTCTGACATGTCAAAAAAAAATTTTGACGTGGGTCAAAGGTGAAAAACGTAGGAGTCAGAAAAAAGATTTCTGACATTTTATTGTGTGCCACGTCAGAATTTTCTGACGTGCCAAAAGTACCACATCAGAAAATTGTCTGACCTTTCAAAAGTGCTAGGTCAAAAAAATTTTGACATGGTACTTTTGCCATGTCACCAAATTTTCTCACCTTTCAGTTTTGAAAGGTCAGCAAATTTGCTGACGTGGCATTTTTGCCACGTTAGCAAATTTTGTCATCCGATTTTATAATTATTATTATTATTATTTTCAAACAATGAGATATTGGTATGCCTTGATGGATTCTAGTTCTTTCCCATGGATTCCGAACTTCAGGCTGAACAACTATGTAAATTAGTATTCTGGTATTAGAACTTTAGGTCTAATACCATAATATATATATATATATATTAAAATTTAAATTACAATAATGTCCTGACCTGGTCAAGGCAGGATCTTGACCAAGACTTGGCATTGTCCCAATCGAGTCTCAGCGAGATCCCGATTGAGTCGTAGCAGTGTCCTAATTAACTGAGTCTCGGCAGTGTTAGAGTTAGATCCCAACCAGATCCCGGTGATGTCCCGGCTGATCCTCTCAATTTGAGTATGAGATGCTTAAACTCGGAACATGGTTTACAATTTTCAAAAATGGAAACCATTTTATGGAAATTAATGAGACTTTTTCAATCAAACTCAAAATATTTTATGTCGCTTCTGTAATACCCCAATAAAAACAACCACTTTTATTATTCAAAAACCTTTTCACAAAAACGGTTAACAAGGTTTTCAATAGAATTGTTTTAACAAAGACTCAAGCCTTTAGTGTTAACCCAACAAGACCTCAATCCCTAAGAAAATAGAAGCTAAACATTAATCCTCTAGGGGCGAACGTACGCTAGGCCAAGCGGACGTACGCCACTGTTTTTAGCACAGAAGTACGCATGGGGACCACCAGACATATACTCTGCATATAGTATACAAAACATACGTGGGACCACATGGACGTACACTACTTTTTGAAAAACTCTTTGGTTAATACTTGGACGTACACAGTACCCTTTTATCCATTGTTCAAATAGTACCGAACGTATGCTAAGGTTTAACGAACGTCTGCTACTTTTCTAAGGAGTTGGTAGCACCCTCAGCTATAAATACCCCTCGCTCGCCTCACCGTTCATTCCCACCCTATTCCAACTCTCTAGCATTCCCGTACGCTGCCAGAATTGAATCCTTCCTTGTTGAGTGTTATTTGGTGAGTGTGAGTTTAAAAAGGAGATTCCAAGGAGAGGAGATCATGTATTTGCTTAGCTTCGAGGTAAACTCCGCCTCTTTTCACATTCCAAGCACTGTTTTACCATCTAGCTTATACCTTGATAAGTTTTATAAAAGGCTTATTAAGCATTTCCTTAAAATTGTTATGTTTGCAAAAGACCTCTTAAAGTTTCATTGTGTTAATATTTCTTACATTGTACGTACTCATGTGTTAGCTTAAAAGAGGCTTAAAGGTCTAGAAATGTTATAGGAAGCAAGTGTTGTTCGAAAACTTAAAGGTGTGCTTAACTCACTAAGCTGACGTACGCCATCGGGGCCAGACATACGGTCAGGGAGCAGAACACCAAATTAAGCTTCGATCATGCACAGTTTAGTTTAGCCACCTTATCGTTAAATATGACTTAGTATAACGGTGTGTTGTATTCCATTATAGCAAGACATAGGATTCGCTTAAGTGTGCGAGATAAGTGAACATTTACAACCTTTTTACTTAAAACGTAAGATATTGTCAGTTGACTGACTACGAGTATGACATGAGCATGCCTACTTTTATAATTACTTGGTAAACTATATTATGAATTGGTTGATAAGTGCGTGCGGTATGAATGGCCATGAGTATACTATATAGACTTGATAATATGGTCAATGTGTGTTGTGTTATATGGGCCTTGGATCCAATGGTTGTTCATGGCCGACACAACAGTAAAGAGCGGTCACTACATGACAGACATCATTTGCTGTGTGGGCCACCCAAAGTCAAACTCGGTTGTGCCGCTAGTGTTTGTACAGTAGAGTGCAATATCCGAGGCAGCAATGTTGTATTACAGGTCCCTCAGGACAAAGCCAATCCTGCTAAGAATGGATAATATTTCGGGTATACCATATATGATAGTTATGACCTATAATTAGCATTACTCTTTCTGCATTAAAAGTACCAAGGTAATTGTTGCCGGTAATACACCATAATCTTTGGAAACCCTAAAACCCTACTGAATAGTGTATTAACGGAGGCAATGCCCCTTTTGATCTTACTCAAAACTGCACGTTTATTTTCGTTAAGTTAGGCTCATGTCATACTCATATTGTAAGATTTATGTACTAAGTCGTTAGACTTACGCTGTTACTATTTTCTAGGAAACTTAACTCGATACTTTGGGAATGGCATGGCTATTGCTACCCGTGTGGATTAGGAGCCTATTATTATAGGTTTGTCATTATTATTGTTTAGTTACTCTATATTCATACCCATGTTGTGAGGTTTACTTACTAAGTCGTTAGATTTACGCTGTTACTATTTTTTAAGAAACTTAACTCGACACTCTAGGAGTGGCATGGCTGCTGCTACCCGTGTGGTTTAGGACTTGCCCATTATTACATGTTTATCATTATTATTGCTTAGTTGCTCCATGCTCTTACGTGATAAATTATACTAACTCAAATTTATTCACCTTCCCATGCATTTACCCTGATGATGCTAGATGGGCGATTTCCCATTTTGTCACAAGTTAACATAAACGGGATAATTGTCAATGACTCCACCAAATTAGCCGAGATTGATTTTGGAGGCGTTATAGCATCAAACACCCGAAAATATAATAAACATATTTTAGGCTGAAACAAACGAAATCTTACTTGTGTCAATTGCCCACCCTTAAGCATTAAGGGTTAAGAGTGATCCAACCAAAACTGTTCGTTTAAGGGTGGTCAAACTAGTCTCCGGAAGTTTTAGGGGTGGTTTCACCCCCCTTTAGGTGGTAGGGTAGTAACTACCTTCCTAGCCCTCAATATTTTTTACTGCGCTCTTTTGTTCCATTTTTTAAAAAAGCATTTTTACAATCTTTAGGAGGTGTAGTTGATATTTCGAATGATTTGATTAGAAAATCTTTTGAAAATGAAATGGAAGAATTTAGTGAAAATGGCTAAATCCTAAAATTACCCTTGCCTTTATTTTTTCTTTTTTCAAAAAGTGGAAATGGCCCAAAGTGATATTTGTAATTGGGAAATGCTACGGTTCAACAATCGTTGCATTCTCTTATGTAGATATTGTTTTCTAAAAATGTAAAATATATATGTTTATTTTCCGTAAATAATATTAACTATTTTCCGTTTACTTTTTGTATCTCTAATTGCCAAGTAATTTTTATTTATTTCTTAAATTAATATTAACTCGTGTTGGATGACTAAAATATCTAAATCTGATAGTTTTAGATATACATAATAGAATCGAGGAAATTTATACCTAAATACATTGGGTAAGCACTCCAAATTTTTTAATCCTAAAGTTTTTTTTTTTTTGACAATTTAGTCCCTTGGCCAATCAAAATGACAATAAAATCACTGCCGTCAAAAATTTTTAACAACCGTTAGTTTGGGTCAAAATACACCGTTTTACCTCATTAATTTTTTTAAAAATTTTTTTAAAATTTTTAATCTAAAAAATAAAAAAATAAAGAATACTAGGGGTGGCTGAACCACCCCATTTTGCCTGGGAGTGGTTTGGCCACCCCCAGATTGGCCGATCTGGGGGACCATGGGAGTGGTTCGGCCACCTACTAGGGTCAAACCCATTTTGAGGGGGGTTTGGCCCTAGGGGGTGGCCGAACTGGCCACCCTAAAGGGGTGGTTCGGCCTCCCCTGATATTCTTTTTTTTTTTAGATTTAAATTTTAAAATTAAATTTAAAAAAATAAATTTTTATGAGGTAAAACGATGCATTTTGACTCAGATTAACGGCTGTTAAAAAATTTTGGCAACAAAAATTTTATTGTCATTTCGATTGACCCATGGAGTAAATTGTCGAAAAAAAAAAAAAAAAAAAAAAAAAAAAAAAAAAAAAAAAAAAAAAAAAAAGAAGAAGAAGCAAAACAAAACAATGTTGTAAAATCAAAGAAAATAACAAGATAAGATAAAGAGAATGCAATATGTAAAACTAGTTCTTCAAGAACTATGTATGATATCTCTCTCTTATTGTGTGTTTTACATACTAGCCAATGCTCCCTTTTATAGGCATAGAATAATGGGAGGTTAAGGAATATGAAAAGGGTGTTACATAAATCAATTGGTTACATCAATATATACATGAAGGTTATAGGAATTCTAAAAGATTACATAAATGTGTAGAATTCCATGAGGTGGAACTAAATGGTTATCCACTAAATGCATGGATGCATTCATAACACTCCCCCTTGGATGACCATACACTAAGAATATGCCTCGTTAAAACCTTGCCAAGGAAAACCCAGTGAGAAAAAACCTGTGGCGAAGGAAAAAGAGTACAATATTCTTGTATGCCTTCGTATGCTTTAGGACTGCCTCATTAAAACCTTGCAAAGGAAAACCCAGTGGGAAAAACCTTAGCGAAGGAAAAAGAGTACAATCAGCATAATCATTTTACTCCCCCTCATTAGCATGAAGAGCTTCAATTGTTTATGATGAAATATCCTTGAGTCGGCGCATTCCAATGTTATTCACCAATTTCTTAAATGTTGCAGTTGGTAATGCTTTGGTAAATAAATTTGACAAATTATCACTTGATCGTATCTGCTTGACATCAATTTCACCACTCTTCTGGAGCTCATGTGTGTAAAAGAACTTCGGTGAAATGTGTTTGGTTCTATCACCTTTAATATATCATCCTCTGATCTATGTGATACAAGCAACATTATCTTCATATAATACTGTCGGGCTATCTTTGATTGTGGACAAACCACATTTTTCTTGAATGTGTTGAATTAATGATCTTAGCCATATGTATTCCTGACTTGCTTCATGAATTGCAATAATCTGAATGATTTGAAGAAGTAGCAACAAGTGTTTGCTTGACAGATCTCCATGAAATAGCAGTACTTCCACATGTAAATAGATATCCTGTTTGAGATCTACCTTTATGTGGATCAAAAAGAAAACCTGCATCTGCATATCCAACTAATTGTCAATTTGAACCTTTTGAATAAAATAATCCCATGTCATTTGTTCCACGAAGATAACGTAGAACATGTTTGACCCCATTTCAATGCCTCCGAGTTGGTGCAGAACTATATCTTGATAGTAAATTAACTGAAAATGTAATATCAGGCCGTGTGCAATTTGCAAGATACATTAGAGCACCAATTGCACTAAGATATGGTACTTCAGGATCAAGAATTTCTTCATCATCTTCTCGAGGTCGAAAAGGGTCTTTTTTCACATCAAGTGATCGAACAACCATTGGAGTGCTCAAAGGATGAGCCTTCTCCATGTAAAAGTGCTTCAAGACTTTTTCTGTGTATGTCGACTGATGAACAAGAATTCCGTTTGGAAAATGTTCAATTTGTAAGCCAAGACAGAATTTTGTCTTTCCAAGATCTTTCATTTCAAACTCACTTTTTAAGTAAGTGGCAGTTTTTATGAGCTCTTCTGGAGTCCCAACAAGATTTAAATCATCTACATAAACTGCAATGATAGCAAATCCAGATTCTGATTTCTTAATGAAAACGCATGGACAAATTGGATTATTCTCAAATCCTTCTTTCAATAAATATTCACTAAGACGATTGTACCACATGCGTCCAGATTGTTTTAACCCGTATAAAGATTTTTGTAGCTTGATAGAATAAATACTTCGGGATTTGGAATTATATGCTTCAGGCATTTTGTATCCTTCAGGGATTTTCATGTATATATCATTATCAAGTGATCCATATAAATATGCTGTAACCACATCCATTAAACGCATATCCAAACTTTCTGTAACTACCAAGCTAATCAAAAATCTGAATGTAATTGCATCCACTACAGGGGAATATGTTTCTTCATAATCAATACCAGGTTTCTGCAGGAAACCTTGTGCAACAAGTCTTGCTTTGTATCTCACAATTTCATTTTTCTCATTACGTTTTCTTACAAATACCCACTTGTATCCAACAGGCGATACACCTTCAGGTGTTTGGACTACAGGTCCAAATACTTCACGTTTAGCTAGTGAGTTCAATTCTGCCTGAATTGCTTCCTTCCACATTGGCCAATCATTTCTACGTCGACATTCTTCGACGGTTTGTGGTTCAATATCATCATTACTTCTGGTAATGTCAAATGCAACTTTAAATGAAAATATGTTGTCGACAACAATTTTGTTTCTATCCAATATTTCTCCTGTACTTACATAATTTATTGAGATCTCATTATTTTCAGGTACCTGTTCCTCTTCAGGGGATAACTCTTCAGGAGATTCCTCTTCAAGAGTTTCCTCTTCAGGGGATTTATTTTGAGGAGAATTTTGTACAGAAAGTTTGGATGGATCAATTTTATTTGCCTGTTTTGTGGGTAAGGCCTCTTCAGGAGCGCTAATTTCATTTCCTTGTGCTTTTCTCTTCCGGGGAATCTTATCCTTTGCACCAATAGGTCTTCCACGCTTCAGGCGTGCCTTAGACTCATTTGCTGCTGTTTTAATTGATTGTCCTACAGGGACTTCTATCTTCGCTGGAGTATTAGCAGCTGGAATGTGAGATTTAACTATTTTCTTGTTATCAGTAAATACATCCGGCAATTGATTTGCAATACTCTGTAAATTGATGATCCTCTGAACTTCTAGTTCACATTCATTTGTGCGAGGATCAAAATGAGATAACGTCGAATTATTCCAAGTAATTTCTTGTCGTGCTTCTGGCAACGACTTTTCTTTCCCCAGTGATGGGAATAGGCTTTCATCAAAATGACAATCTTCAAAGCGTGCTTTAAAAATATCACCAGTTAAAGGCTCAAGGTATCTAATAATAGAAGGAGAATCAAAACCAACATAAATTCCAAGTCTACGTTGAGGTCCCATCTTAGTGCGTTGAGGTGGTGCAATTGGAACATATACAGCACAACCAAAAATACGAAAATGAGAAATATTTGGTGGTTGACCAAATGCAAGTTGCAAAGGGGAATATTTTTGGTAAGTTGTTGGTCTTATTCGAACTAATGATGCAGCATGTAATATTGCATGTCCCCAAGCAGAAACAGGTAATTTTGTTTTCATAAGCAAAGGTCGAGCAATTAACTGAAGTCGTTTAATAAATGATTCAGCTAAACCATTTTGAGTATGAGTATGAGCAACAGGATGTTCAACATTAATTCCAATCGACATGCAATAGTCATAAAATGCTTGAGATGTAAATTCACCTGCATTATCCATCCGAATAGATTGAATTGGATAATCAGGAAATTGTGCTCGTAATCTAATTATTTGAGCAAGAAGTCTAGCAAATGCAATATTACGAGTAGAAAGCAAGCAGACATGTGACCACCTAGTTGATGCATCAATTAAAACCATAAAATATCTAAATGGCCCACATGGAGGATGAATTGGCCCACATATATCCCCTTGAATTCTTTGTAAAAATGATGGAGATTCAACAATTACCTTAGAAAGAGATGGTTTGATAATAAGTTTACCTTAAGAACATGCAGCACAAGGATAATTACTTGGTAAAAGAATCTTCTGGATCTTTAAGGGATGCCCATGAGAATTCTCAATTATTCGACGCATCATAATTGTTTCCGGATGTCCAAGACGATCATGCCAAAGCATAAACATCTTTGGATTAGAGCACTTCTGGTGCATCACAACATGTGATTCAATTATTCTTATTGTTGTATAATACAACTCGGAAGAGAAAACAGGCAATTTTTTCAATACGAGCTTCTGGCCCGAAATTATTGAAGTAATATAAAGATATTTGTCACTGCCTTCATTAGTGGTTTCAACATGATAACCATTTACACGAATATTCTTAAAACTGATTAAATTTCTTCTAGATTTAGAAGAATACAAAGCATCATCAATACATAATTTTGTTCCTTTTGGCAATATGATATTCGCTCTTCCAGAGCCTTCAATTAGGTTTGATGAACCTGATATTGTGTTGACACTAGCTTTGTTTAATATCAAATATTGAAAATATTTCTTATCTTTAAGAATTGTGTACGTTGCACAACTGTCTGCTAGACACAAATCTTCACCAATCATCTTGGAATTAATCATTTCATCAATATGACCCATGCCTCCATATATAAACAAAATATATATTAAATTTCATTAATAATAAAGAAAATAACAAAATACAATTAACTTTGACAATGTAAACATAAATTACGACATAATGAAAACATATTAATTGTTGTAAACATATTCATCACCAATCAAATGATCAGTGTTAGAGTCTACAAAGAAATCAGAAACATCAAGATGAGTGTTGCCCTCTCCGTTTTGAGTATCAAGAAAAACTTGAGAATCTTCAAGATTACTGTGATCAGCAAAATTCATTTCAATCTCCTTTTCTTTGCCTTTTGTGGAGGCTTGATATAGGTCTACCAGATGTTTAGGCGTACAATAGGTACGTGACCAATGTCCTTTCATACCACACCTGTAACATTTATATTCATATTTCTTTGTAGGTTTATTTTGTAAACCTTTGTTTTCATTTTGTTTCGCCTCAGTGTGATTCCACTTCTGGTGGTATGGATTATTTCTTTTGTAGGAATTATGAGTACGTTCCCCTTGACCTCTATAATTTTTTCTACCACGTCCACATCCACGACCAAGGTTTCCTTTATTACCATGAAATAATGTTCCATTTGCTTCAGGAAATGGTTGAGAACCCGTTGGACGAGATTGATGATTTTTCATTAATAGCTCGTTGTTTTGCTCAGCCACTAAAAGACAAGATATTAGTTCAGAATATCTTGTGAAATTACGCTCTCGATATTGCTGCTGCAGAAGCACATTCGAGGCATGAAATGTGGTATATGTTTTTTCTAACATATCCACATCAGTGACATTTTCTCCACACAATTTTAATTGTGAGCTGATTTTAAAGAGTGCAGAATTATAGTAACTGACACTCTTGAAATCTTGCAACCTCAGGTGCATCCAATCATAACGAGCTTTTGGGAGGATAACTGTCTTCTAGTGCTCATATCTCTCCCTTAAATTATTCCATAAGATTAAGGGATCCTTTACTGTAAGGTACTCAGTTTTTAATTCTTCATGCAAATGATGACGAAGAAAAATCATTGCTTTAGCGTAATCCTGCTGGGATGCTTCATTATCTACCTTAATAGTATTTCCAAGATTCATAGCTTCAAGATGAATCTCAGCATCAAGGATCCAAGATAAGTAATTCTTGCCAGAAATGTCAAGAGCAGCAAACTCAAGTTTTGTAAGATTTGACATTATCTCACAAATGGCTTTTGATGTTGAAGATCAAAAGAACACAACAATTGGCTAGAGCTTCGTGCTGATAACGTGTTGTAAAATCAAAGAAAACAACAAGATAAGATAAAGAGAATGCAATATGTGAATCTAGTTCTTCAAGAACTATGTATGATATTTCTCTCTTATTGTGTGTTTTACATACTAGCCAATGCTCCCTTTTATAGGCATATAATAATTGGAGGTTAAGGAATATGAAAAGGGGAATATGAAAAGGGTGGTACATGAATCAATTGGTTACATCAATGTATACATGAAGGTTATAGGAATTCTAAAAGACTACATAAATGTGTAGAATTCCATGAGGTGGAACTAAATGGTCATCCACTAAATGCATGAATGCATTCATAACAAACAAAACTTAATGATTAAAAAATTTTGGAGTGCTTACCCAAGGTGTTTAGATATAAATTCCCTAGAAGCAAAGTGTCATGTACTACTGACTAAACTAACTTTTTCTCTTTTTTTTTTTTTTTTTGTAATAGATATTTTTAAATAATATCAATGAATCATATCTAAGACATGTTAGTTGCTATAGCTAGTTGATTTGAATAGCACACCCTTAAAATATTGAATGAAACGCACATAAACGAAAGTATCATATTTGTCTATCAGATTACTACAAATAACTAGGGCTGGGTATCAGTCATATTGGTTCGGTTAATAGGGTTACCGATTACCGACCGATAAGTTATCGGTTAATTGATCATATCGGTAATCGGTTAAATTGGCCGGTTAAACCGATTTTGTTAACTTTTTAGTGAGCTTTTTACTGGTTGCTAATTGAGCAAATAATTAGTTGTTTTGAGAGCTCAAATACTAGTTGTTTTGGCCCTTTTGGGGGCCTAAATATATATATGGCTAAAATAGCTTATTAAATCTTTTTTTTTTTTATATTGATCCACTACATCTTTTTTATATTATAAACTAAAAACCAAAAGAGTAAAAATTATAAAATTATAAAAAAATTAAAAATTAAAAATATTTATCGGTCATATCGGTTAACCGATAATAAATTCTTGACCGACCAATAAGCTTATCGGTATAAATTTTTTAACCTATTACCGACCGATAACTATCGGTTATGGTTATATCAGTTCGGTTAATATCAGTAATCAATCGGTTAATCGGTAACCGGTTAATTTGCCCACCCCTACAAATACCATTTACAAGACAATTTTTGAAACTAAATGGTCTATTTGATTTAGAAGTAAACAAGATATACTAATAAAGCATTTAACCAATAATAATAATAATAATAAAAATGTTATTTTATGTGCTAAACTCATACAACTCCTTGAACTAGTAAAGCGTATTAGCAATGGCGGAAAGAGTGGTCTTAATCAGTTGAATGAACACATACGATTTTATTTGCTGCAACGCTAATCAGAACCTTGAACGATAATTGCATAAAAGAGGGCACCAAAAAAAAAAAAGGGAAACTTTATTGAAAACCCTCAAACTTTCACCCGTTTTGAAATACTCCCCTAAACTTCAAAAACTCTCAATTTAATTAGTCCCATGAACTTTCAATTACTCTCAATTTGAACCCATCTGTCAATTTTAGCTGTTCAAAATACAAAAAAGACCAAAATATCCCTAATTTTCATTATTATTATTTTTTTTTAAAAAAAAAAAACGTTTTGGCAGTTAGAATTTTATACAAAAGTCAAGGGTATAAACGTCGTCATGTAATGTTTAAAATTTGATAGAGGGGTCTAAATTGAAAGTAATTGAAACTTCAGATGACTAAATTGAGAGTTTTTTAAGTTTAAAGGGATATTTCAAAACGGGTAAAAGTTTAAGGGTTTTCAGTAAAGTTTCCCCAAAAAAAAAAAAAAAAAAAATGAAAGAATTGTATTGTTCGTTCACTTTGCCAAATCCAAAAGTGGAAAGAATTATTCTTTTTTTTTTTTATTTGACCTCACCATTTTTTGCAAATGGAAATTAAAAGAGTTTTTTTTTTTTTTTCAAATTATCTCTTCATTGATATAACAATTAAATTGGGCAAAATGTTCTGTACAATACCAAAGATATAATTTAAAATCTTCACACCTCAAACATTATCAATGACTTACGCAATAGCCTCTTGGGCTATTATAAGATAATATTTATGAAAAGTCATCGTCTCAATCAATTTCAGATCTATAACAAATTTCGGTGAATCACGTCTCAATCCACTGCCAGGTCCTTGATTCCTTGACTTTTTT
Organism: Carpinus fangiana; assembly: GCA_006937295.1. Lineage (NCBI taxonomy): Eukaryota > Viridiplantae > Streptophyta > Magnoliopsida > Fagales > Betulaceae > Carpinus > Carpinus fangiana. Next base: position 12,056,459 of record CM017328.1, on the reverse strand, counting down.
TTTAATCTCTGCCACTAGCGCTTTATCAATCACAATCCCTTCGCTACCTTTACCATAGTCACAATACTTTTTTATGCTTTATAACTCATCCATCATTGGTTTATGGTTTACTCTCAAGAAAAGAACCATAAGAAAACAAAAGATCGACCAAAAATCAATTCTGTTATTCTTAAAGATTCGTGAAAACAAAACCTAAGAAAACAAGCAAAATTTCACCACATATATCGTTTCTAAAAACAGATCTAGAGAAAATACATTTTTTATTCAAAAACAACGAAAATATAACAGCAAAAACCCAAATACACCCTTGCACGTTACACACGCCATCGCCGGCCAGCCACACGCCGCTAAAAAGTACCCCGATGACCATTGATACACGCGCCCTAACCGATCTATGGTGGAGGCAGGAAAAGGAAAGGTGAAAGGGAGAAAGAGAAAGGGAGCAGGGAAAAGGGAGTAGTAACTCCCTCCCCCATTCTGTTATGCTCTCTTTCTAGGGTTTGGCGGTTATAATAAAAGACTACTTCTAGTGCTTCCCTTTTTTCTTTTTTTCCTTTTTAATTTTCCTTTTTAACTTTTTGTTTAAATTAGACTACTTCTAGTGCTTCCCTTTTTTTTTTTTTTTAATTTTCCTTTTTACTTTTTGTTTAAATTTTTTTCTATATATTTTTATAAATTTTAAAATAATATTAGTGAGGTATATCAGACAAGTGTCAATTGCTGATTGATTTGACCAGTAAGCCCGCAAAATATTGAATGAAACATGGAGGAAAGTACCATATTACTACATGTATACCATCTACAAATACTAATAAAGCATTTAAAAAAAACAAAAATTGCCCTCTTTGGTAGGATGAGACTCACTGGCGGCTTGATTGCCCACCATGTATCCAAGAGGCTGTAATTGCTAATTTCAACAATTTTTTAAGTTTATGAGATTGGTGTTAAAATTAAAATAAATAAATAAATAAAAATATAAAAATTGTATGGAAAATTTTCGGTGGTTTGCAAAAATAACAAATAGATCCATACTTAGTACTTACACTCAGCTTCCATCTAATATTTTGACATAAACCATCAAATGCCTTGCCCATATCAATCAAATTATAACGCATGTTAACTGTAATGAAAAAAAATTATAAATATATATAATATACAAAAATTTAAAATTTAGAAAATATCCACCTTCCCTTAATAAAATTTAATTTCAACGAATCGAAATAGCTAAGCAAAAAATTTCCAATTCAGCCAATGTTTCTAAGCCAAAGTTCTCTTTGTCTCCCTAATTTAAGGCTTTCTCTCTCATCCACATCAGTTTTTTTTTTAAAAAAAAAACTTAATAGAAAAGTTGGGTTAAAGTTGGACTTAAGTTATACCTTTATCATTCTCCGTGTTTTATATATATAGGAGTTTTAGAGCATCAGCTTGAAATTCTCTAAGCAAAACATAAGATGTCCATTTATAGTCATACGCCTAATATATAGTACAAAAATTAGATATATAAATAATTGAGTTTATCAAATGATGATAATGTTGATTAATATAGCTAAAAAGATGCAGGTAACACATTTTTATATAACAACAGGTAGTAGGTGCACATACACATGGCTTCTTACACAGTAATTAACAACACATACAACACTTTTTGCTAAATGATCTTCTATCTCAGCTAAACTATCTGCCGTCATCCGGTGGTTGCAATAGATGGTTTCTTATGCTATCGTACCCGGTAGCTGTGTTGTTAGAAGAAGAGCCTGTGCCAACATCAATGCTAAAATAGTGGGTAGGTTCAGTGAGCAAGTACTCGGTCTCTTCTGTATACAGATTCGCCTTTTCCCGTTGACGCTTTTTCGTAATTCTCAAACCCTCCAGCTCCATTGCCACTTCCTTCATAGAGGGTCTATCCTCCCCACTTACAGTCAAGCACCGCTTTACAAGATTAGCAACTTCTCTTAGGTCCTCAATATTGTCATCGTTTACAATGTGATTGTCAAGAATTTGCAGTAGGCGATCCTCTTTCACTGTAGAAACAAATGACGCAGAAAGATTTTTATCACTTCCTATCTCATCGGACAAAACTACCTTCTTTCCTGTCAATAGTTCTGCCAAAACAACACCAAAGCTGTAGACATCACTTTTTTCTGTTAGTTGGCCAGTGTGAAAATACTCAGGGTCCAAGTACCCGAAAGTTCCCTGCACCAAAGTGGTTACTTTTGTTTGATCAAGAGAAATTTGCCTTGAAGCTCCAAAGTCAGCCACTTTTGCAGTGAGGTTATCATCTAAAAGTATATTTGCAGTTTTTACATCTCTATGAATAATTGGCATAGATGCTTCAGAGTGTAAGTATGCAAGCGCTCTTGCAATTTCTACAACTATCTTCAAACGATTTTCCCATGTAAGTGAGGACAAGCGACTTTTGTGATGAATGTGGTTAAAAAGGGTTCCATTTGTGATGAATTCATAAACTAATAAGGGCACTTTTGTTTCAAGACAACATCCTAATAGCTTAACCACATTCCTATGATTGATTTGGGTAAGTAAAAATACCTCGTTTATGAATTGCTTAGCTTGGCTATGATCAAAACCTTTGGACTTCTTAATGGCAACCACTTTGTTACCTGGTAATACTCCTTTGTAAACAGTTCCATTACCTCCTTGGCCAATAATCCTACGCTCATTGTAGTTGTTAGTGGCCCTTTTAAGCTCTTCTATGCTGAAGATTTTTGTTGGCGAGTCTATGTGATTTGAGAGTTGTTGTTGTAACATTAAGCCACCATTTTGTTGGAATACTTTCTCCTTGAGCTTGATGAGTTTTCTTCTTTTCAGTCCCCAGTATATCGAAAAACCTCCCAAGAGCAATAGTGAGAGGCCTATGCCAATGCCTACAATGTTAAAACAAGCATTTCGATCAAAATCAATACCATTGTCTATTTTACCACATATGCTTTGACAACATTAATTAGTAATGTTATATGCTAAATTATTATCGGCCGATACTTATCTCACAATGTTAAAGTGTCAGTTTCAATTAATTCTTAGATTTTGTTTGGTTCGTAGAATATACCCAAAAAATGAAACGGTTATTTTTATGGAATAGTCATTTTTTTCATTTTGTTAAGGACAAAGGCGAAACTAGGTCCCCCAAATTTTAAAACGCTCTCCTAATTTATTTATATTTTTAAAAAAAAAATTCCCTTAAAATCATGTTTTTTGCCCCTTCAATTTTTTTTATAGCTTCCCCACACCCCACCAAAGTTCCAAACCCCCCCCCCCCCCCCCCCCAAAAAAAAAAAAAAAAACTAGTTCCGCCTCTGGTTAAGGACTGACTCCTAGGAATAATTATTCCTTTCCTTTTATTCCTATAAAAAAAATGAAAAGAATAATCATTTATGAGGAAAGGACTGGTCAACATTTTCTATAGTAATGTTATCTATACCGTTAATATATTATACCAAAAAAATAAAAAATAAAATTGGGAATACGGCGTGGGTTCTGAACTCTGAAGTAGAAAACTTAAGGCCTAGCAGAGAGATTGATTTAAATTAGTGGATGTGACAATCAAAAAAGGAAGATTTGAGCGGTCCAAAAACCGGATTGACTGTCGTGTCGATAAGGCCAGGATGCCTCAAACAAAATACTCAAGAGAGTTGGTCGAAGATCAGTCAACTAAAAAAGTTTTGACCCATTTTTATTCATTTGTATGTCGTTGTGTTTTGTTTGTTTCTGATGGTAGTTTCGTAATATTTTGTAAGTAGGATAAGGGTTTATCATTTTTTTTTTTTGAAACAGGGTTTATCATTGTAACCTATACAAAAAAAAAAAAGTATGATTGTGACTTGCTTTTAATAATTGTCCGTCGAATAAAACTTTATCTCTTTTAATAATTGATTGGATTCTAGTTCTTCCTAATGAATTCCAAACATCTCTAAAATGACCCCACCCATAGACCTTTGAGGGAAGATGGATCATTTTTGAAAGGTTTTTTTTTTTTTTTTTTAATATCTAATTAATTATAAGAAAATAATATTTTTCTTTTTTAAAAAATAAAAAGATAAAAATACTTTTCAAATATTATTAATCGAATATTCTAGAACTGAGAGAACTTTGTTCCTTAAAAATTGATCCAATCACCTCATGCCTCTTTAAAGATAGTCAGAAGTGCTTGGAGTGTTGGACAACCCTGTCAATGATTGCAAGTTGATCCCAAACACCTCCCTGGACCGTATTTATTTTACTTTCTTTTCTGTAAATTTTAATTATCAAGCAAAAAGAAAAAGACAAAGACCCAAAAAAAAAAAAAAAAAAACAATAATCATAATCATAATTACTGATCTAAAAGTTTCAAATTCAATTCTTAAGTACTTACCGAGTTCAATAGCGATACTCCTGTAATGGGTGGCTATAGGACGGCATCCGGTTCCATTTTTCATGCCATCACCTTCGTATCCCTTGGGGCAATGACAGATGAAACTCCCCATAGTGTTGGTGCATGTCATATTGCAGGGCTTTGAAGTTTCACACTCATTAATATCTGAAACACAGCGAAGTAACAATACAACCAACTTGTAACCTATATGTAATTAAATGCAGCCTAAAAAAAAAGAAAAAAAGAAAGCATAGTGAAAGTCCCTAAGCAGACTCCAACTAATTGTTTATCACAATTTATGCGGAATTGAAACAATAAAGCGATAAAACAATTCAACAAAATATGTAAAGCAATAAGCAATAAATAACACACAGAATTTGGTTACGAAGAGGAAATCATTTAGAGAAACTCTCTAAAATGTAAAACCTCTCCGGGGCAGCCAAACCTAGGAAATCAACTAACTCAGAAAAAAGATAAAGGATTACAAGATGTTCATACTCACAAAACCTTTGCTATGACACGATCTTGTATAAAACAAGCGACCCACTCGTCTTCTACCGCAATAGCCCTTTCCAGAGACAGCTGGCACAATCTTTCTACGTGATTTCCTTTCACCGGAACTCCGGTTGACTTCACTTCAACAGACGACGAACAATGATGAACATGGAACTAAAACACTCCAAGAGAGAGAACTTAATCGTTCTATATCAAAGACCCTCTTGGCTCACAAAGGCGAATTCTAGATGCAGAATTCGTAACCTCTACAGATCTGTAAAGATCTATATATAATTACATAGACTCTTAGTTCTAGTTAAACTCAAATACAGGATAAATTAACCCTAGCCGCAACATACCGTTCGGACGGTCACTTGGCGCGTCCAAACGGCTATGTAAAAATAAAGGCGGAATGTGAGTTTTAACATGGGCCGTCCGGACGGTATACATGGCCGTCCGAACGGTCCTAGGGCAACATCGCTTACTTCCATCTTCTGGTGCGGCGCGTTCGGAGGCGTCCGGACGGCTAGCGAACGGCCAGCGAACGGGACACTCGGGAATTAGTACTGGGAGTTGCAGCACGTCCGAACGGTCACTCTATCTGTTCGAACAGGCTTCGAACGGCTAGCGAACGGCCTTGCGAACGGTGTCCTCGGGTTTTAGTGTTGGGAGCCTTTCACTGCAGCACGTCCGGACGGGATAAATGGCCGTTCGGACGGTCCTTGTTCCCATGCACCCTTCTATGCCATGAAGCTGCTGTACGATCCTCCGAGAGATGCGAGAAACATAAAAGAGCGATTTACAATGTTTTGATCACCGAGAAATAGCCAACTAAAAATAACTAACACATAGGAAACGAGATGTTTATGATTAATTACCTTGGCAACCACTAGGGAGTTATGGGTTCCCTTTATAACCAGAGGGACAATTGCAACGATAACCAGGGCCGTTGGTGGAATTATGACATTCGCTAGGCTGTGCCTTACATGCATAGCTTATCAAATTTTTCTTAGCATCTTGGCATGTCTCATTCCCAACTGCCCAATCAAGCACAACAGGAAAAGTCTCTCTGTTCCGTAAATTTGCAAGATCCGAGGAGGAAAAGTTGTATGCTCCTTCTTCCGTTACAAAACTATAACCACATGGATTGAAGTTGCTTACTTCCGAGTGGTTGTTTATGCTTATAAGAGCCATAGCAAAACTTCTCATTCCTTGTGTAATATAAGTCTGGCAACACCCAATGCCATTGCAAGACCCGCTACGAACACTCTCAATACGTTTACAGAGTGACAAGCATCCAGTCACGTAATTCTCCTCCGCCAACATACCTTCAATAGCCGCAACAGTGTCGCAACCGACTCCAGTGAACTTGTTCTTCGTAGATGAGATGAGAAAGTACTTCAGCGTTGGGAACTCGTAAACGCTCTCGCTGGCGTTATAGCCCGGCTCGTTGGGGCAATCACGGGCTATGGAGCTCGAGACTCGTATTTCACCATCCAATGATATGTTTAGGACCGTTAGATTGCTGGGGCTCAGAAATGGTGTTGAGTTGTTACAAGTGATGAGAAAAGATGGATCAAGGTAACATCCCTCTGTTGTTCCAAATGGGTAGGGGATTTGAAGCGATCCACATGTTCTGATGCAGCTTGAATTGGTGGGTTCTGCTGCTGCTATTGATGCTAAAATTGTGGCCCCAAGTAGCACTTGCTGCAGAAGAATTCCACTCAGGCCCATCACTTTGCCTTCTCTGTATCTTCTCTTTTTGTAAAATTTCTTTGTGCCTGGACAACTGATATATATAGTCTATATTGAGTGATGGATGTTCTGAATAAAAGTCTCCGATTGGTTGGCAAGGACGACGCAGAGTTGGACTGGGTCTGCGTTCCGCTGATTGCCACGTTGTTGTTTGAGGCGATAGTGATAGTGCTCAATAAAATCCTTATATTTATATTTATATATAACTATTTATTTAATTCTTCTTTTGTTACGATTGTCTATTCACAATTCAAAGTCTTCCTTGCTGGCTAGTCTTACACTTTAATTGATGGGATCTGATGCTGCTGTTTTGTTTTGTTTTTTTTTTAAAGGAAAAATATTTCAGTCTCATCACAAACGTAAACGCTTTTTCATTGTAAAATAAAAAATTCTGATAAAATCATAGCTGAAACTACAAAATTATAAGTTATAAATAGGGAAAAGTATAAAAAAGCCTCCCAAACTACCTGTCGTTTCCAATTTAGCACCCTAATATTCAAAAAGTAATAAAGTAGCCTCCCAAACTACCAAAATGTAACAAAAATGTCACTTATTTTTTTATATTCCTATAATACCCCTATTCTTTTAACAAATAAAATAATTATAAAAAAATACAATTTTTTAAAAATACAAAAAAACAATGGGCTAATAAATATAAAAAAAAAAAAGTTTTTTGGAATAAATAAATATTCGCCCATTATTTTTTTTTTGTTGGTTTTTTTTTCAATTAGTTTAATATTTTATTTGTTAAAAGAATAGGGGTATTACAGGAATATAAAACAATAAGTGGCCTTTTTATTGCATTTTGGTAGTTTGGGAGGCTACTTTATTATTTTTTGAACATTGGAGGGCTAAATTGTAAATGACTGGTAGTTTGGGGGGCTTTTTTATATTTTTCCCTTATAAATACTTACATAAAATTCAAAATTTAAATCCTACCTATGATAATAATATCTACTATTCATGACTAATTTTTAATTATAATATCAAATATCTTCCAAACAGACTGATTTATCTCAATGCATATGCTGCTTCTGCTATGGCTGCTGTTGATGCAAAAGTATTCCACCACGCAAGCCCATCACTTGCTTTCTCTTTTTTAAATTTCTTTGTGCCTACCTGGCCTCCTCTTCTACGGCCCCAAATTTTTTAATTTTTTGTTTTAAAAAACAATAATTTTTTAATATTTTTATTTCTTTTTAAAAACAAAAATTTAATTACAAGATAATTAATATTGACATAACATTTTATAAAGTTTTGGATAAAATTTTAACAAAAGATATTATTTTTGTCTTTATAAAAACGATAAGGGGAAATTACACTTTACCCTCTTAAAGTATCCACCCATTTTCACTTTTGCCTTTAAAGTTTAAAATGTAACACTTTACCCTGAACTTTCAAATTATGGCAATTAACCCATTTAGCCTAGTTATTCCCAAAATGCCCCCATCACATTTTTTTTTTTAAAAAAAAAAATCCAAAAAAAAAGAAGAAAAAATCAAAAAAATATGATGCGGCCACCACATAGGTGGTGGTTGGCCACCCCGTTTTTCCTGGGATGGTTCGGCCACACCCAGGCCGGCCGTCTGGGGGCGGCCGAGGTGGTTCGGCCGTCTGGGCCACAGGGGGTGGTTCAGTACACAGGGGGTGATTCGGTTGTGAATAAAAATTACATTTTATAGATTAATATGATTAAATGAAAATATAAAAATATTTTTGATTTTCCGTACACTCGTCAAACGCCGAAAAATGTTTTCATCGTAAAATAACTTCCTTAAAAATATTTTACACCGAAACAAAAGGAACCTAAATTCTACCATTTTTTTTTTAATATATATCACTTCAGCTTCATTTTTTATGCGTGTCTGTAGATAATATGCCTCGGACTCTCTGTCATTGTGTGGCCATTATTCGCTTCATGATCTTCTTTTCCTATTACTTTTTTTTTTATTATTATTATTTGCTTTTCCTATAACTTATATATATAGTGGTCTATTCATAGTTCAAAGTCTTTCCTCACTTTTACGCAATTTTTTTTAATATATATATCACTTCAGTTTCATTTTTGATGCGTGTCTGTAGATAATATGCCTTGGACTCTCGGTCATTGTGTGGCCATTAATCGCTTCATGATCTTCTTTTCCTATTACGTTTGTTTTTTTCTTTTTCTTTTTCTTTTTTCTATTTGCTTTTCCTATTACTTATATATATAGTAGTCTATTCATAGTTCAAAGTCTTTCCTCACTTTTACGCAATTTTTTTTAGTATATATATATCACTCAATTTCATTTTTGATGCGTCTGCAAATAATATGAACTCTAGCTCAGTCATTGTATGGCCATTAATCGCTTCATGATCTTCTTTTCCTATTACTTTTTTTTTTTATTTGATTTTCCTATTACTTATATATATATTGTTAGTTATTTTATAAGTAGTTGGCTATTTTTCGGTAATCAAAACATTGTAAATCGCTTTTATTTATGTTCTCGCATCTCTCGGAGGATCGTACAGCAACTTCATGGAATAGAAGGGTGCATGGGAACAAGGACCGTCCGAAGGGCCAGTTCTCCCATCCGGACGTGATGCAGTAAAAGGCCCCCAGCACTAAAACCCAAGGGCACCATTCGCAAGGCCGTTCGCTAGCCGTTCGAAGCCCGTTCGAACGGACAGAGTGACCGTCCGGACGTGCTACAGCTCCAGTACTAAATCCCGAGTGCCCCGTTCGCTGGCCGTTCGCTAGCCGTTCGAATCCCATCCGGACGCCTTCGAACGTGCCACACCAAAAGACTGGAAGTAAGCGATGTTGCCGTAGGACCGTTCGGACGGCCATTTATACCGTCCGGACGGCCCGTGTTAAAACTCAGTTTCCACGTTTATTTTAAGTAGCCGTCCGGACGAGCCAAGTGACCGTCCGAACGTTCTGTTGCGTCTAGGTTTAATTTACCTTGTATTTGAGTTTCAATAGGACTAAGAGTCCGTGTGATTATATATAGATCTTTACAGATCTGTAGAGGTCACGAATTCTGCATCTAGAATTCGCCTTTGTGAGCCAAGAGGGTCTTTGATATAGAACGCTTAAGTTCTCTCTCTTGGAGTGTTTAGTTCCATGTTCATCATTGTTCATCGTCTGTTGAAGTGAAGTCAACCGGAGTTCCGGTGAAAGGAAATCACGTAGAAGGATTGTGCCAGCTGTCTCTGGAAAGGGCTATTGTGGTAGAAGACGAGTGGGTCACTTGTCTTATACAAGATCGTGTCATAGCAAAGGTTTTGTGAGTATGAACATCTTGTAATCCTTTATCTTTTTACTGATTTAGTTGATTTCCTAGGTTTGGCTGCCCCGGAGAGGTTTTACATTTTAGAGTGTTTCTTTAAATGGTTTCCTCTTCGTAACCAAATTCTATGTGTTCTTTATTGCTTATTGCTTTACATATTTTGTTAAATTGTTTATTGCTTTATTGTTTCAATTCCGCATAAATTGTGATAAACAATTAGTTGGAGTCTGCTTAGGGTCTTTCAATTGGTATCAGAGCGGGTTCACTTTTTGTTTGGATTTATTTCCTAAGTGTGATCCTTAACTCCGTTTTTCAAAATGTCTCATACTGTTGCACCAAATTCTCTTCCCGTCTTTGACGGATCAAACTATACACTTTGGAAAATTCGTATGAGGGCATATCTTAAATTTATTGATGTTTGGCATATTGTTGAATCTGGATGGTCTATTCCGGATAAAACAACTGCTGAATGGACAACAGTTGAAAATCGTGCCTCCTCTGCAAATGACAAAGCATTACACTCCATCTTCACGGCTGTCACCATGGAAGAATTCTCACGAATTTCTCGATCTGTGATAGCTAAAGAAGCATGGGAAACCTTAGAAATAACTCATGAAGGAACTGAGGTTGTTAGAGCCTCAAAACTTCAGATGTTAGTCTCAAAGTTTGAAGAGATTAGGATGCAAGAGGATGAGACTTTTGATGAATTCTACTCTAAGCTCAGTAGTATTAGAAACAATACTATAAATCTTGGAAAGAAAATGTCTGATGCAAAAATAATCAAGAAAATTTTGAGATCCTTACCTACTAGGTTCTTGCCCCAAATTGCTGCCATAAACCAGAGAAAGGACTTGGATACTATGAGAGTAGAGGAACTAGTAGGGTCAATTCAGACGTTTGAGCTCTTGTTGCCTCAACCAAAGAACTCAAAAAATTTTGCTTTTAAGACCAAAACTGCTGGTAAGGAAAAATCTGGAGGTTCAACAGATGAGGATTCAGGAGATGAGGAGGAAATTGCCATGATAGTTAGGAAATTTCGAAAATTCTTCAAACCGAAAGATGGAAATTTTAAGGGTAGAAATTCAAGAAATCCTGAAAATTCTAGGCATGATGGTAGAGATAACCTCCAAGATAGGAATACTGTTGATCAGAAGGATAAATTTCCTAGTGGTCCTAAGTGTCATGAATGTGGGGGTATTGGTCACATCCGGGCAAATTGTGGAAATTTGAGAAACTCAAAAGGTAGGGCTTTTAATGTGACTCAAAGTGATGAGTCAGACAATGAAGAAAAAGCTGAAAATGTTGCTAATTATGTAGCTTTTGGGGTTTCTTATGAGAGTGAGCATGAGGCTAATGAGTGTAACTCTTTAGATAGTGATTATGGTATTTGTGACAATGAATCAGAAGAGGAAGGTGATCTACAAAATGCTTATAATGCTCTATTTTTGGAATACAATAATTTGAAGAAGTTGAATAAGCAAACCTTGCAGAAACTTAAAGAAGTTAATCTTGAAAAGGATAAACTGTCTAGTACCTTGAATGATTCACATGCTATTCATGATATCTTGAAATCTGAAAATGATAGTTTGATTGCCAAAGTGAAATCCTTAGAGAGTGATCTTAATGATTCAAGAAATCATCTGAACACATTCTCTAATGAGAAACTTAATCACTTGTTGCATAATCAGAAACATTCATTTGATAGAACTGGATTGGGCTTTGATAAATCTGTTGTTTCTTCTACTAATG
>CM017328.1:12025230-12038650 GCA_006937295.1 Carpinus fangiana | reverse complement strand
GCCTGCTTAGGGGGTGCCTTAAGACATCATGCACGATTCTGACATAGGTCTTGGGCAAGATCTATTCAGCTTACGTCAGAATGAAGCCAAGCGATGTGAGATCGGCCTATAGGGTGTCTCGAACCGAGATTTGGCCCCGCGGAGATGCTTTTGAGGCTGTAATATTGACAAACTCGAATTAGAGCTCGAGAGTCGTTGCTTACGAGGCACACAGTTGCTGAGTCCGCTTACCTACAGTAGCAAATAATGAGGATCAAAAGGACTCGTCTTCTTGCACCTAATGCACAGTCTAGACCCATCGCTCTGATAGAGGCAAATCTGCCTAGAGAGTAGTCGCTTGGCAGCTGTGAAGCTACGTAAGCACTTCACAAGCCTTCAAGGCATTTATTCTTGGCATAGATGGGTGGAGATCGCTGCTACGAACAAATCTCATCTCAATTAAAAACTTGAAGCACTCTTACCGATGCCTCTCGACGAGTACGCGTATTTCACAAGATCCACCATCAGCCAATCTCACTTAGTCTAGATGATCTACCATTCGCAACGATACGAGATCCTTTGAAAGTGTATACTAGTGGCACCTATGTAAACCACTTAAATTGAAGAATGTGCACCGAAAGTCAAGAAATCAGGTAGTCGTTACTAAGAAGACAACGCACAGCTGTGCGGACAAAGTATTGCCCGTCGGGACGACGTCAATACCCTACATTTGCAACTACGCCAAGTACATAGCCTAAGCTCCAGCATAATGATATCACAACAAGTTTTAATAAGCCAGAGGGAGTTGTCACGTGTGAGGTTTTTGCCTTTCATGATCGTGGCTCTGTCAGTTAAGTGGGATCTTATCTCTCGTGGCATATTATACCTGGCAAAAACGGCTTTGGATCGCGCTTTTACTCCAACGTTTGCAATGTCTAAGCCTGTAATTCCCAAAGCGCAGCGTGCTATAATACGGCCCGATTCATTGTCCCTCGATGTAGTGATGATCACCGATGATCCGATTCCACTTCCGAAAATCTCTGCCAGTGAGCACCCCGTCCGTGGGCCAATGGCCGCAATCACCAATGGCGAGCTCACCTGGGGTGAGAATGTTACAGCTGAGCTTGCTGGTCTCAAGACTCCCGTGCCTTAGTACGATATTGCAGGGATTGTTGTCATGGCTTCACCAGACTCACTGTTTCAGGCTGGATCAGAAGTCTTTGCCCGCTCGAGCTTTCTATGCGTAGGACGTGCACGAGTATACTCAATATTGACATCGCAGGATATCTCAGGGGAAGAGATTTCATGCGCGCCCATGTCTTCGTAGACTTCTTCGCAGGCGCTCTTTGTTCATGCTGGTCTTGAGCTCGAGGCTGAAAAAGGTGCAAAGGGCAAAAGAGTGTTCGTGACTGCCACATCAGGGGGTGCGGGGGTATAGCTTGTGCAACTTGCGAAATGGGCCGCCGTGCATGCTGTGGCCACTTTTGGAAGTAAAAATGTACGCAAGCTCGAACAGTTGAGAACGGACGAGGTTCTTGAGTACAGGTCGAAGACGTGAGCGAGTGAGCTCGAATGGTTGAGGATCAAGCTGGTCTGGTGGTTGACTGTATTAGTGGTACGTCTTTGGCAAATGCATGTTCTGCTGTCAAAGACAAAATAACGCTCATTAGTGTTGCGCAGCCTACTTAGGAGACCAAACTGTGAAGAGCTCTTCTTCATCAATATCAGACATATCGTAGGACTGATGGAGAGTGGAATTGGAAAATCTGCGGTGGATAGAATTTTCACGTTTGATCGTTTACAAGAAGCATTTGAAAGAGTTTAAAGCGGTAAAGCGTCAGGAAAGGTTGTACTGGACGTGATAGATGCGGCTTAGGTCTAACATAAAGTTACCATGCTTTATCCCACATAAATCTAAGACATGAATAACCCCTGAGTATAATCTCTCCTGAGGACACGTATAAGTGAGGATGTGTGTGAAGACATCTACCTTTTTTTGGCTTTATAGATTAGTAACTCTCTGCAAACTGGCTTCTTGCTCTCAAGATAGGCCCCCAACGCCAGAGAGTGATAAAGGCAAAAAGACAGCCTATAAGAAGACCACGAAGTACACTATTCCCACAGCCAATGCCTAGATTCACAAAAAGAGGTTTTGCAAAATGTACAGCTCCACCCGTAAATGCGCTTCGGAGGAATGTGTTGGCCGCAAAGAGACTGGCCGCGTGACGAGGATAGCTAAGCGGCAGATATAAGAAGATGAGCATATACAGAAGTGCACACGAGCCTGAAAGTATGACTGCTCCGAGAGAAGGTACAACCCAGCTGATGTCTGATCGAGAGCACCATGCGAAGATGAAAACACCGATTGGCGCAGATACAGAAGCGTATATTCCTGGTATCAGTCGGTGCTCCAGTAGGCCAATGCCGTGAGTTGTTGTGTAAGGCTCATAGATGTGGTAAACGAGCATAACATATATGAGTAATGCAATTGAGGACCCGATGAGTAAGAGCTGAACGTTGTTCCTACCATGCCAGTATCGAATCCATAGATATCGGAATAGACTAGTGGGAAAGATTTAAAGAACGAATGATATGACAGCGATCAGTAATAATAATAGGCTTTCAGTCATCGACCTGGGATACGATATACTTACGAGGAACCCATAAAGTAGGGCAGTATAGAGATTGATGGACGCAATTGAAGGGTCCAGTATTGTGATCCAGAAAGGAGTCGTCAAATATTGACCCAAGAGTGTCAGTATATTGATATTCTTTTGCTTGATCTCAGACTCAGAAAACAAATCACCACGACCAGTGACTATTCTTAGACGTTCTGCTCATCTCAATAACATGGTTTCTGGATTCGTTTCAGGGAAAAAGAAGACCAGCAATAGCCAGCAAAGCCCTGAGACAATCAAAGTCTCGTACATTGTCCATCGCCAAGTAGATTCTTGTACAGCAAAACCACTCAGCAAAGGTGCCAGTCCTGGACCACCAAATGCGAAGAGCCCCCATGAAGCTAAGGCATAAGGTAGTTTTCGCAGATCGAACAAGTCTCCGGAAGATGCACCTCCAGTTGCTAGGACTGGCCCGCTAAGAAAACCCTGAAGAAATCTGATTACCACTAGACCAGGATAATTGGACACGGTGGCAGCCGCAATCGTGACACAAAAGAAGAGTGACAGGGACGATAGGTATGGGATATTGCGACCAAGACGTGGAATCTCAGACATGGGACTGAAGATCAAAGGTCCTGTGCCCTGGGACGGGTTAGATTTTGACGTTCGGGTTATACATGATCTCAGCTTACAATTCCAATAAGGAACATGGAGAGCACTAGAATTGACGACTGATCGGAAGCTCCCCAACGCTCGCGAAAAAAACTCTCTGCAGGTGTTATGATCGACGTGGCGCTGTAGACTGGCATCATCATGAATTAGCTATAGCAACCCTCCAAGATCAGCCTGCTAATCTCTCACCAGCAAACGTAAAAAAGCAAATTTGGAACTGAATGAAGCATTTCTTGGTTGTTGAAAAGTTCCTCGGGTTTTGCGGGTCTTGCTCAGTATACCAGTCTACTGCCACTTTCTCGGCATTTTGTTTGGTGACACGCCCGATCCCGACATTCCTAGCTCCATTCGACTGACTAGCAGCTGGGGAGATTTTATAAACTACCCGCAGGTAATCTGGTAGTATGAATACGTTTTTCTCTTCTCGATGAGGTAATATCGTAGGTCCAATAGCAAATCTTAGCAATTGGCCAGCAGATGCATCTCGGAAAAGGTCTATCATCATGAAATAAACAATTCGAACTACTGATAGATTATGTCTGGTGCTCAATTCTTGGGAAAAGTGTAGAGAAGGAAATATATTTATGTCAGTGGAAACGACGAGACATTCAGGCTAGCTCACTAACTGTCTTGTTCCTTTTGCCTCATCAAGCAAAGATTTGACTGGCCATTCGGGAGATCAGCTTGAAGGGTTTGATAGCGCGAGAAGAGAGAAGGAAATGGGGTGGAGATTGATAATAATCGCGGTGATCGCAAGTGTGCAGCTTTTATCACTTGTCACCCTCAGAATGAGCCGTGTAGCCTGTAAACCTCGATGTTCGATTCTGAGCCTAACTTTGATAGGAGTTTCAGGCCGTCAAACTGCACGCTCTATACTTCATCGAGAGTTTCACTCCGCTCTACCCAGAATTCGTAAGCACGATGACTACAAAAAAGGCTAACCAAAAGTGAACGTTAGAGCTGAGCAAGCTCAGGCCAAAGCGGAGTCAGTTTCCCAATCAGGAATAGAACACAACGCCAATATCTTCGCCAAGGTGCTACGTATCAAATTGGTTCCTGGCCCCCACTTTTAATCAAGTTTGAAGATCGCTCAATTGCTACGAAGAAAAACCGAAAAAGGGATTCTGCGCGGCCACCTCCTGCGCCAGAGTCTGATCTAGGTGGATTTGGGATTACGCTGACCCTGTAGTTCTTCCAGACACAGCAAACATACATTGAGAAATCAAGCAAGGGAGTCAAACCCTTATTACGGGAATGTCTGACCTATCATAACCTATACTGCTCTCCAGCCAATCGAAGAGATCCATAATATCTTTGTCGGTACTCTATAAGTTATAGTGATCATTTAAGACGCACTTCAGGCCGAGAATGAGGAGCGTGAAAAGAAAGATCCAACGTAACATCCTAGGTTTGGTAAGTGTATTTGGCCAAGAAGAGGTGAATATATCAGTCTCGCATGTACATAAATTATAGGTTTCCAATGCGCAATGTCGTATACAGAAAAAACTTTCCATGGGAGAAAACTGCATGCAATATTTATGGGCTGGGCAAAATCATGTGTTTAATCTTCGCTAACTCACGCCCATTTGTCCATATTTTTTCACTTTGTAGCGCGTGCATCACCTGTAACCATCACTGTTTCGAATATCATAGTGTTGCAATCTGACACAACCAGCTACTTCACAAACTTGGGAAACATATCTAGAGGTGTTCAAGGTATCAAAACAATCTTTCCTCGTCCTACGCCTCTTGAATGACATAGATCATATGCTGTTGGAGCTTCATTGAAAGACATGACTCTGGAAACGATACCTTTCACGCCAAGGGAAGTAACGGCGGTTGTAATGCGTTTCATGCTTGCTTCTGATGGCTGAACGATGAAGAAAGACGCTCGAACATGTTCTTTCCTATTCGAAACTCTCAAGTCGCGGTGTTCTTGGACAAAATTCCAGCTCGCCGAGTCGACAGAAACCAAATTCCCGTTCGGACTGACTAATCGCCAACAACAACGCAAAACATCTGCACCCACGGTATCTATGACAGCATCGTATGCAGCTGATGCAGGAAGATCACCGTACTCAATGGTCTCTTCTGCGCCAAGTGATCTTAAGAACTCTTCATTCCGCGCGTTTGAGCTCGTAGCCGCAACGACATGACATCCAGCTGCGATTGCAAATTGCACGACAAGTAAGCCAACAGCTCCAACCGCACCAGTGACAAGAATGGATTTGTCGTTTGTGGTTCCAGGAACAAGCTGAGCGTGGTCAAATAATGCTTGGTCAGCGGTAAGGCTGCTTAACGGCAATGCAGCGGCTTCCTCCCAGGATAGGTGTGCTGGCTTGAGATAAACTTCCTCGAACGTGACCAAAGCGTACTCTGCCCATGTACCTCCGCGGCGCGCATCAGCCATGCCATAAACTTCGTCGCCTGGCTGAAACCTTTTCTCTTCGGCGTGAATCTCGACGACGATCCCGGAAAAATCGTTACCTAGCTTCGCAGGATTTGATGCGTAGAGTTCCGGCCATGTAAGGCTGTCGCGTATTACCGTGGTAGCCTTAATCTGAATAACAAGCTCACCAGCTCGTGAGACGTGAGGTCTTGGCACATCCTCGACAAGTTGTAGTGATAATGAGGTTGGAGGCTCAGTTGAAGAGTATACAGGGCATCCAGGTGGAGGCGGAAGTATTCGGATAGCTTTCATAGTATCACTGCTGCCAATGCGCAATCCCACAGCTTGGCTGTCGTTCTATCTGCTGATAGCCTGACCGTTGCTCACCAATTTAAATCTCGCTTCACAAAAATAGTGTTTTATACGGAATGGATTGAGCCTACCAGGCCTGTAATTTATTGTTGCGTCCAGCGCGGGGGAACGGCTCTTATCGGGCGAATAGCCTATTTTTGTTAGCCGACTCGGGTACGCGGTAACTCCGTCGGCGAAAAGCCTCATTGGTGCGCCTAGAAAACGCCTTCCTCAGCTTAGTTAAAAAGCATATCTAGATGGATTTTCCGCTTCATACTTGGAGGAGACTCTTATTTTATATTACCAAGACGGATTATCAGAGCGCAAGCAGATTTAGATAATGCGGCCACCAAATTATCGTATGCGAACTTTTCAAGTACATATCGTACGGGATCACGTCGGGATTCGAGACAAGAAAACGACGAGGATTCAGAGAACAACACAGCCATACTGGTCAATCCAATCCAGTATCGTCTCATGATCAAATATCTTAAGTCCAGTTGATATAGTGATAAACTAAGATCATGTACGCATGTATTAAGAGCAATTAAAGCTATAGTACGAAAGCCAAATTTTGATAAATGTTACTTAACACCATAGGTCGCTCGCGCCCTTAATGTTGTTGCAGTCTGCAATATCAATTGCAAAAGTGTCCAAGAGCCCTATTAATGTGTAACTAGATGCTGCTGGTTGTTATAGCTTGGCTTTAATGTCTCGGGTTTGAGCTAGACGAGACAGTAAGAGAAGTATGGAGGCCAAAAATATGGTGGTACCGGTGTAAATTGAGAGACTCAAATATCCATGATTAACAACGACTCCAGATATGGGTGTACCAAGGAGGATACTGCAAAGAAGTCAGTTGGATCGGCGCAAATCATAACAAATGACCAACCCCAGTGAAAAAGCTGTTCCAGTGGTTCCAACAACAATGCCAGCAACCTCCTCGCTAGCCAATGTGGTGGCACAAGCAAACTGTAAACTCAAAACAGCCTGTTGACCATTAGTGAAATGCATTGAACACGACTCCCGCTATGACGTACCCCAGAAGAAAACCCATATACGGCAGCCCAAATAGTGATGCCGGTGGTACTTGTCGCAGATGACCAGCAAAAGCCAACAATCGCCGCTGTGAATGACGAGATGATCATCATATTAAAACGCCCAAAGCGATCGGCTATAAAACCAGGGAGGATACGTCCGAAAAGTGAAGCGCCGTTGAGGATAGAGATCAGATAGTTAGCCAAGTCTGGTGCTAGGCCAAGCTTCTCCGCATATACTGAAATGTAATAGATAGGCGCAAAGAAGCCTAGA
This sequence comes from Carpinus fangiana, assembly GCA_006937295.1. Lineage (NCBI taxonomy): Eukaryota > Viridiplantae > Streptophyta > Magnoliopsida > Fagales > Betulaceae > Carpinus > Carpinus fangiana. Next base: position 12,031,330 of record CM017328.1, on the reverse strand, counting down.
TAGTAGATGAAAAGTCCCGCGCACAGAAGGATAAAAGGCGGACTATGGAGGACCGAGAGGTCCTTTGATTTTGATCTCTCATGCTCGTCTTGTTCATCCTGTTCAAAATCATGGCTGGACCTCTTGAGTAGTATGGGAGGTGGCCTGACAGTAAAGATAGCTATGCCCAAGAGCGGTATCATAATGAAGCCTGCGGTACGAATGGACCAACCGAAAGTGACTTCATCATGACGGAACAATTGATCAAAGATGACAGGCCAGATAACGCCACCCAACGAAGATCCTGCAATCGAAATACCCGTGGCGGTACCTCTGTGCTTAATGAAATATTTAGGTATAACGCCAGATGGGGGTATGATCACGAAGCACATCCCGAGACCTAAGAGCACACCCTGTGTGAGGAAGAGCTGGTAATACTTCGTACTGAGTGAAAGCATGAAGATTGCGAACAGCATAGCAACGGATCCAAAAAGCATGGGTATCTGTAGAGAATAAACTTTTTTTCCCTAAATACAGAATAGTGCTGTAAGAAAACTTACCCAGGAGCCAAACTTGTCCGTAATGAAGCCTGCCGGAAAACTATAAAGAAAGATGGAGAAATTTGCGAACGACCCAATCCAAGATATTTGAAAAGCAGACTTGTCTCGCAGTATGTCTTGTGCGTAGTAGTCCTACGTGTATGAGCTCTAGATCCCAATAGGCACAGTAAGTATATGTACCTGGAACACCCCGAAAGCGTTCAAAAAGCCAACAGTCACAAACCATGCCATGAAAGCACCAACTACTGCCAAACTGGAGCGGAGGGTAAGTTCTCTCATGGGTGGGGTCATTTCTGCGTTACTTGGCGACCCGTCGTTGCTGTTGCTATCGTTGGGGGTTTCAAGCATTTTGATGGAAAGTGTGCTGATATGCAAAAAGTATGTAACGATAATGAGTGATCCAGCCCCGTCTAATAAGCATTTCAGAAGTGTGTTGATGACAAACAAAGATCATTATATGAAAACGTTGAGAACATGCGGGATGGTGCACGGACGAGCATATCACGGACATGCCGTGGGAAGTCCGACTCTATGATTCAGCGGCGTTACGGTATGATCCGGCAATCAAGAATTAAAGGAATAAAGTCTTACGTGCTCTAATCGAATCTTTTTCCGTAAGCTTGACAGAAATTTGAGCAAGGCACTCGTTATGCGCTGAGGACTGCACTAGCACGAAAGCTGGGTCGCATACTCACTTAGATACCCGCTCATCGACTTTTTACACTACACATGGATGGAACGCCATACAGTCCTATTTGCTCAGCAACTCTCTTCCACCAGGCTTGACGGTAGATAAGAAAAGGACATTCACGCGCTTTCTTGATCAGCCTCCCGCGCAATGCTCGCAATGAAATCTATATGAATGTATTCAAATGTATCAGGTCAGAATCTTGATCGCTGTTTATTGAATAGTAGTGTCTAATTGAGCGAAGAGCGCGTCCCACTCTTGTGGATCTATATTTGAACCTGTGTCAAGATAGTCGTTCCACAAGCCATCAAACCCTAAATTAGTCGGCTGTAATGGCTCAGAGACTAATTCAGACTGTGCCATGTCGTGCCTCAATGATGTAACCCCATTCACAACCGAATCAGATAGACTTGTTCCCCCTTGAGCAACCCCCAAGTCTTGTGTTTGAAGTCGTGATTTATTGTTGTGCATGACAGTCCTTAATGCGTCAAGAAATATGCCAGCAGACGTGGAATATTGCCTTGCATCCTCAAAGATCATACACGCTGATTGGATTTCTTTCTTCCTTTCTGCTTCTTGACCACCTGCGCGATTAATGCCGAGATCCATTACCAGAACCACGAGAGCACAAAAGAAGTGACGCAGAATGCCTACCAGTCGGAGATTCACTTTATCAGAAGGCGAATCAGTCCGCGAGCTAGACACGCAATCTCTGAGTTTTAGCATACTTTGAGCAGCTTGGAGACATGCATTGCGAGAGAACGTGTAATGTGAACTGTGGGTCGCACGAAGTAAGAATGGTAGATGCAATTTGCAGCGCCTGGCGTGTATCGTTAGGTTGACAAGATGCCGTTGCAAAATGATGCGCTTTAGTGTATCTCCAGGCTCTCGGATGTTTTCGTCCATGCTTAAATAGGGTGGTAAGTCATGAAGCAGATCGTCAAACCTTTTGTCCAGTACAAGAACCGTATCCGTATAGCGTCGATAGTCCATGTTGAAGAAATTCAGATCCCAAGTAATATCCGCCACTTCGCGGCAGACCTCGCCAATAGGAATGCAGTGTAAATAATACGACATGGTGGTAGCTTCTGATAAGGGACGGCTAAAATCAGCTGGCATCACGGCCAGATCTTCGTCGTTGATATTCCGTGGTTTGCGGACTCTTATGTGTTTGGGATTTATGTTGTAAGTGCCCTCGTGGGGCCCACCATTAAGTGAAAGATTCCTAGGAGGAGGTCAGTTGAGTCTCACAACATGTACCGGTGCATCAACTCACCAGTCAAGAGCAGTAAGATGCCACCATACTCTGCGGCGCATCTCCTTTGCAATAATTTGCTCTCGAGATTGTTTATGATCGTCCTCTACCATCGCGCTATCAGTCATATGCACACCAATGTCCTTGGCCAGTGTGATGGCATTTGCATGCAGGAAGCGGACATTGGTTGAGAATGCTTCGGTATGGTAGAGTAAAAACGCCAGAATGATATTAGCTTGTACTGTTACTAAATCCGCAGATTGTGAGCGCCATGCCTGCTCTAGCAAGTCCAGTGCTCCTTTTAAGCAGTAAGTTGCAACGCCGACCGCGGCGCGCGAGGTAATGACGGCGAAGCTCTCATGGCTCTCTCGACCCCAAGCTTTGAAAATGGTGGCTGTGATTCCCAGAAGGAGTGCAACATGACTGAGTTGATAGGATTGTCCTTTGCGAATCCGATCATACAGCTGAGAGAAAATGGTGTTGACACTTCCAGAATGAATGATATGGTGTAGAGTATCGTCACGCTCTATGTAAAGTCGCACTAGTCTTCGAGATTCATCTAGTGTCGGTATCAGAATATGGTTACCATTGATCGCACCTAAGGACGCCTGGTCGATGATCTCTTGCGTTGGCACAATGCGAACAAAAATCTGGTTACTCAAATTCGGGGTTCTACTTTTGTCTTCTGCACCAATTGGTTGTAATAGTCCTGACTGGCTGGTCCAAGCCAGCGCGCTATTGAGTTCCGGAGCGTCTTTTTGGAGAGGTGTTACGGTGGAGTGTCCACTCAAAGCTGAGGATGAAAGCTCTTTAAAACTTCCCCGGCGCTGCAGCACAATTTCTTCCAGTATGTGGAGACGAGACTTGATGTCTGTATTCTCAGCACGAAGATGGTGTAGATCAGCCCACTCTGCGCGCTGTATTTCCCCTTGTGATGTTGTGTCAATAGCGCGCCTCTGTGAGGTGTACACGCACTGTGTGTCTCGGGATTGGCAGTTTGCGCATGGGAGCTGTCGGTCGCAGCGTAACTTTTTTCTTCGACATTGCTGGCAGGAGACGGGCTCCTGCCGTTTAACACGCTCTGGAGGCATGACTGAAGTTTTATTTTATCAAGATAAAGCTGCTGAGCGGAGACGATTCTTTTGAGTTTATTCGACGGACTTGCCACGGAAGGTCCGATAAGAAAAACGAGCTCGTAAAAATAAATAGGTTACCGTTAGACTACAGTATAAATACCGCATATAAAAGGGTATATCCTCCTTATAGGCCTAAAATCCTTATACGCCCTCTAAGAAGTATACTATAATTTATTGAATAATTATGAATTTATCTACTTTTATAGTAGTATAGTTCTACTAAGAAGATAGTCGAGTTATAAGGGCTTCGTAGCAGGGAACTAAATATAAGGGGTATTTATAATTAAATTACTCCTTATAGGGCCTATTCTATAGAAGAAAATAGTGGTTAGGCCCTAGGGTTAGACCTATTAATACTGATGGGGCCGGTACTATAGTACCGGCGCTTTTACGTTAGTAAGAAATTAGGGTTAGGAGGGAAGTCTAGCGACTATATAGTAAACAAATACTACTTAGATTCTATAAAAGAAAAAAGACCTCGAGATACTATATATAAAGCACCTTTCGTTTCCCTAGTATAGAAGAAGAAAACTTATTAGGAGGAGGGGGAGGAGGGTTTATATATCCGTTAGCTAGCCGCTAAGGTAGCCGGCGTTTAGCTATCTATCCCGAGGCTGTATATTAGGGAACAGCATATATATAATTCTTACGTACTATATATCGGCAGATAGGAAATAAAGTGGGAGCTAAAAATCTGCGTAAGCGGCGCTACTCGTTCCTTTACCGGGGCGGCGGTTTGGGTTAGGGTTAGGGGTGGGTCGGTCTCGGCGGCCGCCGCATAAAGCCTTTTATTCGCGCTATAATTAGCTAGCGGGATTTAGGGTCTAGGCGTCCGCTAGCCTTAGCGGCCGCCCCCCCCCCCTAGGGCCTTTAGTAGCCCCCTAAAAATACCTAAATTTCCCCCTTTATACCCGCGCGCCCCCCCTAAGCGTAAGGGATATAGCTAGGTCGGGTTAGGGTAAGGAATAGTTTAGGTCTTATAGTAGTATAGGGAGGGTTATACCTATACGCTTAAGCTATAGCCTACTAAGGCTAGGCTAGGTTAGAGAACCTATACTATATAGAGAATATAATAAGCGGTATAAATATAATAATACCTTACCCTCCTTAGTAGGCCCCTACTATCTAACCTCCCTACCCCCTAGAGGTAGATAGTAATACTATAGCGCCTATACTAGCCGTAGCTACGCGTAGGACCTAAGCTATATAGGTAGAAATTCCTCTAGAGACTAAAACTAGTTAACTATAACTATATATAGACCTAAACCTATCCTCCTTATAGCCGCTATAGCGTACTACCTATATAAGGGGAAGCCTTAAGACTATAATACTACTAGTAGGGTTACTAAGTTAAGGTTATAAGTATATATATACTATAATATAGCTTAGCTCTAGACTAGGTACCCTCTATAAAGTAGTATATATACGCTAAAGTAAGAGACTCTAGCTACTAAAGAGACCTTTTATCCCTAACCTTTAATATAATAGGGGAAAGCCGGCTAGATCCCTTTTTCGTTAGTAAGGCCTTAGCGTTAGGGTTTACTCGCACCTTTATAAGGGAGTTAGACGGCTACTATTATTAGTAGCGCTCTATTTAATAGCGTAAGTAGATATTCTTTCGTTAATTCTAGTTAGTATCTTCCGTTCCGAAGGAAGGTCGACCGTAGGGAGACGATAGAAAGGGTTTTAAGGGGAAGGTAGTATCTTCTATTCCGAAGGAAGGTCTCCCGAAGGGAGAGTCTATTAGATAGTAGGGAGGAACGTAAGTTTCTCCGCCGAAGGCGTCGTATTAGGGTACGGGGGGGCGTCTATTATATAGAGGGACGGCGATCCGGAAGGGTCGGAAGGGGTAATCTTATTTTAATCTTAATTTACCGGGGTATCCCTGTCTTTAATTTCCTTTTTACCGGGGTTTTAATTAACTTTACTAGGGTTTTAATTAACTTTACCGGGGTTTAATTAGATTAATCTTATTTAAAATTAAATTAATTTAACGTAAGATTAGACTAATTTTAACGGTTCTAAGAATAGTAACGTTTAGCCGGCTCCGCCGGCCAGAATGTGGCGTACTTTTAACGTTAAGCCGGCTTCGCCGGCCAGAATGTGGCGTACTTTTAACGTTAAGCCGGCTTCGCCGGCTAGAATGTGGCGTGTTGTTAACGTTCCCTAACCCCTAAGCCGGCTTCGCCGGCCAGAATGTGGGGTGTTTTTAAGGTGACTAACCCTAACCTGATAAAGACGGCTTCGCCGTCTAAGAATGTTAGGTATTTTTTTAGGGTTAGGGTTAGGGTTAGGGTTAGGGTTAGGGTTAGGGTTAGGGTTAGGGTTAGGGTTAGGGTTAGGGTTAGGGTTAGGGTTAGGGTTAGGGTTAGGGTTAGGGTTAGGGTTAGGGTTAGGGTTAGGGTTAGGGTTAGGGTTAGGGTTAGGGTTAGGGTTAGGGTTAGGGTTAGGGTTAGGGTTAGGGTTAGGGTTAGGGTTAGGG
>CM017328.1:11960618-12018922 GCA_006937295.1 Carpinus fangiana | reverse complement strand
TTTTTTTCTTTCTTCTTTGATTGCTGTGCTTAATGATCATGTGGTTGTGTAATTCTGCATTGCTTGTATGTAGTTAGGCATGGGTTTTCATCTTGTTTTAAAATTTTTCTCATGTCCAACTTTCCATGCACACCATGTGTTTGATAAAATGCTTCAACGGTTTTCCTTGAGCCATTTGCTTTGATTCTTCTCTTAGTTTGCTCTTGTTTAATGTCCCTAATGTTTAGGTGATGGCTGTGAAAAATGATAGCTTGGTTCTCACTTGGTTATACCATGCTATATTTTCACAAGTTGGCTTTATATGATGATACTTGTTATCATTTTTTTTACACTATGCTATATATCTCTGTTTCTTTATACACTAACTTGGTGTTACGAGGGGTGTAGGTACAATGGCTGATTCTTCAAGGAAGCGTACAAGGGCACAACTACCATACAGTGACCGGTTCAAAACTAAAGCAATGATGAAGCTGTACAATACCCAGTTCAAAGACAAAAGAGTACTGATGGAACGAAGTCGACTTCGTCAATGATTTTGGTTTCATCCCACAACTATTTGCCAACCGTGGGTGGATGTTTCTCATCCCAAATGAAACCACTCGGGCTTATGTGAGCATGGTTCATGAGTTTTATGCCAACATAGAACCAATTGATCAGCATTCATTCACTACATATGTGCACTCTCATACTTTCACTGTGGATGGTGATCTCATCCGAACTATTACGGGTGTCCCCTTTGTGGAAGAATCGCCATATCCGTATATGCCTGATTTCTTTCCATCTAAGGATACTATGATGGAAGTTTTTGTGGGAGGTCCTGTTCCCTGCTGGCCAGTTCAGAATGCTTCCACATGCATTGCTGACTTCTCCGCTCCCATGAGGATCCTTAGTCGCATTGTGTCATGCAACTTATGGCCTATTGGACATTATTCTGACTTTGGAGTTGATAGGGCTGCCTTCCTATATGCATTTGCCACTGAAGTGCCCATTGATTTTGCCTCTCACGCCATCCGGCTCATGCTTGCAGCTTTTGAAGATGGTAATCTCTCTCTTCCCTTTGGTGGTCTTATTTCTCACATTTTTGCACACCTAGGGATTGAACCAGAAGAAGGTGAACCTGTTATCACCTCCATTGCATCTTTCGATAAGAGGACCATTTCCAAATCATCAGGACAAGTTGATCGCCATATTAGGCGACAAGCTGCAGCCAGAAATCCAGACATTGCAGGAGCTTCCTCAAGTAGCACTACACCCATTCCTCAAGATGCTGTGCCCATGTTGCTTGAAAAAATTTCAGTATTATCCTCTCAAGTACAAGCTCTAAGAGAGAACATGAACAAGCTAAGCACCACACTCTAGGGAGAGATGGACAAGCTACGCACCTCCCTCCAGGGAGAGATACAAGTCATCAAGGATTTTCTTACCCAAGGAGATTAGGAGTTGTTGTGGAGGCATACCCTTTGACTTTTGTGATAAAAAGGGGGAGTAGTTGTATTTTGCTCAGAGGGAGTATTTAAAATGTTCAGGGGGAGACATGTTACATTTTATGTTTGTTATTTCTATTGACTCTTAACTATGGGCTATTATGTTTTGTTGGGATAATTATGCCGTTTGCATATGGTTTATTGTTTTATCACCGAAATGCCAAAGGGGGAGTTTGTTAGTTATTTTATAAGTAGTTGGCTATTTTTCGGTGATCAAAACATTGGAAATCGCTTTTATTTATGTTCTCGCATCTCTCGGAGGATCGTACAGCAACTTCATGGAATAGAAGGGTGCATGGGAACAAGGACCGTCCGAACGGCCAGTTCTCCCGTTCGGACGTGATGCAGTAAAAGGCCCCCAGCACTAAAACCCGAGGGCACCGTTCGTAAGGCCGTTCGCTAGCCGTTCGAAGCCCGTTCGAACGGACAGAGTGACCGTTCGGACGTGCTGCAGCTCCAGTACTAAATCCCGAGTGCCCCGTTCGCTGGCCGTTCGCTAGCCGTTCGAATCCCGTCCGGACGCCTCCAAACGCGCCGTACCAAAAGACTGGAAGTAAGCGATGTTGCCCTAGGACCATTCGGACGGCCATTTATACCGTCCGGACGGCCCGTGTTAAAACTCAGTTTCCACGTTTATTTTAAGTAGCCGTCCGGACGAGCCAAGTGACCGTCCGAACGTTCTGTTGCGTCTAGGTTTAATTTACCTTGTATTTGAGTTTCAATAGGACTAAGAGTCCGTGTGATTATATATAGATCTTTACAGATCTGTAGAGGTCACGAATTCTGCATCTAGAATTCGCCTTTGTGAGCCAAGAGGGTCTTTGATATAGAACGCTTAAGTTCTCTCTCTTGGAGTGTTTAGTTCAATGTTCATCATTGTTCGTCGTCTGTTGAAGTGAAGTCAACCGGAGTTCCGGTGAAAGGAAACCACGTAGAAGGATTGTGCCAGCTGTCTCTGGAAAGGGCTATTGCGGTAGAAGATGAATGGGTCACTTGTCTTATACAAGATCGTGTCATAGCAAAGGTTTTGTGAGTATGAACATCTTGTAATCCTTTATATTTTTACTGATTTAGTTGATTTCCTGGGTTTGGCTGCCCCGGAGAGGTTTTACATTTTAGAGTATTTCTCTAAATGGTTTCCTCTTCGTAACCAAATTCTGTGTGTTCTTTATTGCTTATTGCTTTACATATTTTGTTAAATTGTTTATTGCTTTATTGTTTCAATTCCGCATAAATTGTGATAAACAATTAGTTGGAGTCTGCTTAGGGTCTTTCATATATAGTGGTCTATTCAAAGTTCAAAGTCTTTCCTCACTTTTATGCAAATTTTTTTTAAACATATATATCACTTTAGTTTCTTTTTCGATGCGTGTCTGCAGGTAATATGCCTCGGACTCTCGATCATTGTGTGGCCATTAATCGCTTCATGATCTTCTTTTCCTATTAACTTCTTTTTTTTTTCTTTTTTTTTTTCTATTTGCTTTTCCTATTACTTATATATATATAGTGGTCTATTCGGAGTTCAAAGTCTTTCCTTACTTTTGCGCATTTTTTTTTAATATATATATCACTTCAGTTTCATTTTTGATGCGTCTGCAAATAATATGAACTCTAGCTCAGTCATTGTGTGGCCATCAATCGCTTCATGATCTTCTTTTCCTATTACTCTTTTCTTTTCTTTTCTTTTTTCTTTCGCTATTTGCTTTTCCTATTACTTATATATATATTGGTCTATTCAGAGTTCAAAGTATTTCCTCACTTTTACGCAACTTTTTTTTAACATATATATCACTTCAGTTTCATTTTCAATGCATGTTTGCAGATAATATGCCTCGGACTCTCGGTCATTGTGTGGCCATTAATCGCTTCATGATCTTCCTTTCCTATTACTTCTTTTTTTTTAAAAAAAATCTATTTGCTTTACCTATTAATTTTATATTATATATATATAGTGGTCTATTCAGAGTTCAAAGTCTTTCCTTACTTTTACGCAATTTTTTTTAATATACATATCACTTCAGTTTCATTTTTTATGTGTGTCTGTAGATAATATGCCTTGGACTATCGGTCATTGTGTGTCCATTAATCGCTTTATGATCTTCTTTCCCTATTACTTTTTTTTTTATTATTTGCTTTTCCTATTACTTATATATATATAATGGTCTATTCAGACTTCAAAGTCTTTCCTCACTTTTACACATTTTTTTTTTAATATATATATCACTTCAATTTCATTTTTGATACGTGTCTACAGATAATATGCCTCAGACTCTTGGTCATTGTATGGCCATTAATCGCTTCATGATCTTCTTTTCCTGTTACTTTTTTTTTTTTTCCTATTACTTATATATATATATACTGGTCTATTTAGAGTTAAAAGTTTTTCCTCACTTTTACGTGTGAGTAGAGTAGCCATTTTTTACTTCAAAAGTCTTTTATGCTTGTCTTATTTATCTTTTAAGAGCATGTTTGCTTTTTTTTTCTTTTACTTGAAAAAGGGTACAAGCGAAAAATACAAAGAAAAAAAAAAAAAAAACCGAAAAAAAATGTGAGCTTCCTTATAAGATTCAAAAACAAAAGATAGTGGTACAAGTAATCGAACCAAAATAAGAAATGAGCCAAATAAAAAGTTCAATTCTCTTAAAGGTATCACCTAAAGCGATTTTAAAGGCAAAAGAGCACAAAAAAGATCACAAACCCTAATTACAAGTATTAGAGCCTAAAAAGTCTAAACTCATATGTACCCTAGCAAAGAACACTATAAAAGGATAAACCACCCGAAGGAAGTGGATATGGAAACAATACTAGTATAATCTGGATCTGGAACCAAATAAAATGGAGTGTTATCTCCAGAAGCACTAGTTTACGCTGCAAATATCATCCCTTAAGTACAAAGGGGGACTAAAACACACAAAACCCAAGTTAAACAACAACAAATACATGGAAGCAAAGGGAAAAATAGAAAAGTAAAAACAAGCAAAAATATAATAGAAAACTCAACAAACAGCAGAGATGTTAGTGACGAAAGTGGAGGAGTGGCTGGATGAGACCATTGACTAAGCATGGGTATCACAAGCCAACGCATGAGATTGTGTTTGAAAAATAGCTTTTTTCGTATTTTGGCGAGATCACAAACCTAAAAAGGTTCATAAACCCTAATTACAAGTATTAGAACCTAAAAAGTCTAAACTCATATGTACCCTAGCAAAGAACACTATAAAAGGATAAACCACCCAAAGGAAGTCGATATGGGAACAATACTAGTATGATCAGGATCTGGAACCAAATAAAATGGAGTGTTATATCCAGAAGTACTAGTCTACGCTGCAAATATCATCCCTAAGTACAAATGGGGACTAAAACACACAAAACCCAAGTTAAACAACAAAAAATACAAGGAAACAAAGGGAAAAATAGAAAAGTAAAGGGGAAACTTCACTTACCCTCCCTGAATTTTGGCCACTTTTGCAGATACCTCCCCAATATTCAAAACCTCTCACTTAGGTGTATCAAAGTTTGGTTTTCTTTCAACTACGTGTCGTTTTGGGAACGATGTAGTTATGGAGTCAAGGGTAAAATTGAAATTACGAAAGATTTTTTGTACGGAAGGGGCAAAGTGAGAGAAAATCAAAGTTTGATACACTTAAGTGAGAACTTTTGAACATTGGAGGGGTATCTGCAAAAACCGCAAAAGTTCAGGGAGGATAAGTGAAGTTTCCCCAAAAGTAAAAACAAGCAAAAATATAATAGAAAACTCAACAAACAGCAGAGATGGTAGTGACGAAAGTGGAGGAGTGGCTGGATGAGAACATTGACTAAGCATGGGTATCACGAGCCAACGCATGAGATTGTGTTTGAAAAATAGCTTTTTCTCGCATTTTGGCGAAACATTTATTTTTTGGGCTTTTGTGAAAAATGTGTTTTAACCATTTTAAGTACTAAAAGTAGTTTTTAATCTATTTAACGCAATTTCCAACGTCCTCTAAGTAAAGTTTGAAAGACAATTTAAGCAGCCGTGCCTTTCAATAGTTTTCTGTCTAGCGTCAAGTCTCAATATATATTTTGTATCGTTCCTTTGCCACAAATAATTCATCGAAATGAATAAATATAAAGTTTGAACTCGAGGCATTACTGATTTTCCTGAAACCACCATGCATTGGGAGTGATTAAGACATTGACTAGCCGCCGAACAGGAAATGGAAAGAAAATGAAACTACCGTGATGGACAAAAGAAAACAAACAAAAACATGTAGAAGAAGACTTGGGCAATCCAATGTAGTACAACTTAGACTATTAAAGCAATGTTGTGAACAAGCAAATTTTAAAATCAACTCCCTTTAATGTCCTCATGATCATCTTATTAACTATGAAAATCATCACAGCCAATCTTTTCCTACTAAATGTGCGTTTGAGATTATAATTTCATAAGAATAATCTGCGTTTTTAAAAAATATCGCAAAATGTAAAACGTTTGGTATTGCGACTTAAAAAACACTTAACCTAAAATAGGAAGAAAAAAAAAATCTACAATTTCTATAAGCATGCTATGATGTGCTTATTTGAAAAGGCACCAATTTAAACCAAAATTATGATTTCGCATAATAAATATTTGATAAAAAATTATTTTTAACATGTTTTACCAAACACCTTTGCGATTTTAAAAAGTACCAATTTAAAAAAAAAAAAATTAAAATCACACTTGTTGAAACTGCACTCCCATGTTAAATTACCAATTATCCCAAAAGTTTAAGCTAATATGTGATGACCCCCACAGGCAAATCAATTAACTAGTAATTAATTTTTCGACTCATCATCCCAGTCATGTCCCTCACGGAACACGCTAGACCACAGGGATTTCACCTTTTCCGTCACAACGAGAAAGGTACAACAGAAGACTTCACTAAAACTATGAGAATTAGAGACAATAAATAAAACATTACACAGCAAATACCAGAGATAAAATACTACATCACCACAATATCATAGATCATTATCAAATGTACTGGTCATCAGACCATCATTAGGAAAAGAGATAAAACCTCAAAATTACAATACATCAACACAGTTAAAAAAATTTGGCGGCAGGAATTTTATTGTCGTTTCAATTGACCAATGGAGTAAATTGTCAAAAAAAAAAAAAAAAAAAAAAAACCTTAAGGATTAAAATTTTTTTGAGTGTTTACCCAAGGTGTTTAGATATAAATTCTCTAGAATCAAAGTGTCATGTACTACTGACTAAACCTTTTTTTTTTTTAGATATTTTTAAATGATATCAATGAATCATATATAAGACATGTTAGGTGCTATAGCTAGTTGATTTGAATAGCACACCCTTAAAATATTGAATGAAACGTACATGAACGAAAGCATCGTTTTTGTCTATCAGATTACTACAAATACCATTTACTAGACAATTTTTGAAACTAAATGGTCTATTTGATTTAGAAGTAAACAACATATACTAATAAAGCATTTAACCAAAAAAAAGAAAAAGTTATGACATTAATTTTATGTGCTAAACTCATACGACTTAGTCCTTGAACTAGTAAAGCGTATTAGCAACGGCGAAAAGAGTGGTCTTAATCAGTTGAATGAACTCATACGATTTTATTTGCTGCAACGCTAATCAGAACCTTCAATGATAATTGCATAAAAGAGGGAATTAAAAAAAAGGGAAACTTCATTGAAAATCCCCAAACTTTCATCCGTTTTGAAATACTCCCCTAAACTTCAAAAACTCTAAATTTAATTAGTCCCCTGAACTTTCAATTACTCTCAATTTGAACCCCTACGTCAATTTATCTGTTAAAAATAAAAAAAAAGACCAAAATATCCCTGATTTTCATTAAAAAAGACGTTTTATAAGTTAAAATTTTATACAAAAGTTAATGGTATAAAACGTCATGTAATGTTTAAAATCTGACGGATAAGTCTAAATTGAAAGTAATTGAAACTTCAAAGTACTAAATTAAGAGTTTTTTAAGTTTATGGGGTATTTTAAAATGAATAGAAGTTTGGGAATATTCAGTAAAGTTTCCAAAAAAAAAAAAAAAGGAAATGAAAGAATTGCATTGTTCGTTCGCTTTGCCAAATTCCAAAAGTGGAAAGAATTATTCTTTTTTTTTATTTGACCTCACCATTTTTTGCAAATGGAAATTAACAGAGTTTTTTTTTTTTTTAAAAAAAAAAGAAAATTATCTCTTCATTGATATAACAATTAAGGAGTTTGTTAGGGATTCTCCCCATAATGTTCTTCCAAACTTACGTAAAACATAGTTTAAGAAAAAATAAAATTGTAGTACCGTTTTTTTGTCAACAAATTAATTTTTATGAGTTAATATTTAGGTTTTAATGCTTTAAAACTTGTTTTTGGATTCAAAACTAAAACCTAAGGGTGGAAGGTTAACTCTTTGAGGATGGTATCACCCAAAATAGATTTGATCTTCCTAAATTTAGTGCTAATGCCTCAATTTTGGTGCTAATACCTAAAAAAAGGGTGGTGAATGCTACTACAATTTTATTTTTTTCTTAAATCACATTTTACGTAAGTCTGGAAGAACCCAGGAGAATACTATGGGGAGAACCCCTAACATTTTCCAACAATTAAATTGGGTAAAATATTCTGTACAATGCCAAATATATAATTTAAAATCGTCACTCTTCAAACATTATCTATGACATACACAATAGCCTCTCGGGTTATTATAAGATAATATTTATGAAAAGTCACCGTCTCAATCAATTTCAGACCTACAACAAATTTCGGCGAATCACGTCTCGATCCAATGCCAGGTCCTTGATTCCCTGACTTTTTTTTTTTTTTTTTTTAATCTATACTACTAGTGCTTTATTAATCACAATCCCTTCGCTACCTTTACCATAGTGACAATAGTTTTTTATGCTTGATAACTCATCCATCATTGGTTTATGGTTTACTCTTAGGAAAAGAACCATAAGAAAATAAAAGATCGACCAGAAATCAATTCCATTATTCTTAAGGATTCATAAAAGCAAAACCTAAGAAAACAAATAAAATTTCACCTCATATATTGTTACTAAAAGCAGATATAGAGAAAATACATTTTTTTATTTAAAAACAACGAAAATACAATAGCAAAAACCCAAATACACCCTCACATGTTACACGTGCCATCGCCGGCCAGCTACACGCGGCTAAAAAGTACATCAATGACCATTGACACACGCGCCCTAATCGATCTATGGTAGAGGCGGAAAAAGGAAGGTTGAAGGGAGAAAGAGAAAGGGAGCAAGGAGAAGGGAGTGGTAACTCCCTCCCCCATTCTATTATGCTCTCTTTCTAGGGTTTGGCGGTTACAATAAAAGACTACTTCTAGTGCTTCCCTTTTAACTTTTTTTTTTCTTTTTTCTTTTTTAATTTTCCTTTTTTACTTTTGTTTAAAGTTCTTTCTATATATTTTTATAAATTTTAAAATAATATTAGTGAGATATATAGACAAGTGTCAGTTGCTGATTGATTTAACCAGTAAGCCCGTAAAATATTCAATGAAACGTGGAGGAAAGTACCATATTACTACATATATACCATCTACAAATACAAATAAAGCATTTAACAAAAAAAAAAAAAAATTGCCCTCTTTGATAGGGATCGGATGAGACTCACTGGCGGCTTGATTGCCCACCATGTATCCAAGAGGCAGCAATTGCTAATTTCAACAATTTTTGAAGTTTATAAGATTGGTATGAAAAAAAATTTAAAAAAAAAAAGAAAAAAAAAATTGTATGGAAAATTTTCCGTGGTTTGCAAAAATAACAAATAGATCCATACTTGCACTCAGCTTTCATCTAATGTTTTGACATATACCATCAAATGCCACGCCCATATCAATCAAATTATAACACATGTTATCTGTAATGAAAAAAAAATTATAAATATACAACTATATATATAATATACAAAAATTTACAATTTAAAAAATCTCCACCTTTCCTTAATAAAATTTAATTTGAACAAATCGAAATAGCTGAGCAAAAAATTTCCAATTCGGCCAATGTTTTATATATATATAGGAGTTTTAGAGCATCAGCTTGAAATTCTCTAAGCAAAACATGAGATTTCCATTTATAGTCGTACGCCTAATATATAGTACAAAAATTAGATATATAAATAATTGATTTTATCAAATGTTGATAATGTTGATTAATAGAGCTAAAAAGATGCATGTAACACATATTTTTATATAACAACAGGTAGTAAGTGCACATACACATGGCTTCTTACACACTAATTAACAACACATACAACACTTTTTGCTAAATGATCTTCTATCTCAGCTAAACTATCTGCCGTCATCCGGTGGTTGCAATAGATGGTTTCTTATGCTATCGTACCCGGTAGCTGTGTTGGTAGAAGAAGAGCCTGTGCCAACATCAATGCTAAAATACTGGGTAGGTTTAGTGAGCAAGTACTCAGTCTCTTCTGTATACAGATCGGCCTTTTCGTGTTGATGCTTTTTCGTAATTCTTAAACCCTCCAGCTCCATTGCCACTTCCTTCATAGAGGGTCTATCCTCCCCACTTACACTCAAGCACCTCTTTACAAGATTAGCAACTTCTTCCAGGTCCTCAATATTGTCATAGTTTACAATGCGATAGTCAAGAATTTGCAGTAGACGATCCTCTTTCACTGTAGAAACAAATGACATAGAAAGATTTCTATCAGTTCCTGTCTCGTCGGAAAAAACTACCTTCCTTCCTGTTAATAGCTCTGCCAGAACAACACCAAAGCTGTATACATCACTTTTTTCTGTTAGTTGGCCACTATGGAAATACTCAGGGTCCAAGTACCCAAAAGTTCCCTGCACCAAAGTGGTTACTTTTGTTTGATCAAGAGAAATTTGCCTTGAAGCTCCAAAGTCAGCCACTTTTGCAGTGAGGTTATCATCTAAAAGTATATTTGCAGTTTTTACATCTCTATGAATAATTGGCATAGAAGCTTCAGAGTGTAAGTATGCAAGCGCTCCAGCAATTTCTACTGCTATCTTCAAACGATTTTCCCATGTAAGTGAGGACAAGCGACTTTGATCATGAATGTGGTAAAAAAGGGTCCCATTTGTGATGAATTCATAAACTAATAATGGCACTTCTGTTTCAAGACAGCATCCTAATAACTTAACCACATTCCTATGATTAATTTGGGTAAGTAAAAATACCTCATTTATGAATTGCTTTGCTTGGCTATGATCAAAACCTTTGGACCTCTTAATGGCAACCACTTTGTTACCTGGTAATACTCCTTTGTAAACAGTTCCATTACCCCCTTGGCCAATAATCCTACTCTCATTGTAGTTGTTAGTGGCCCTTTTAAGCTCTTCTATGCTAAAGATTTTTGTTGGCTCTATAGAACCTGTGTGATTTGAGAGTTGTTGTTGTAACATCAAGCCACCATTTTGTTGGAATAATTTCTCCTTGAGCTTGTTGAGATTTCTTCTTTTCAGTCCCCAGTATATCCAGAAACCTCCTAGAAGCAATAGTGAGAGGCTTATGCCAATGCCTACAAATGTTAAAACATGCATTAGGACCAAAATCAATATCAATTTCTTTGGTACCACATATACTCTGACAATATTAATGAGTAATGTTCTATACTATATTATTATCCCATAATTATCTCACAATGCTTACATGGTAGTTGCAATCAAATTTAATTATTTTTTAGACAAATCAAATAGTTAGTTAAAAAATAAAAAAGTATTGACTTTGACTTGCTTTTAATAATTGTTTGTTGAATAAAATTTTATCTCTTATAGGGAGTTTTCTCCATATTTTATTAGTGGATTCTAAATCTTTGGATTCTAGTTGTTCCTAATGGATTTCAGACTTCTCTTAAGTTAATGTGTTTAACTTTTGGGCTCACACTTTTTTGTTGCATCTTTAAGATCGTCAGACCAGCCGTGATGGGTTTCGAGAATGATGCAAATGCCCCATGCCTCTTTAGGGTGGCCAGACCTTCTAGGAGTCTCAAGAGTGGTCGAATCACCCCGTCAAGGGTTGACCTAGTGGTCCAACGACTTTCTTAGCCATGAATTTAATCAACTTTTCTTTATCCAAACTTCAACAATGCTCCATTGCTCCTTCGTCGGTGGAGAAGAAGCCAAGAATATTCATTTTACCCTTAACTTTATTAATAGCTTTTTTCTTTTTTTTTTTCAAAAAGCTAACAAGGCCGGAATTGACACTTGCAATTTTTGGTTTTTAAATAGAACTTTGGAGAAACTTTACAAAACTCTTATGGATTTTTATGCATTTTGATATTATTCCTCCAATGTTAAAAAATTTTAAATTTAGGGTATGGAACTTCTATTTTTTTGCACTATCCCTTATTCATTAGGACTTTCCATTAAATTTTGTAAAAATTCCTAAAATACCCATTTTTATTATTAAAAAAAAAAATTACGAAGATTCAGGCTTTGGTCAGGATTAATGAGATTTGCAAACATACCTACGCCCCAATCTTTCTAGAAAAAAGCTTTTTAAAAAAAATAAAAAATAAAAAATATAGGGGTATTTTGTGAATTTTGACAAGATCTAATAGAATATTCTAACGGAGTGGGAGATGAATACAAAAATTTAAAAGTTTGATACTTTAAATTAAAAATTTTTTGAACATTGAGGATAATATCAAAATACAAGCAATTTTTTAAAGTTTCCCCTATAACTTTTTATTCTTTCTTTGTATTAATGAAGGAAACCTTATCAAACCAAAATAAAGGCAAAAATTAATGTTCAGAATGGCAAAAGAATGGGCTAACTATATTTGGATATCATCATTACACAAACATTTCTTATAAATTTGGTTGGAGGAGTCCTACAACATAGCTTCTAAACAACTAACATGTGTTTTTTAGTATGTAAAAAATAATTGGTTTTTTAATAGGATGTGCAAATCTATCCATGGACTTCATAAATTATCAAGCAAAAAAAAAAAAATTATAATACAATTCGTAAATACTTACCGAGTTCAAGAGCAAGATTCCTCGAATTGGTGACAATAAGATGGCACCCTGTTCCATTTTTCATCCCATCACCTTCGTACCCCTTGGGACAATCACATTTGAAACTCCCCAGATTGTTGGTGCATATCATATTGCAGGGCTTTGAAGTTTCACACTCGTTAACATCTGAAAACACAGTGAAATAGCAATACAACCAACTTGTGATATATATTCTTGGAGCAAATAACTAAGCTCGGCCTTTAAAAATAAAAACAAAAACAAAAACGCATTGGAAAAGTTAAATTAGTGATTAAGTGATTAAATTTATTACATATTCTTATCAGTTTAAGCTGTTAAAAAAAAATAATAATGATTTAACATGGTATCAAAGCCAAATGTCTTATAATAAAATCTTGACTCCGTCAAATCACCCCTATTTAAATTACATATTTCATGTGTTGAGCTTTACCTATTAAAACAGAGTTTGAACCCGCACGTGAGAAGATGTGGTAAAATAATAATTAAGTAATTAAATTTATCTTTTTCTATCGGAGAAATAGAAATGAGATGTATATAATTACCGTTACAACCATCAACGAGGTATGGGTTCCCTTCATAGCCGGAGGAGCAATTGCAGAGATATCCACGACGGTTAGGGGAATCGTAACATTCACTCTGCACCGCCTTACATGCATAGCTTGTCAAATTTTGTTCTTGAGCATCCTTGCATGTGTCATTCCCAACTGCCCAATCAAGCACCACAGGAACAGTCTCTCTGCCCTGCATATTTATAAGATCCAAGGAGGAGAAGTTGAATGCCTTCTCTTCCACTATAAAACTGAAACCACAAGGATTGAATTTGCCTACTGCGGAGTAGTTGGCCAAGCTCGTAACCAACACAAAAGAATCAGTCATTCCTTGCGGGATAGAAGTCTGGCAACAACCGATGCCATTGCAAGACCCGTTAACAACACTCTCAAAACGGCTACAGAGTGACAAGCATCCAGTCGCGTAAGTCTTCTCTGCCACTGTACCGTTAATCATCGCAAGAGTGTCGCAGCCGACTGCGGTGAACTTGTTCCTCTTATGTGAGATGGGAAAGTTGTCTAGCCCTGAGAGCCACGAATTGCTGTTGTTTTCGTTATATCCCGGCTCGTTGGGGCAATCACGAGCTATAGAGGTTGAGACTCGCAGTTCACCATCGAATGATAGGTTGAGGACCTCTAAATTACCGGTGCCCAGAAAAGGTGTTGGCTTCTCGAACGTGTCATTACAAGTGATGAGAAAAGATGGATCGAGATAACAGCCGTCGCTTGTTCCGAATGGGTAGAGGATTTGAAGCGACCCACATTTGGTGCTGCAGCTAGGATTGGGTTCCGCTGCTGCTGCTATTGCTGCTAAAATTATAGCCCCAAGTAGCACTTGTTGCTGCAAAAGTATTCCACGCAAACCCATCGTTTCTCACTCTTGTTGTAAAAATTTACTGTTTTCTTTGTGCCCTGACAACCTTGAATGGTCTCCTCTTTATAGGGAAGGCACTTGACAACTTGGCAAATTAACGAGCAACTTGGCAATAAGAGGGAACATAGACGAAGTCCAACTCAGCTTCGTCCTTGCCAATCGTAGACTTGTTTACAACAATTATTTCTGCTCAAGTCGTCGAATATATATATATAGTGGTCTATTCAAAGTTCAAAGTCTTTCCTCACTTTATGCAATTTTGTTTTTAGTATATATATCACTTCAATTTCATTTTTGGTGCATGTTTGCAGATAATTTACCTCGGACTCTCGGTCATTGTGTGGCCAATAATCACTTCATGATCTTCTTTTCCTATTATTTTTTTTTTTTTTTTCTACTTGCTTTTCCTATTACTTATATATATATATATATATATAGTGCTCTATTCATAATTCAAAGTCTTTACTCGCTTTTACACAATTTTTTTTTAATATATATATCACTTCAGTTTCATTTTTTATGCATGTCTGCAGATAATATGCCTCAGACTCTCGGTCATTGTGTGGCCATTAATCGCTTCATGATCTTCTTTTCCTATTACTTTTTTTTTTTTTTATTTGCCTTTCCTATTACTTATATATATAGTGGTCTATTCAAAGTTCAAAGTCTTTCCTCACTTTTACGCATTTTTTTTTAATATATATATCACTTCAGTTTCATTTTTGATGCGCGTCTGCAGATAATATGCCTCGGACTCTCGATCATTGTGTGGCCATTAATCGCTTCATGATCTTCTTTTCCTATTACTTTTTTTTTTTCATTTGCTTTTCCCATTACTTATATATATAGTGGTCTATTCAGAGTTCAAACTCTTTCCTCACTTTTACACAATTTTTTTTAATATATATATCACTTCTACTTCATTTTCGATGCGTGTTTGCAGATAATATACATCGGACTCTCGGTCATTGTGTGGCCATTAATCGCTTCATGATCTTCTTTTCCTGTTACTTTTTTTTTTTATTATTATTATTTGCTTTTCCTATTACTTATATATATATAGTGGTCTATTCAGAGTTCAAAGTCTTTCCTCACTTTTATGCAATTTTTTTTTAATATATATATATATCACTTCAATTTTAATTTTTGATGCGTGTCTGCAGATAATATGCCTCGAACTCTCGCGGTCATTGTGTGGCCATTAATCGCTTCATGATCTTCTTTTCCTATTACTTTTTTTTTTCTTTTTTTCTTTTTTTTTTTCTATTTGCTTTTCCTATTACTTATATATGTATATATAAAGTGGTTTATTCAAAGTTCAAAGTCTTTCCTCACTTTTACGTGATTTTGTTTAATATATATATCACTTCAGTTTCATTTTCGATGCATGTTTGCAGATAATATGCCTCGGACTCTCGGTCATTGTGTGGCCATTAATCGCTTCAAGATCTTCTTTTCCTATTACTTTCTTCTTCTTCTTTTTTTTTTTTTTTCTTTTTTCTATTTGCTTTTCCTATTACTTATATATATATATAGTGGTCTATTTAGAGTTCAAAGTCTTTCCTCACTTTTATGCAATTTTTTTAATATATATATCACTTCAACTTCATTTTTGATGCATGTCTGTAGATAATATGCATCGGACTCTCGGTCATTGTGTGGCCATTAATCGATTTATGATCTTCTTTTTCTATTACTTTTTATTTTTTATTTGCTTTTCCTATTACTTAATATATATAGTGGTCTATTCGGATTTCAAAGTCTTTTCTCACTTTTACACAATTTTTTTTAATATATATATCACTTCAGTTTCATTTTTTATGCGTGTCTGTAGATAATATGCCTAGGACTCTCTTTCATTGTGTGGCCATTATTCGCTTCATGATCTTCTTTTCCTATTACTTTTTTTTATTATTATTATTATTATTTGCTTTTCCTATAACTTATATATATAGTGGTCTATTCATAGTTCAAAGTCTTTCCTCACTTTTACGCAATTTTTTTTAATATATATATCACTTCAGTTTCATTTTTGATGCGTGTCTATAGATAATATGCCTTGGACTCTCGGTTATTGTGTGGCTATTAATCGCTTCATGATCTTCTTTCCCTATTACGCTTGTTTTTTTTTTTTTTCTTTTTCTTTTTTCTATTTGCTTTTCCTATTACTTATATATATAGTGGTCTATTCATGGTTCAAAGTCTTTCCTCACCTTTACGCAATTTTTTTTAGTATATATGTATCACTCAGTTTCATTTTTGATGCGTCTTCAAATAATATGAACTCTAGCTCAGTCATTGTGTGGCAATTAATCGCTTCATGATCTTCTTTTCCTATTACTTTTTTTTTATTTGATTTTCCTATTACTTATATATATATATATATATAGTGGTCTATTCAGAGTTCAAAGTCTTTCCTCACTTTTATGCAAATTTTTTTTAAACATATATATCACTTTAGTTTCATTTTCGATGCGTGTCTGCAGGTAATATGCCTCGAACTCTCAGTCATTGTGTGGCCATTAATCGCTTCATGATCTTCTTTTCCTATTAACTTCTTTTTTTTTTCTTTTTTTTTTTTTCTATTTGCTTTTCCTATTACTTATATATATATATATATAGTGGTCTATTCGGAGTTCGAAGTCTTTCCTTACTTTTGCGCATTTTTTTTTTTAATATATATATCACTTCAGTTTCATTTTTCATGCGTTTGCAAATAATATGAACTTTAGCTCAGTCATTGTGTGGCCATTAATCACTTCATGATCTTCTTTTCCTATTACTCTTTTCTTTTTTTTTTTCTTTTTTTCTTTTGCTATTTGCTTTTCCTATTACTTATATATATATTGGTCTATTCAGAGTTCAAAGTATTTCCTCACTTTTACGCAACTTTTTTTTAACATATTTATCACTTCAGTTTCATTTTCAATGCATGTCTGCCGATAATATGCCTCGGACTCTCGGTCATTGTGTGGCCATTAATCGCTTCATGATCTTCTTTTCCTATTACTTCTTCTTTTTTTTTTAATCTATTTGCTTTACCTATTAATTTTATATTATATATATATATAGTGGTCTATTCAGAGTTCAAAGTCTTTCCTTACTTTTACACAATTTTTTTTTAATATACATATCACTTCAGTTTCGTTTTTGATGCATGTCTGTAGATAATATGCATCAGACTCTCGGTCATTGTGTGGCCATTAATCGATTCATGATCTTCTTTTTCTATTACTTTTTATTTTTTATTTGCTTTTCCTATTACTTAATATATATAGTGGTCTATTCGGATTTCAAAGTCTTTTCTCACTTTTACACAATTTTTTTTAATATATATATCACTTCTGTTTCATTTTTTATGCGTGTCTGCAGATAATACGCCTAGGACTCTCTGTCATTGTGTGGACATTAGTCGCTTCATGATCTTCTTTTCCTATTACTTCTTTTTTCTTTTTTTTTAATCTATTTGCTTTACCTATTAATTTTATATTATATATATATAGTGCTCTATTCAGAGTTCAAAGCCTTTCCTCACTTTTACGTGATTTTGTTTATTATACATATCACTTCAGTTTCATTTTTTATGTGTGTCTGTAGATACTATGCTTTGGACTATCGGTCATTATGTGTCCATTAATCGCTTCATGATCTTCTTTCCCTATTACTTTTTTTATTATTATTATTTGCTTTTCCTATTACTTTTATATATATAATGGTCTATTCAGACTTCAAAGTCTTTCCTCACTTTTACGCAATTTTTTTTAATATATATATCACTTCAGTTTCATTTTTGATACGTGTCTACAGATAATATGCCTCAGACTCTTGGTCATTGTATGGCCATTAATCGCTTCATGATCTTCTTTTCCTGTTACTTTTTTTTTTTTTTCCTATTACTTATATATATATATATAGTGGTCTATTTAGAGTTAAAAGTTTTTCCTCACTTTTACGTGTGAGTAGAGTAGCCATTTTTTACTTCAAAAGTCTTTTATGCTTGTCTTATTTATCTTTTAAGAGCATGTTTGCTTTTTTTTTCTTTTACTTGAAAAAGGGTACAAGCGAAAAATACAAAGAAAAAAAAAAAAAAAAAAACCGAAAAAAAAAGTGAGCTTCCTTATAAGATTCAAAAACAAAAGATAGTGGTACAAGTAATCGAACCAAAATAAGAAATGAGCCAAATAAAAAGTTCAATTCTCTTAAAGGTATCACCTAAAGCGATTTTAAAGGCAAAAGAGCACAAAAAAGATCACAAACCCTAATTACAAGTATTAGAGCCTAAAAAGTCTAAACTCATATGTACCCTAGCAAAGAACACTATAAAAGGATAAACCACCCGAAGGAAGTGGATATGGAAACAATACTAGTATAATCTGGATCTGGAACCAAATAAAATGGAGTGTTATCTCCAGAAGCACTAGTTTACGCTGCAAATATCATCCCTTAAGTACAAAGGGGGACTAAAACACACAAAACCCAAGTTAAACAACAACAAATACATGGAAGCAAAGGGAAAAATAGAAAAGTAAAAACAAGCAAAAATATAATAGAAAACTCAACAAACAGCAGAGATGTTAGTGACGAAAGTGGAGGAGTGGCTGGATGAGACCATTGACTAAGCATGGGTATCACAAGCCAACGCATGAGATTGTGTTTGAAAAATAGCTTTTTTCGTATTTTGGCGAGATCACAAACCTAAAAAGGTTCATAAACCCTAATTACAAGTATTAGAACCTAAAAAGTCTAAACTCATATGTACCCTAGCAAAGAACACTATAAAAGGATAAACCACCCAAAGGAAGTCGATATGGGAACAATACTAGTATGATCAGGATCTGGAACCAAATAAAATGGAGTGTTATATCCAGAAGTACTAGTCTACGCTGCAAATATCATCCCTAAGTACAAATGGGGACTAAAACACACAAAACCCAAGTTAAACAACAAAAAATACAAGGAAACAAAGGGAAAAATAGAAAAGTAAAGGGGAAACTTCACTTACCCTCCCTGAATTTTGGCCACTTTTGCAGATACCTCCCCAATATTCAAAACCTCTCACTTAGGTGTATCAAAGTTTGGTTTTCTTTCAACTACGTATCGTTTTGGGAACGATGTAGTTATGGAGTAAAGGGTAAAATTGAAATTACGAAAGATTTTTTGTACGGAAGGGGCAAAGTGAGAGAAAATCAAAGTTTGATACACTTAAGTGAGAGCTTTTGAACATTGGAGGGGTATATGCAAAAACCGCGAAAGTTCAGGGAGGATAAGTGAAGTTTCTCCAAAAGTAAAAACAAGCAAAAATATAATAGAAAACTCAACAAACAGCAGAGATGGTAGTGACGAAAGTGGAGGAGTGGCTGGATGAGAACATTGACTAAGCATGGGTATCACGAGCCAACGCATGAGATTGTGTTTGAAAAATAGCTTTTTCTCGCATTTTGGCGAAACATTTATTTTTTGGGCTTTTGTGAAAAATGTGTTTTAACCATTTTAAGTACTAAAAGTAGTTTTTAATCTATTTAACGCAATTTCCAACGTCCTCTAAGTAAAGTTTGAAAGACAATTTAAGCAGCCGTGCCTTTCAATAGTTTTTTGTCTAGCGTCAAGTCTCAATATATATTTTGTATCGTTCCTTTGCCACAAATAATTCATCGAAATGAATAAATATAAAGTTTGAACTCGAGGCATTACTGATTTTCCTGAAACCACCATGCATTGGGAGTGATTAAGACATTGACAAGCCGCCGAACAGGAAATGGAAAGAAAATGAAACTACCGTGATGGACAAAAGAAAACAAACAAAAACATGTAGAAGAAGACTTGGGCAATCCAATGTAGTACAACTTAGACTATTAAAGCAATGTTGTGAACAAGTCTCCGATTGGAGAGGACGACGACGAGCTGGAGTACTTGGCCTTCGCTCCGCTGATTGAGTGCGACGTTGTTGTTTGAGACAATAAACAATAGGCTGGTGACGACCAAACACCTTATGTCCACAATAAAATCTTATTTAAGCAGATAATTTCTGGTTTATATTTAATACGTCTTTTAATTTGTTACGAGGTCTAAGTCTTCTTATCTAGTATTTTTAAAAGTCTTCCAAGTCTTTTTGTATCTTTTATGTCAACCTCCAAATGCAACTTAATTAAGCGGAATAGGACACTCGATCTCTATTTCATTTAAAATGAAAAGAATATTCGGTTAGTATTTTTTTAAATGAATAAAATTGTTATTTTAATTTTTTGAACTATTTTATACCTCTAAAATATACTAACGGAATACAACAGGATCCTTTTTCAACTTAAGCAAGCATCCCTTTCATTACGCGTTAGAATTGAAGCATTCAAGGCTCAATACTTTATACTGTTGATCTGCTTTGACAAGAAAAATTTTAAAATCAACTCCCTTTAATGTCCTCATGATCATCTTATTAACTATGAAAATCATCACAGCCAATCTTTTCCTACTAAATGTGCGTTTGAGATTATAATTTCATAAGAATAATCTGCGTTTTTAAAAAATATCGCAAAATGTAAAACGTTTGGTATTGCGACTTAAAAAACACTTAACCTAAAATAGGAAGAAAAAAAAAATCTGCAATTTCTATAAGCATGCTATGATGTGCTTATTTGAAAAGGCACCAATTTAAACCAAAATTATGATTTCGCATAATAAATATTTGATAAAAAATTATTTTTAACATGTTTTACCAAACACCTTTGCGATTTTAAAAAGTACCAATTTAAAAAAAAAAAAAAAAATCACACTTATTGAAACTGCACTCCCATGTTAAATTACCAATTATCCCAAAAGTTTAAGCTAATATGTGATGACCCCCACAGGCAAATCAATTAACTAGTAATTAATTTTTCGACTCACCATCCTAGTCATGTCCCTCACGGAACACGCTAGACCACAGGGATTTCACCTTTTCCGTCACAACGAGAAAGGTACAGCGGAAGACTTCACTAAAACTATGAGAATTAGAGACAATAAATAAAACATTACACAACAAATACCAGAAATAAAATACTACATCACCACAATATCATAGATCATTATCAAATATACTGGTCATCAGACCATCATCAGGAAAAGTGATACAACCTCAAAATTACAATACATCAACACAGTTAAAAAAATTTGGCGGCAGGAATTTTATTGTCGTTTCAATTGACCAATGGAGTAAATTGTCAAAAAAAAAAAAAAAAACCTTAAGGATTAAAATTTTTTTAAGTGTTTACCCAAGGTGTTTAGATATAAATTCTCTAGAATCAAAGTGTCATGTACTACTGACTAAACCTTTTTTTTTTTTAGATATTTTTAAATGATATCAATGAATCATATATAAGACATGTTAGGTGCTATAGCTAGTTGATTTGAATAGCACACCCTTAAAATTGAATGAAACGTACATGAACGAAAGCATCGTTTTTGTCTATCAGATTACTACAAATACCATTTACTAGACAATTTTTGAAACTAAATGGTCTATTTGATTTAGAAGTAAACAACATATACTAATAAAGCATTTAACCAAAAAAAAAAAAAAAGTTACGACATTAATTTTATGTGCTAAACTCATACGACTTAGTCCTTGAACTAGTAAAGCGTATTAGCAACAGCAAAAAGAGTGGTCTTAATCAGTTGAATGAACTCATACGATTTTATTTGCTGCAATGCTAATCAGAACCTTCAATTATAATTGCATAAAAGAGGGAATAAAAAAAAAGGGAAACTTCATTGAAAATCCCCAAACTTTCATCCGTTTTGAAATACTCCCCTAAACTTCAAAAACTCTAAATTTAATTAGTCTCCTGAACTTTCAATTACTCTCAATTTGAACCCCTATGTCAATTTTAGCTGTTAAAAATTAAAAAAAAAATGACCAAAATATCCCTGATTTTCATTAAAAAAGACGTTTTAGAAGTTAAAATTTTATACAAAAGTTAATGGTATAAAACGTCATGTAATGTTTAAAATTTGACGGATAAGTCTAAATTGAAAGTAATTGAAACTTCAAAGTACTAAATTAAGAGTTTTTTAAGTTTATGGGGTATTTTAAAATGAATAGAAGTTTGGGAATATTTAGTAAAGTTTCCAAAAAAAAAAAAAAAAAGGAAATGAAAGAATTGCATTGTTCGTTCGCTTTGCCAAATTCCAAAAGTGGAAAGAATTATTCTTTTTTTTTATTTGACCTCACCACTTTTTGCAAATGGAAATTAACAGAGTTTTTTTTTTTTTAAAAAAAAAAAGAAAATTATCTCTTCATTGATATAACAATTAAGGAGTTTGTTAAGGATTCTCCACATAATGTTCTCCCAAACTTACGTAAAACATGGTTTAAGAAAAAATAAAATTGTAGTACCATTTTTTTGCCAACAAATTAATTTTTATGAGTTAATATTTAGGTTTTAATGCTTTAAAACTTGTTTTTGGATTCAAAACTAAAACCTAAGGGTGGAAGGTTAACCCTTTGAGGATGGTATCACCCAAAATAGATTTGATATTCCTAAATTTAGTGTTAATGCCTCAATTTTGGTGTTAATGCCTAAAAAAAGGGTGGTGAATGCTACTACAATTTTATTTTTTCTTAAATCACATTTTACGTAAGTCTGGAAGAACCCAGGAGAACATTATGGGGAGAACCCCTAACATTTTCCAATAATTAAATTGGGTAAAATATTCTGTACAATGCCAAATATATAATTTAAAATCGTCACTCTTCAAACATTATCTATGACATACACAATAGCCTCTCGGGTTATTATAAGATAATATTTATGAAAAGTCACCGTCTCAATCAATTTCAGACCTACTACAAATTTCGGCGAATCACGTCTCGATCCATTGCCAGGTCCTTGATTCCCTGACTTTTTTTTTTTTTAATCTATACTACTAGTGCTTTATTAATCACAATCCCTTCGCTACCTTTACCATAGTGACAATAGTTTTTTATGCTTGATAACTCATCCATCATTGGTTTATGGTTTACTCTTAGGAAAAGAACCATAAGAAAATAAAAGATTGACCAGAAATCAATTCCATTATTCTTAAGGATTCATAAAAACAAAACCTAAGAAAACAAATAAAATTTCACCTCATATATTGTTACTAAAAGCAGATATAGAGAAAATACATTTTTTTATTTAAAAGCAACGAAAATACAATAGCAAAAACCCAAATACACCCTCACATGTTACACGTGCCATCGCCGGCCAGCTACACGCGGCTAAAAAGTACATCAATGACCATTGACACACGCGCCCTAATCGATCTATGGTAGAGGCGGAAAAAGGAAGGTTGAAGGGAGAAAGAGAAAGGGAGCAAGGAGAAGGGAGTGGTAACTCCCTCCCCCATTCTATTATGCTCTCTTTCTAGGGTTTGGCGGTTACAATAAAAGACTACTTCTAGTGCTTCCCTTTTAACTTTTTTTTTTCTTTTTTCTTTTTTAATTTTCCTTTTTTACTTTTGTTTAAAGTTCTTTCTATATATTTTTATAAATTTTAAAATAATATTAGTGAGATATATAGACAAGTGTCAGTTGCTGATTGATTTAACCAGTAAGCCCGTAAAATATTCAATGAAACGTGGAGGAAAGTACCATATTACTACATATATACCATCTACAAATACAAATAAAGCATTTAACAAAAAAAAAAAAAAATTGCCCTCTTTGATAGGGATCGGATGAGACTCACTGGCGGCTTGATTGCCCACCATGTATCCAAGAGGCAGCAATTGCTAATTTCAACAATTTTTGAAGTTTATAAGATTGGTATGAAAAAAAATTTAAAAAAAAAAAGAAAAAAAAAATTGTATGGAAAATTTTCCGTGGTTTGCAAAAATAACAAATAGATCCATACTTGCACTCAGCTTTCATCTAATGTTTTGACATATACCATCAAATGCCACGCCCATATCAATCAAATTATAACACATGTTATCTGTAATGAAAAAAAAATTATAAATATACAACTATATATATAATATACAAAAATTTACAATTTAAAAAATCTCCACCTTTCCTTAATAAAATTTAATTTGAACAAATCGAAATAGCTGAGCAAAAAATTTCCAATTCGGCCAATGTTTTATATATATATATAGGAGTTTTAGAGCATCAGCTTGAAATTCTCTAAGCAAAACATGAGATTTCCATTTATAGTCGTACGCCTAATATATAGTACAAAAATTAGATATATAAATAATTGATTTTATCAAATGTTGATAATGTTGATTAATAGAGCTAAAAAGATGCATGTAACACATATTTTTATATAACAACAGGTAGTAAGTGCACATACACATGGCTTCTTACACACTAATTAACAACACATACAAGACTTTTTGCTAAATNTTTTTTTTTTTTTTTTTTTTTTTTTTTTTTTTTTTTTTTTTTTTTTTTCTATTTGCTTTTCCTATTACTTATATATATATATAGTGGTCTATCTAGAGTTCAAAGTCTTTCCTCACTTTTACTCAATTTTTTTTAATATATATATCACTTCAACTTCATTTTTGATGCATGTCTGTAGATAATATGCATCGGACTCTCGGACAATGTGTGGCCATTAATCGATTCATGATCTTCTTTTTCTATTACTTTTTATTTTTTATTTGCTTTTCCTATTACTTAATATATATAGTGGTCTATTCGGAGTTCAAAGTCTTTTCTCACTTTTACACAATTTTTTTTAATATATATATCACTTTAGTTTCATTTTTTATGCGTGTCTGCAGATAATATGCCTAGGACTCTCGGTCATTGTGTGGCCATTAATCGCTTCATGATCTTCTTTTCCTATTACTTTTTTTTTTTCATTTGCTTTTCCTATTACTTATTTATATATAGTGGTCTATTCAGAGTTCAAAGTCTTTCCTCACTTTTACGCATTTGTTTTTAATATATATATCACTTTAGTTTCATTTTCGATGCGTGTTAGCATATAATATGCATCGGACTCTCGGTCATTGCGTGGCCATTAATCTCTTCACGATCTTCTTTTCCTATTACTTTTTTCTTTTCTTTTTTTTTTCTATTTGCTTTTCCTATTACTTATATATATAGTGGTATATTCAGAGTTCAAAGTCTTTCCTCACTTTTATGCAATTTTTTTTAATATATATATATCACTTCAATTTCATTTTTGATGCGAGTCTGCAGATAATTTGCCTCGAACTCTCGTGGTCATTGTGTGGCCATTAATCACTTCATGATCTTCTTTTCCTATTACTTTTTTTTTTTATTATTTGCTTTTCCTATTACTTATATATATATATATATAGTGGTTTATTCAAAGTTCAAAGTCTTTCCTCACTTTTACGCAATTTTTTTTAATATGTATATCACTTCAGTTTCTTTTTCGATGCGTGTCTGCAGATAATATGTCTCGGACTCTCGGTCATTGTGTGGCCATTAATCGCTTCATGATCTTCTTTTCCTATTACTTTTTTTTTTTCTTATTTGCTTTTCCTATTACTTATATATATATATATATAGTGGTTTATTCAAAGTTCAAAGTCTTTCCTCACTTTTACGCAATTTTTTTTAATATGTATATCACTTCAGTTTCTTTTTCGATGCGTGTCTGCAGATAATATGTCTCGGACTCTCGGTCATTGTGTGGCCATTAATCGCTTCATGATCTTCTTTTCCTATTACTTTTTTTTTTTTATTTGCTTTTCCTATTACTTATTTATATATAGTGGTCTATTCAGAGTTCAAAGTCTTTCCTCACTTTTACGCAATTTTTTTTAATATATATATCACTTCAGTTTCATTTTTGATGCGTGTCTGCAGATAATATGCCTTGGACTCTCGGTCATTGTGTGGCCATTAATCGCTTCATGATCTTCTTTTCCTATTACTTTTTTTTTTTTATTTGCTTTTCCTATTACTTATTTATATATAGTGGTCTATTCAGAGTTCAAACTCTTTCCTCACTTTTACACAATTTCTTTTAATATATATATCACTTCAACTTCATTTTCGATGCGTGTTTGCAGATAATATGCATCGGACTCTCGGTCATTGTGTGGCCATTAATCGCTTCATGATCTTCTTTTCCTATTACTTTTTTTTATTATTATTTGCTTTTCCTATTACTTATATACATATAGTGGTCTATTCAGAGTTCAAAGTCTTTCCTCACTTTTATGCAATTTTTTTTTAATATATATATATCACTTGAATTTTAATTTTTGATGCGTGTCTGCAGATAATATGCCTCGAACTCTCGCGGTCATTGTGTGGCCATTAATCGCTTCATGATCATCTTTTCCTATTACCTTTTTTTTTTCTTTTTTTTCTATTTGCTTTTCCTATTACTTATATATGTATATATATATATATAGTGGTTTATTCAATGTTCAAAGTCTTTCCTCACTTTTACGTGATTTTGTTTAATATATATATCACTTCAGTTTCATTTTCGATGCGTGTCTGCAGATAATATGCCTCGGACTCTCGGTCATTATGTGGCCATTAATCGCTTCAAGATCTTGTTTTCCTATTACTTTCTTCTTCTTCTTCTTTTTTTCTTTTTTCTATTTGCTTTTCCTATTACTTATATATATATATATATAGTGGTCTATTTAGAGTTCAAAGTCTTTCCTCACTTTTACGCAATTTTTTTTAATATATATCACTTCAACTTCATTTTTGATGCATGTCTGTAGATAATATGCCTCGGACTCTCGGTCATTGTGTTGCCATTAATCGCTTCATGATCTTCTTTTCCTTTTACTTTTTTTTTTTTTTTTTTTGGCTTTTGCTTTTGCTTTTCCTATTACTTATATATACAGTGGTCTATTCAGAGTTCAAAGTCTTTCCTCATTTTTACGTGTAAATAGAGCAGCCATTTTTTACTTCAAAAGTCTTTTACCCTTGTCTTATTTATCTTTTAAGAGCATGTTTGCCTTTTTCTTTTACTTGAAAAAGGGTACAAGTGAAAAAAATAAAATAAAAAACTGAAAAAATGTGTGCTTCCCTATAAGATTCAAAAACGAAAGATAACAGTGCAAGTAAACGAACCAAAAATAGAAATGGGCCAAATAAAAAGTTAGATCCTCTTAAAGATATCACCTAAAGCGATTTTAAAGGCAAAAGAGCACAAAAAGGATCACAAACCTAAAGAGGATTATAAACCCTAATTACAAGTATTAGAACCTCAAAAAGTCTAAACTCATATGTACCCTAGCAAAGAAGACTATAAAGGATGAACCACCCAAAGGAAGTCGATACAGGAACAAGACTAGTAAGATTCGAATCTGGAACCAAATAAAATGGAGTGTTATCTCTAGAAGTACTAGTCTACATTGGGGACTAAAACCCACAAAACCCGGCCCAGCAAAACAACCAAAAAGTACAAGGAAACAAAGGGAAAAATAGAAAAGTAAAAACAAGTGAAAATACAATAGAAAACTCAACAAACACCAGAGATGGTAGTGACGAAAGTGGAGGAGTGGCTGGATGAGACGGTTGACCAGGCATGGGTATCATGAGATTGTGTTTGAAAAATAACTTTTTTTCGCATTTTGTTAAAAAAAAAACTAATTTTTGGGCTTTTGTGAAAAATGTGTTTTAACCATTTTAAGTACTAAAATAGTTTTTAATCTATTTAACGCAATTTCCAACGTACTCTAAGTAAAGTTTGAAAGACAATTTAAGTAGCCGTGCCTTTCAATAGTTTTCTGTCTAGCGTCAAGTCTCAATATATATTTTGTATCGTTCCTTTGCCACAAATAAGTCATCGAAATGAATAAATATAAAATTTGAACTCGAGGTAGTACTGATTTTCCTAAAACCACCATGCATTAATGGCAGTGATTAAGACAGTGACTAGCCGCCGAACAGGAAATGAAATGAAAATGAAACTACTGTGATGGACAAAAGAAAAAAAAAAAAACAAAAACATGTAGAAGAAGACTTGGGCAATCCAATGTAGTACAACTTAGACCATTAAAACAATGTTGTGAACAAGTCTCCGATTGGAGAGGACGACGAGGAGTTGGAGTAATTGGTCTTCGCTCCGCTGATTGAATGCCATGTTGTTGTTTGAGACAATAAACAAAAACGCTTTGTATCGTTAGTGTTTGTAAGGTTGTCTAGACTTGTTGTGAGAACTTTAGAACCTGGACTAGCTGTAACTATCCCCGTAGGGAAAACTGTGGTCTGTAAGCACGTAGTTTGCGAATGCCCTATTAGCATTTGTCGAAGAGTACTTCCCGCAAACTTAGTTGTTCTCCCTATGTTTAGTTACGACGTTAGTCTCAGAATGGATTGGTTGATGAAGCATTCGGCTGTTATCGACTGCACTTTAAAGCGAGTGACGCTTACACCATGGGGAGAAGGAAAAGTGACGTATGTTGGATCGCGAGCGAGGTCCTTACCTCCAATGATTTCGGCCGTATAGGCGAGGAAGCTTATCATTGGAGGCGATTAGGCGTTTTTGGCATTCGTTATTGCTCCAACGAAGCAAGTAAGGAAGAATCTGGAAGAGATTCCTATGGTGTGCGAGTATCTAGATGTATTTTCGTCAGACTACTCTAGATTACCACCACAGAGGGAGGTGGAGTTTGGGATTGAGTGTGTGCCAGGCACTAATCCTATTTCTAAGGCACCTTATAGGATGGCGTCATCAGAATTGAAATTGCTAAAGGAACAACTCTAGGAGCGTTTGGACAAGGGTTTTATTCGCCCTAGTATATCACCGTGGGGAGCCCCGGTGTTATTTGTTAAGAAAAAGGATGGGTCAATGAGGATGTGCATTGACTATCAGAAGCTAAATAAGGTGACCATCAAGAATCGATATCCTTTGCCAAGGATTGACGACCTGTTGGATCAGCTGCAAGGAGCGTGAGTGTTTTCTAAGGTTGATCTGCGCTCAGGATATCACCAAGTAAGGGTGAAGGAAGAGGACATTCCTAAAATAGCCTTTAGGACTCGTTATGGACACTACAAGTTCTTAGTTATGTCTTTTGAACTAACTAATGTGCCGGCAGTCTTTATGGACATGATGAACAGAGTCTTTCATGACTATTTGGATCAGTTCACCGTTGTCTTTATTGATGATATTTTGATCTACTCAAGGACGTAGGAGGAGCATGTAGAGCATCTGCGGAAAGCATTGGAGAGGCTTAGGAGGGAGAAGCTCTATGCTAAACTCGAGAAGTGCGAGTTTTGGTTGGGTAGCGTGTCTTTCCTTGGACATGTGATTTCGGGTGAAGGAGTAGCAGTTGACCCGGAGAAGGTGAAGGCCGTGGTGGAGTGGACAAGACCAACTAGCGTGTTTGAGATTCGGAGTTTCTTAGGACTCGCTGGTTACTATCGACGCTTCATCGAAGGTTTTTTGAAGCTGTCAAAACCACACACTGCTTTGACTAGGAAGAATGCTCGTTTTATTTGGACGGAGGAATGTGAGCGATATTTCCAAGAGCCGAAAAGGCGATTGGTGATTGCTCCAATGTTGGCATTACCTACGAAATTTGGTAATTTTGTAATGTATAGCGACACTTCTAAGAAGGGTTTAGGTTGCGTGTTGATGCAGAATGGCAATGTTATTGCCTATGCTTCACGCCAGCTAAAACCATATGAGCAAAACTACCCTACACACGACCTGGAGTTGGCAGCGGTTGTGTTTGCTCTTAAGATTTGGAGGCACTACTTGTATGGCGTGCGGTACGAGATTTACACGGACCATAAAAGCTTAAAGTATTTCTTCACTCAGAAGGAATTGAACATGAGGCAGAGGATGAAGCTAGAGCTGATCAAGAATTATGATTATGAGATCAATTATCATCCTGGTAAGGCTAACGTTGTGGCAGACGCGTTGAGCAGGAAATCAACGATGGAGCTTGCTGCCCTTGGGATTTCTCAACCCCGGTTGATTAAAGAACTCACTAGGATGGGATTGGAAGTAGTAGGCGAAGGTGTGCCTATAACTTGGTAACCTGATGGTTCAGTCAGAATTGCTTGCAAGAATCAAGGCTGCTCAGCTGAAGGATCCTGAGTGTGCCAAGATCAAGCAATTGCTTGCGAAAGGTAAGGCAAAGGAGTTTTGTCTTAAGGAGGACGGATTGCTTACCCCATTTCAAGCAAGTGTGTGTGCCGGAAATCAGAGAACTAAGGAAGGAGATGGAGATAATGAGTGAGGCTCATCATTCTCCATACACTGTGCATCCTGGAGGCACCAAGATGTACTGTGATGTGAAGGGATCATATTGGTGGAACAATATGAAGAAGGACATTGCGAAGTTTGTGGAGCAGCGTTCGACCTGCCAACAAGTGAAGGCGGAACATCAGAGACCGACAAGGACGCTTAAGCTGTTGCTTATATCGAAGTGGAAGTGGGATGAAATTGCGATGGACTTTATTTTGGGTTTACCAAAGACACCCACTGGAGAAGATTCCATTTGGGTTGTTGTCGATCATTTAACAAAGAGTGCTCATTTTATTCCCTTAATGGTTAAGGATCCGATGGATAAGTTGGCCAGACTATATGTTCAGAATGTAACCATATGTTCAGAATGTAGTCCGTTTACATGGAGTACCATCGGTAATCATTTCGGATAGGGACTCTCGTTTTACTTCAAGGTTCTGGCAAAGTCTTCAAAAGGAAATGGCGATGGAGCTAAAGTTCAGTACTGCTTTTCATCCTCAGATAGACGGTCAGTCTGAGCGGACGAACCAGATCTTAGAGGATATGTTGCGGGCATGTGTGTTGGAATTCAGAGGTAGCTGGGTTCAGTACTTGCCTTTAATTGAGTTTACCTATAACAACAGTTATCAGGCGACTATTGGTATGCCGCCGTATGAAGTACTTTATGGACGAAAGTGTTAGTCACCCTTGTATTGGGACAACATCGGTGAGAGACAGACGTTGGGGGCAAGAACTGATTCAGGACACTCGTGAGAAGGTGCATGTCATTAAGGAATGGATGAGTGCTGCTCAAAGTCGGCAAAAGAATGTTGATAACCAAAGGAGGCCTTTGGAGTTTGAAGTAGGGGATCGTGTGTTCCTAAAGGTATCACCGATTAGGGGAGTAATGCGGCTTAGGAAGAAAGGGAAGCTTAGCCCAAGGTTTGTTGGACCGTTTGAAATTACTCAGAGAGTGGGGAAGTTGGCTTATGGGATTGTCTTACCCCCAGATTTGGTCAGAACGCATGACGTTTTTTACGTGTCGATGTTAAGGAAGTACATCGCTAACCCCAATGTAATTGTGAAATATGAGCCGTTAGAAATCCAGAAGGGATTAACTTACGTGGAAGAACTGGTTAAGATTGTGGATAAGAAGGAGCAAGTGTTGCGTACCAAGACGATTCCTATTGTCAAGGTACTGTGGCACAACCATGGAGTTGAGGAGGCATCGTGGGAAGCCGAGCACGACATGCAGAGTCGTTACCCGCATTTGTTTGAATGATTGTGTATGACTCTTTCTTTTAAGATTATACTTGGACAGTGTACCTATTTCCATTTTGGGTAAGGAAATAGTTGGCTAAGAAAGGATTATTTCTTTTCAGGATTATGGCACCTATACCAATTGACCCGGACTGCGTGTGGAACTACTCCTTCTGCGAGTGGATAGACTTAGGAGTAGAGATTGACGAGGATTGGTATAGTGTGGGTAACATCGAGTACGAGGTACTTGATGACTTACGAGGCAATTTTTTACAACTGTTTGAAGAGGATGATGTACCGTTTAACAGATGGGATGAGATAGTCCAGGAACTTACCGAGCATGGTGAAGAGTACTCTACGGATGAAAGGTGACATTCTACTCCTCATCAAGTGTTGTTTTTGGGTATTTGCATCGAAATTTCGAGGATAAAATTCTTATAAAGAGGGGAGAATGTAGTAACCCAAATTCTTAACTAGGCATAAGTAGCTTGGTTCGGGGGGATTAATTTTGGCTTTGGGTCACTAAGGATGCCAAAAGGGTAATTTGGACTTTTAGGCGGACGTACGCTAGGTCTGGCGGACGTACGCTGTTGTCTGTTGTGCGGACGTACTTGGGGGGACCACCTGATGTACGCTCTGTAAACCGTACAAGCGGACGTACATGGAACCACTAGACGTACGTTACTTTTTGAATACCCTCTAGTTAATACCTAGACATACGAGGCAGCCATAGAACCGCTGGACAAGAACCACCGGACGTCCACTGCTTTCTGAGCCTATAAATAGCTCCCTACCCTTTCGTGTTTTTCATAACTTCAGAACGCCCCCAGGCTGCCAGTGTGTTCGCAAAGTATTTCCAAGTGCTTGTGAGTGTTTGGTGAGCGTGTGTGTGCGGTGTTTGCAAGTTTCAGAATGTTTGTGAGGCGAAACTCTTGCGGTTTTGTTTCAAGGAGGTAACGTTCGATCTTTAGCTTTTAGTTATGCCGTTATGCTACTCGTTTTATGTTTAGTTGTAGTTGTTAGCTTAGTTGTGCCTTAAGACCCATTTGGGTTAGCGTTTTCGTTAGCTTAGCGTTGTTACGTTGCATAGAGGTTGTTAATTGGACTAGAAGGCTTTAGGTAGTTCCTAGTAGCCCTAGGAGTCGGAGAATAGGCGGACAGTGGAAGAGAAAATGAGGTTCTCCCTAAGGACCCATACAATGGATGTACAGCATCGTGACCGAACGTACGGCATCGTGACTGGACGTACGGCTTGTCGTTGCACAACAGACGTACGCTCTTGGGCCTGGACGTACGGTCACTGTGTGACAGGGAAACCCTATTTTCACCAACCATCCTGTAGCTCCTGTATTTCCTTACTTTAGAGTTGTTTTAGTGGAATTATGACTAATAGAAGGTTTTCCACAGATTTGGAGAACCCGGATCTTTTGGAGTTTTCAGAGACGCGTATTGATCCAAGTGAGTTTTAACTCACATAATGCGCACTATTATTTTCCATGTACTGCATGTCTATTTTGTGTACCAAGCAAACATGTATATTTTATAACTCTCACGTTTCGTACGAATTGCACGTGAACTCTATCTTTTGAGAAAAACGTTGTGCTGAACATGTTAACCAAGTGGGACTTGTAAAATGACATGCATGTAAAATACAGACAAAATAATTGCATTGTATGACATGGTACACCGGTACGTGCGGTAGTAATGGCCATGGGCTTACTATACATGTTAGCTTTATGGTCAAATGTTTGCGTTATGTGAGGGCTATGGATCTATTGGTTTCGTGACCTTGATGCAACCATTCTCAATGGTTCGGTTACTACAGGACGGACGTCATTAGTTGGTATGGCCACTCGGGGTCGGACCCGATTGTGCCACTAATGCTACGTATGGTATGTTGTGTATTGGTTGGGGTACTGGCATTGTACTATAGGTCCCTCGGGACAACATCAACCTGCTGAGAAAGGGTAATATCTCGGGTAGACCATATTGTTGAACTATGACTATTGTTTACATCATATGCATATATCATTACTATATATATATCACGGAAAATTAAACTGTCATGATGGAACTGCTTTTGTTTATTAAAACACCTGAGTTCATTACTAAAACTGGCATATATATTATCAGCGTTAAAAATCACTAAGTCTTAGACTTACCCCCTTATTTTATGTCTTTCCCCATCATTACGAATAATCACGCGGTTTAGCTGCTTTAGACGAGGATGTCGTCGGAGCCTACTTGGGTGATTGCATAGGATCTGATTCGGGTGATCTTTGAGGATATGGATCCTGTTTGGCTTAGGACGATGTGGGAGGATGGAGGATCTGCCCGTGCAGACTTGATAGAGATTCTGATCTCATTAGATCTATTGAAGCTTAAGTCTAGGAATTTGGTGACTTTTTATAATATTATGGATGTAGTACTTATCTCTAGTATCGCTGTGTGATGTTTCACTTATTATCTCTTGACCCCGTGGTCTTTAGTAAAGTCTTTCGCTGCAGTTTTCTCGTTACGAAAAGAAAAGTATTTTCCCGGAGGTCGTGTCTCGGAGGGACATGGCTGGGATGGCGCGCCATGGGGTCAATTACTAGTTAATTAATATTCCCATTGGGCGGGGTGTCACAACATCTGATTTGGCACGACGTCTTTATGTTC
Organism: Carpinus fangiana; assembly: GCA_006937295.1. Taxonomy (NCBI): domain Eukaryota; kingdom Viridiplantae; phylum Streptophyta; class Magnoliopsida; order Fagales; family Betulaceae; genus Carpinus; species Carpinus fangiana. The sequence continues at coordinate 11,984,941 of CM017328.1, read as the reverse complement.
GAAATGAAGAGATATGGTTCTTGAGAAATCAAACTGGGGTATTACAGTGATCACTCAAACACTACAAGCAAAAGCACATGGAATTGAAACAAGAAAATACTCAGCTGAAAAAGCTGGTATTGTCATACTCTGAAGACTTGAGACCAAAAATACAAGAAACAAAGAAGGATACCAAACGTCTCTAGCAGCAGTACGAAAAACTCCAAATCGATGTCCAGAGATTTCACAGATCTCTCCGCGCAAGCTCTAGCCAGGTACTTTATTTGAACTAGTACTTCCATTTGATAACTCCACTATACGTACTATCTATGATTCTACTCATACTGAGCTTTCTTTGTGCAGAAGTAATCTCTTGGAATAACACACCCGCTCGTCCTTACAACTAGTCTCTTATGCAGATACATATATATATTTTATTCGTACTAATAAACATTTGGGTCAATAATATATAAGGAGTTTCATCTTTGAACATTCTCTTTATGTTTTGATTCACCCCATAATCATAGTAGCTTCATATATACTCTCTATTCATCATGTTAATCATACTGATAGATAAGATTTCAACAAGGCATCAAAGTACACAATCATATATCAAAAAATGCCCTAAACATATGTCATTAATATCATAAGGAGTTCGCACTTCGAGCATTTCATTCTGTAGTCATTATGTACTTGTTCAGCACTCATAATATATTGAAATTATTTTGTCATTGCAATGACTTCTTTTAAACAACAATCTGTTTAACAAGTCAATCATATTAACAGGTTTCCTAATATTCAATGGGAGATTTAAGCATGCACCAACACATGATGTCAACCTTTAAAATACCTCAATATCATCACACATATACTTTGTAAAGAGATTTTGATCATATCACCATATATATCGTTATCTAAGTGTTCCCTCTATACTTCGAATTACCTCAAGGATAAGAATCAATCATTATTATGTAGCGAAAGAAAACTATATCCAAAAGCTTTGGCATATAACCAAATTCTCATAATACACCCTAGGAACACTAATTCATCTTCAAAATTTTAAGTGCCACCTCAATATAGTTTAGCTCAATTACAGAAAACTTATCACCTTAATTCTAGGAATCACCTCAAAAATATCATGAATTATACCTTCTTAAAGTCTTCACGATCATCCGAAATTATCGAAATCCTCAAGTCATAATGAAATTATTAAAATATCTTATAGATTATAGGGTATCCCTCCTTTCATTTATAGATTCTACTCTTGTTACTGAATAATCCTTTTTTGTTCATCATTTCATACTTTACAACCTCATAGTACCACTATTGTCATCAACAATTCTTATCCATAACCCAAAACTCTTCTTTATAACACCCAGTCAATTACAAACCTTATCTCACAACCTTAAGCCCATAAATATGTCATAATCTTTAAATCCTAATCAATAATCCTTACCAAATCCTCCATGTTTCTTACAAGTGTACTTCTATTTTCCAATAATCCTAGTGTAATAACCTATGAGTTTATAGAATTTTTATAACCTTTTGCTCTGATACCATTTGTAACACCCTCCTCCCGTAGAAAATGGGATATTATACTTTTCTCTTGAGGTCATAAGAATTCCTCCTCACTCTCTCTCTCTCTCTCAGTCTCTTGACTCTTGCTTGATCTCAGTTTGCAGATATTAGAATAGGTAGAGATGGTGCAGGGGAAAATAAAGGGAAAGAACGAAGAAAGGTAGATGAGATAAGTGTGTGGAGAAATGGGGAAAAGTAGCATACATAATAATATATAATTATGAAGGGTTTAATTGCTTTCAGTGGTTGAAGGAATGGAAAAAGAAAACAAAGAAAAGAAGGAACATAATAATTGTGTGGAAGACATGTATGGGTGGTGGGTCAGGCGGCTAGGGCAAAGAAAATGGAAGAAGACAACAAAGAAAGAAAAGAACCAGAAGATGGTGGAAATGAGTGTTGAACGTAAGGTGTGAGTTGATTTAATAACAAATAAAAGATGCCTAATGTTTTCCCCTTAACATACATAAAAATCTGAAATAAATATTCACGTAAATTCCTCATAAATAATTATCACATCTAAAATGGATATGGATCCTCTCTAGTCCATATGGACTGGAGAGTATCCAGTTTACGGTCAAAATTTGTCTACAGAGATCTAAGGTTTAAAATAAGACAACTCATCTCACAATTAAAAAAAAAAAAAAAAACATAACGTGTGTAAACGGAACTTAACTGCGTTAGGTGAGAAACAAAAAGTGGATCTGCAACTTCGACAGAAAAGTCAGACAAATAGGAAGTTACAGAGCAATAGGAAGTGACCTCCCCTCTCTCTCTCCAAGCAAAAAAAAAAACAGATCGGTTTAGTTTTTTTTCTGGGCTTTTCTGATTGTGGGGTGCCGTTGAGTTTTTTTTCCTGGGTTTTTTTTTGGACTTTTCCCAATTGTGTGGGTGCCATTGAGTTTTTTTCTAGGTTTTTTTTTTTGGGCTTTTTCCAATTGTGGGGTGCCGTTGAGTTTTTTTTCTGGGGTTTTTTTGGACTTTTCCGATTGAAGATTGATCAAATTGCCAATACTCGGAGGGATCTTGGCTTTAAATCGGTTGTTAGACAAGAACATATCAGTGAGAGTGGTTAGACATCCAATAGTTGTTGGCAATTTCCCAGTCAGCTTGTTATTCTCAAGGATTAGCCTCTGGATTTTGGAGAGCTTGCCGATTGATGATGGCAAATTGCATGTCAGCTTGTTTTCTGATAACCGGCAAAATACTAGAGAACTGAGCCTGGAAACCGAAGAAGGACATCAGTTTTTTTTTTTTTCTTGTTCGGCGAGAGACTTTTGTTTTCTGTCTTTTCTGTAGAAGTTGCAGACCTAACGTATTCTCACTTCACGGTTCCGTTACTAACGTTATTTTAACTCACGTTATCTTTTTCTTTTTTTTTTCTTTTTTTAATTAAGAGATGAGTTGTCTTATTTATAACCTTAGATCTTTATAGACAAATTTTGACCGCAAACTGGATATTCTCCAGTCCATATGGACTGGAGAGGATCCTTTTCCATCTAAAATAAATCTTATCATCAAATTCATCTCATTAAATTCTCAAGAATAAATATTATTACTTAATACTATTAAATAAATATTCCCAAAATAGGACTGTTAAAATCTGGAATACTACATTTCATGTCTCCTTTATTTTCTTGGATTTATTTTTGGTCAATTGCTGAGGATCCGTCATGGCCCCTACGCGGAGTAGAGACGAAGACTACTTGACATCTTTTGTGGGATTGTTCGGTTGCAGATGCAAATCAGAAAAAGAAAAAATTTATTAAATTGACTAAACGTATTAATACATAATAATTTAATTTATATTATTTGTTTCCTTATTTAATTTAAAAATTAATAATACTTAACTTATTGAATAATTTATGTATAGAAAACTCTTGAAATATAATTAACACAATTAATAACGTTAATTAATGACCGGTTTTTTAATAAAAACCGATTAAAAATTTATGTCTTAAAAAACCGGTTTAGCTTTTTTAAAAAAAAAAGGTTCACGCCACATGTCACAATTTTAGACTACATCTAAAGAGTGATTTGAATTATATATATATAATAATAATTAAATTTATATATTTCTATCCGTTTAAATTTTTGGGATAAATAGTAATTTAACATGGTATCATAGTCAGAGGTCATGAGTTCAAACTCTGACTCCACAATTCACACTCCATTTAAATTAAATATTTTGGGTATTATGTCTCACTTAGAAAAAGAAAGTTTGAGCTTACACATAAGGAAGAGTATTAAAACGTTAGAGTTATTACGGTGATGATAAGAAGAATGGAGAAGTTGGAGAACGAAAAACATAAAGCAAATAGAAAAACGTTTGAAGTTTGCTTTGGTGTTCTCTTAGACTATAACCTTTTTGGTTGTTTACATCTCTTTCAGAATGATGATAAAAGAACAAAATATGTATCTTCCTAGGAGTTGATCTTTTGTTTTAATCATTTTTATGTTAATGTATTGTGTATTGGAAGTTATGTAATACTTAAGTAATAAAGTTTATTTGTTGGGTAATGGGAATCAAATGTTTAATGTCCCACCTGTGTAAAAAAATGTATGCACACTGTTATACGCCTCTTAAATCAATGCATGCCTTTGTGTTTCAAACATAATGCTAAATAGTAAACTCTCATTCAATTTCCATATAATTTTTTTACATTCAATTTTCATATAATTGGGCTCATATGACAGTACTTATTAACCATTATTTATTTATTTGTTACTAAAGGTTGATCTATGGGTATTGTCACATTAGTAAGTTGTATAAAAGTAAGATTAGAGTTGATTAGTACATAGAATTATTGTAACAACCAAATGAAATCAATTAATTGGTAATTGACTCTATGGTTCGTTTCCCAACCTTATACCTCTTGGTTCAAGACTGAGTGATCTCATCTTTCTGAAGAGAGACTAATGCGAAAGACTTTGAATAAGTGTGTGCTTGAGATAGTGATTTCATAAGAATAATCTATGTTTTGAAATGATATCGCAAAATGCAAGGCGTTTGGCATTTCGATTTAAAAAACACTTAATGATAAGCGCCGAATGTTGCACATTCAATCCCCTTAACTCACATATGTTAATTCTTTAGCATTGTTCTTTGTTTGATTTTGTGTTGTTTTTGTGTTTTCAGGTATTTAATAAAGATGCAAGAAAAAACATTAATTTTGTGTTTAAAGCACAATTTGAGAGGATCTAGAAGATATGATTAAGCTTAACCAATCACAATAGAAGATATATATGATGTGGTTAAGTTTAATTAAATCAAGGAAAGGATAAAATCGGAATTTCTCCACTTAGAATCAAAATCGGATCGGATAAAATTTTAGATTTTGAACATGTCTCAGTATTTTGGCCATAACTTTCAGCTCAATTATCATATTAAGGTGATTCCAGCGGCATTGGAATTCAAAATTATACAATTCATGCTGAAATAGGATTTTCCTAAATCGGACTCCCGATATGCCAAAATCGTCCCGCAATAGAAGGAAGCAAATCTGGACGAATCCTATTCCGATTTGTACATGGATTGACTCCTAATTTGACTAGAAGATTGAAATCCGAATTCTCTAGGTTTCCTAGGGCTTCTAGGACTTGTGGCTCCCTGTAAATAAGCCTCTAAGCTTTAAGAAAAGATATACTTTGTTTTAGACAGAAAATATTTCTTGGAGGCTTAGCAGAGTCATGAGCAGCTAAACCCCTTTATGGGGTACCGATGTAACCCTTTCCAAGCACAATGGTGATTGTATTTAAATTCCAGACTTTCAATTTATGTATGTGGATTATATAACTGTGAGAATTGCTACAATTGAATTCTGTTCTTAATTATTAAATGCAATTGTTCTTAAATTCCAAAATCAATATTGGTGAAATTCTTATCTTGTCTTAGAAAGTATTTTACTTTTATTGATCTCAAATCATTCTTATTTTCTGTGATTATGGGGATGATGGTTATATAATGGGTTGTAATAAACATATGATTAATAGGATTAACATAGGTCATGCCTAGGGAAGACGGGTCGTACTACACCCTAGTTTAGTATAATTTAGATAGACGATCCGTGCCAACCGAAGATGGGTTATGCTATTCCATTAATTATATGAAACTTATTAAAGGGTTTTATAGTTTATACCTAAGGAAGACGGGTAGTGCCGCATCTTAGTGGTTAGGTGGACGATCCGTGCCAACCGAAGATAGATTATCCTTACTCTTTAATAAGATAGTTTCTTGTTTAATTATAACATGCATATAATGAATTTCTGGAATTGAATCTGATTAACCATTGTTGTGCGGATAGAGGTGAAGTCAATACCCTACACTCTCTATCATATTTTAATTATCTTTTATTTTATACATTTACTCTTAGAAAACAAAATCAAAACAAATCACTTTTAATTAATTAGGTTAAATTTAGTCTTTCGAATTTGGTAACAAAACCCCTACAGTCCTTGAGGTTCAACACCCTCAATATAGCCCTATCCTACAGGATTCGTTCTATTACGAGTGGTTAATTTTATCATTGATATTTTTGGTCGTAAAATCACCACATCACTTAATTTAAAGTAGGAAAAAATCTGTGATTTCTATAAGCAAATTAGAAAGTGCTTATTTAAAAAAGTGTGCATTTAAACCAAAATTATGATTTTGAATAACAAATATTTGATGAAAAATAAAAAATAAAAAATAACATGTCTTACCAAACGCCTTTATGATTTTAAAAAGTAGCGATTTCAAAATCACAAATTTGAAAAACTCAATTTCGAAATCGTATTTATTAAAACCGCAATTTCAAACGGTGCCCCGGCCATTGTACACTACCGTCCATAACTAGCAGCCCATCTGAGTCCGACCTCGGGTAGCCCACGCTACTAATAATATGCGTCTTGTAGTGACCCGCCAATCAAACATGGCTGTGCTGGTCACGAAATAATCACTAGATCTAAGGCCACCCGTATAACACATACACATTTGACCATAAAGTTAACATGTATTGTAAGCCTAATGCCGTTATCCCGCACTTACCGGTGTTTCATGTCATACAATACAATTAGTCTTATCCATCTTTTACATGTATGCTCTTAAGTAATACACATTTTTCACAAAATAAAGTTCATAACATATCAAAATATATTTCATAAGAATTGTAAAGATACATATTTGTTACACATAAAATAGTTGTACAATGCAATAAACATAAAAACAAGTATTCATGTGAGTTTGTACTCACTTTAGTCACTTATGTCGTAAAGCTCTCAGAATATTCATTCACGTGTTCACTCTTAAAATCTGTGAAAAGACCTATCATCAGTTCTAAATCTAAGCTAAAACGGGTCAAAAACTTAAAAAATTTTCAAACAAAGCTCTTGCCTGACCTTCGAACATTCAAACAAGTTAAGTCGAATGTTCGGCCTTGACCTCGAATCTTCGGCTAGAGAGGTGATCGAACTTTCGCTTTTGCATCGAAAACTCATTTCGAACTAAACATCATTCTAACTACTTCCAAGCAAGTTCTAAGGTTAACATATTCTTATCCCAAAATAACATCTTCATGCCAAATAAAATATGTCCAACAAGAATGAAATGCTAACCCATGCTTAACCCAAGATTAAAACCTAAAATAACAACATAAGCCCAAAACTAGAAACCAAGTTATGGAAAACGCTCAACCACAATAACAACTAGATAAATAACAAGGTATGTCAAGAAGACTAACTCTCCAGAACAATAATCTTTAAGAAACCTTCATTCTTCCTCTTAAAATTCACAAAACGCTCAAGCAGGGTTTCTGTAGGGCTCAGAGGGCAGAATGAGTCTTAAAGGGTATGAGAGGGAGTATTTATAGGGTTGGAAAAAGCTAAGGGCGCTACTCTTATAGCCTACAGGTCATCGAACGTTTGATGATCCTGGGTCAAACGTTTAGTGTATTGTTTGCACATTAAATCAATAGTTGCAAGACGTACGTTCGATCATTACCCAGAGGGTCAAATTTTAGTCAACGAATGATCAGTGAGCCCCCTGTGTAAGTTCAATGTACTATTACCCAATGGGTCTAGGGTGGCAAAGCAAACGTTTGACGGTCTCCCCTGCGAATGTTCAGTCAATACCCAAAATTCCATAATCTTCAATCTAGTGAACCCTAATGAATTAGAAAATCTTGTTAATCCTCCAACTAAGCTAATCACAACATAGTAATTACCTTGGGCACTACTATTACTCCTATGACAAATATCAAGCTATCAGAATCAGCTAAAAAATGTCAAATTGTCAGCAGTACAAAAATTCCTCTCCCACCAACACAAGATTATATATAAAAAAATATCAAGCCAACAACATTACCAAAATAATAATAATAATAAATAAATGCCAATGTATTCAATAAGAAATTATTGACCAATGATCACGTAAACAATACTCCAAGTCTCTTTCATATAAAAAAAAATATTTTTTTTTTGGACCAAAACTTCTTTGTATTTTTGATACTATCACTATCAATACCAAAATCAATGGATAAACATATAATGCATTCCTAAAAAAAAAAACTTCACTTTATCCCCATGAAATGATGTACCTTTTGCAAACACTCATCTAATGTTTAAAACCTCATTTTGATGTATTGATCTTTTGATTTTTTTTCAATTACCTTCCTTTCGTTAGAGATTGGAGTTAAATCAAACTGTAGAAGGGGTAAAGAAACCTTTATACTCCTAAATTTTTTAAAATTTCCTCTTATTTATATAAAAAAATTATTATTATCATTATTATATTTAAAAAAAGAAAAAAGCAAAAATGTGAACGAAGTGACCCACAAGGTCGCAAGTGACCTTCCATTGGCAATGGTGGGTTAGTTGGGGTCACAAAGTGACCCAACGGTGGGTCACCAAGTGAACCTCCGTTGGGGTCACCAAGTGATCAGCGATGGGTCAGTTGGGGTCACCAAGTGACCTTCCGTTGGATAAACCGAGTGACCCTCTATTGGGGTCACCAAGTGATCAACGGTGGGTCAGTTGGGGTCACCAAGTGACCTTCCGTTGGGGAAACCGAGTGACCCTTCATTGGGGAAACCATTAAAAAAAATATATTTTTTAATAAAAAAATAAGGGCATTTTAGGAATTACACACCCTTCCATTAGGATTTAATAAAACATTCTAATGGAGTATTTGGAACGAAATGAAAGTTTGATACACTAAAGTGAGAGATTTTAAACATTAGAGGGGTGTTTGCAAAAAGTGTGTCATTTTAGGGGGTAAAGTGAAATTACCCCTAATTTATATAAGGCTTACTCTAAAAAAACTTATCAATTCATATATTTTAAAATCATTTGCAATCATAGCTTTACTTAATAAACTATTTATGCCATTATTTAGGAGCTTATTTAAGTCTATAGAGGAACTTGACTTGCTAAATTAGAAACTTTGTGTTCTTGATTAGACCATAACAATTGAATTAACAATTATTTTCTGACTTTTTTTTTTTTGTAAACAGACCATTCATAAAAGCTGAGAACAGCCAAGAAAGAACAAAAAACCCTCACAAGGAAGGGAGTAAGGGGGTTGGATCTTTTCCACTACATATTTGGATGGAACTAGGGGGAGAAAAGGAGGAAATGCAGCCCGGGATAACCCTAGCCGCGGCCCTATATGACGCATAGTGAGCGCAGAAGTTTGCACTTCTATTGATCTTTCTTGCCTCCCAATTTGAGGAGACTTGAAAGCTAGCTAGAGTGTCTGAGATTACATGATCAATTTGCCAGTCAATGCTAAGAGAAGGATTGTTTAAAGATAAGATTACAATTTGTGAGTCTCCTTCTAATATGAAATTGTCCTGCTGGAGGGAAGAAACCAGAACACTTGCTAACTTGGCTGCAAGGGCTTCCCCATAGACTGGAGTATAGGGAGGGCTAACTTAAGTGATTGCTTTGATGATCTGACCTTTAGAGTTTCTGCAGACTGCAGCTAGAGTGGAGAAGGCCTCTCGGATTGCTGTGTCAAAATTGACCTTACAAAAACCAGTGGGTGGTTTGGACTAAGCTTCTTTCACAGGATGTAGCTTTGAGGGCCAGGCTGTGTAATGCTCCAGAGAAACTCGGTTGATGTGAGCTGCAACAGAAGCAACTGCTGGGATGACACCTTTGTGGATAGCCTGATTTCTGTAGAACCATAGCAGGTCACATAACACAGCAGCAAATATCTGGAAAAAAGGAGAATCTGCACAGATTATACCAAACGTACTAGAAGGGGTTAAAATGCCTTGAATCCATTCAGCTAGACTTAAACCAGACCACTTCAAAGAATCTAAAGGCCAAGGTGAGAGTCTCCAAGAGATTCTAGCAAAAAAGCATTTAAAGAAGAGGTGAGAAAGAGAATCCTCTTCTACATTGCATAAAGGGCACACTAGATCAGTTTGAGGGATGGGAAAAACTAATTTTAACCTAATCTTGGAGGGGACAATGTCCCAAGCAATTTTCCAAAGGAAGAGTATTAGCCTATCATTCAAATTTAGTTTCCAAAGTTTTTTCCAGTTGGCTGCCGGAAGAGGGGTGTTATACCAAATTTGGTACTCGCAATAGCACGAACCGTGGTTCATATAGCGTTTGCACAAGTACCGAGATCGAATCCATAGGGAAACGAGCTTGTCCAAAATTGATTTTATAATTAAAGTAACCTATTTTAACCTAGTTCCAAAAGTGAGTGGTAATATCAAACACAAACTTGCAGAAATTAAGACTATTCTAAAAAGCGTAAAGGAATGGAAAAAGACTAACTAAGGTCAAAGATTACACCTCACCCAATAAAAAGAGTTGCTTAAACATTAAAATACACACTTCCGTCTATCGATTAGCAAAAGTCATAGTCTATTGCTATTTTGATGCTAGTTGAACCGCTTGAGGTGTTTACCGTTAAGGAACTACAACAGATAGTGATTCTCAATGGAATCATCCATTATATCCATAGATCACTGAGGATATTTAATTGAGTTCACTCATCCATTGTGCACCCGACTCGGAACACAACGAGGGTTAAACTTCGATGCATCAAAACGACAACCAAAACAACTTTGTCACATAAATTGCTTTGAAATGAACATGAAACGTAAATGACGTAAAGTAAATGCGTAAATGTAAAAGTATGAAATAAACACTAAGGGTGAGGCTTCATCTTCAACCTTAGTTGAAGATTTTAGCCACCCATGTAACAAGGAAGTAAAGAACAAATAAAAAAGTGCATTAAATTAAATTAAAATGAAGTGCTACAAAGTAAGTGGGCAAAGCAGGGCCTAACAATGGCAAACTGCTCACAAAAACTCGCCCAAAAGAAAAAGCTCGGACAAAATGCAAAAAGGCAGCTATTTATAGAACTTTGGTGTGCTACCAGAATGCAGCCCCTACGTTCCAACGCACTGATGCATGCGTTTGATCGTACACTCTGCGATCGAACGCAGATAACTGCCACAGGGCTAGCTGGAAGCAATGGAATCATAGGGCCGACTAGGGCAACAGCGGGAGACATGGGCTAACTGGACCTGCGTTTGGCAGTAACTTCATGGCATTTCTTCAAGTCGATTTTGCCTTTTGGTAGCCATGTATTGATGCAATGACCTGCACACCATAAAACACTAAAAACAACTATAAAAGTTAGATATTAACAGTGCTAAAGGCTTGGAAAATATAAGTTAAGGGGGTCAAATATACAATATTTGGCACCGATCAAGGGGAAGTAGAAAGTTGGGTTCTCTGGCTACTAATCAACTTGTGGGCTGACTTTGTATTCAACAAACCATTTGCAGATGGTGTCCAAATGAAATTGCTTTCAGAATGAGATGAGAAATTTATCTTAAGGACCTTTCTAATTGTAGTATCATCAAAAAGGTAATTAAGTAAAGGAAGGTTCCAAACAATGACAGAAGAAACAGGGTCAATTGAGAAAAGTTCATAAACTTTTAAGTCTTGAAAAGGATGAGAAAGCCAAGGAGAAGGTGAGGGAATGAATGAAGTTAAGCGAGGGATCCAAGTGGAGCTCCAGATTGGGAGAGAGGAGAGAATGTGAATACAGTTACAGGCACCTTTCGAGATGATAGAAATGGATTTTAGGATGCCTTTCCACAGCCATGAGGAAGAAGAATGGGAAGAGGGGAAAAGAAAGGAGTTGGAATGTAAATACTTACAGTGCAAATGGGCCACCCACATGGAGTCAAAATTTGTGAGAAGTTTCCATCCCAGCTTTGAAATGAGTGCCAAGTTCACTTCTTTCACCTTTCTCAAACCAAGCCCACCCAAAACTTTTGCCATGCAGAGAGAGTCCCATGCCTTGAGTGAAAGGTTTTTTCTCTTGAGAGCTGGGAACCCCCACCAAAAATTTTTGAAGATCCTATCTAACTTAAAGCTGAAGCTAGTAGGGAGCAAAAATGTACTCAGAGCATATGAGGGCAATGCTGCTGCAACTGATTTGATCAAAGTCAACCTTCCAGCTTGAGCGAGGGTCTTGCCTCTCCAACCTTCAATCCTGCTCTTAACTTTGTCAATGATACATTGAAAAGCTCTCTTCTTTGAATTCCCCATCAGAAAGGGAAGACCAAGATACATAGAGGTGCCAAGGTTAGAGGAGTAAGGGAAAGTGACTGAAATAGTTGCAATTCTGGATGGTCAGGTATTTCTACTGAATCCGATTGAGGATTTAGAGGAGTTAATCTGCTGGCCAGACCACTTATAGTACTTTTCCAAACAAGACTTAATACTAGCTGCAACTGAGACAGTGGCTTTCCCAAAGATTAGCAAATCATCTGCAAAAAGAAGATGATGAATGGCTGGATAGGACCTAGCAATTTACAGACCTTTAAGAGAACCAGCACTCTCCTCTTTGAACATGAGCCTTAAAAACACTTCAACACCCAAAATGAAGAGAAAAGGAGTAGAGGATTTCCTTGTCTCAGTCCCCTACCAGGAGAAATACAACCAAAAGGATTCCCATTAAGGAGTAAAGATAAAGAAGGAGTGGAGATGCAGATTTTAATCCAAGAGATCCAGGTGTGGCTGAAACCTAGTTTTTCCATGATTGCCAACAAAAAACTCCATTCCATCCTATCAAAAGCCTTCTCCATGTCCATTTTCAAAAACATGAACCCACCTTTCCCTCTTTTAGCCTTGAAAGAATGAAGGAGCTCATGAGCCAAGATAGTGTTGTCTTGGATATTCCTCTTGGGCACAAAGGCAGATTGGAGAGGAGAGATAATCTTTGGAAGAGTAGCCTTCAATCTATTAGCCAAAATCTTGGAAATGATCTTGTAAACAATGTTACAAAGACTAATTGGCCTGAATTGTTGAGCTGTATGCGAGCCACTAGCTTTTGGAATCAAAGCAATGAAGGACTTATTCTGCTCTCTCAGCAAACAGTGATCAAAGAAGAACTGATCAACACAAACTAGAACCTCCTTCTTTACTAGATGCCAATACTTCTTGTAGAAAGAGCTGTAAAGCCATCTGGACCCGAGGCCTTGGTTGAACCAAGGCTAGTTAAAGCTTCCAAGACTTCTGCTTCATCAGGGATAGAGCACAAAAGGACATTTTCCTCAACAGAGATAACAGGAGAAAACAAGTCCAGCAATTCTGTCTCAAAAAAGGGGTTTGAGGTAGTGAAGAGGTTTAAGAAGTGTGAAATGAGGTTACCACCTATTTCATCTCTAGAGGACACCCAGGTTCCAGATTCCAACTTTAGGAAATTCACTGCATTAGCCTTTCTTCTAATCAGAGTAGAAGTGTGAAAATACTTGGTATTTAGATCTCTGCAGGTCAGCCATGTTTCCCTAGATTTAGACCTCCACATGGATTCTTCTTTCACCAAAAGATTGTTCAAATCCAGTTTCAGACTGACTTCTTTATCAAAAGATGCAGGAGAAGGAGTAGCTTGTTGAGTTGCATCAATAAGGTTAAGGGTTTCCTTGATCTTTTTATGGATATTACCAAAATGTAGAGAGTTCCACTTCAGGAGGGCAATTTTGGTATGGTTCAGCTTAACAGGAAGGCAATTTGCAGGATAGTGAGGGATGTATTTCTGCCAAGCTATCTCAATAACCTGTCCACATGAGGGGTCCTTAGACTAGACTTCTTCAAATCTAAACGGCCTAGGCAAAAAGCAGGAGGTTGTGTTTGTATTGAGAAAGATGGGGTTGTGATCTGAGTTGAGTGCAGGCAAGTGAATCAAAGAGAAATCCGAGTGAAGGAGAACCCAAAAGGGAGAAGCTAGCCCTCTATCCAACCTTTCTTTGATGTTTTCCAAACCTATTCTATTGTTAGACCAAGTGAATGGATTTCCAGCAAATCCAACATCAATCAAACCAAAATGATCTATAAACCTTCTAAAAGGGCAACTGGAGGAGCTAGAAACAGGCCTGCCACCAATTTTTTTAGACTGATCCACCACAGAGTTAAAGTCTCCAATGCAAAGCCAAGAGGCTTCAAAGCCTTCCCCAATGGCTGCAAAGGAATCCCAAAAAACCATTCTGTTACTTCCTTTAGGGGGACCATAGACACAAGAGAGAATCCAAGGAGAATGAGGGGGGTCAGAATAACACCAAACTGAAATGTTGTTTGTGTTTGAGATGAAGCACTCAAGGTCCACTCCTAGGCGCCAAGTAAGAACTAGGCCACCACTAGAACCAGAAGCAGCCACCTGAGTCATGAGGAAGAAACCAAGCTTGTTCAAAGCAACAGAGACTTGGGGGGAGAAGTTTTGGTTTTAGATAAGAACAAAACATCAGGAGATTGATCTCGGATCAATCTCCTCAGGGTTTGAACTACAGCAAGCCTTGACAGCCCCCTGCAGTTCCAAGACAAGATTTTCATTGCTACTGGGGAGGCTTGACAAAGCCCCATTTTCCTCAGATGTGCCTTCTGACTCTTTAACAGCTGAACCAATTTTGGATTTTCCTTTTCTAGCAGCTTTGAACAAAGCTCTAGCTAGTTTTGTCTCCATAGTGCCCGGGCTAAATAGAAGTAAATTGGATGGGGCTGTGTCTGGTGGTTCAGCAATTTCAGCAACAGCTCCAGGGCCTTTTTTGGTAAGGGAGAGCAATTCAGATGGGCAGGGTCTTTTTTTCTTCTCATTGTAGTAGGGGAAATGGAGGTGGTGGAGTTAGTTAGTGCAAGTCTGTCCTGGATGGATATTAAAGGTTTTTTTGTAAGTTTGGTATTGTAGGGGATTCTTATGGCTTGTTTTTTGGCAGTGTGACAAGTCCTTTCTATGGTATTGGGAGTTGTATTATGGTTAGTATCCGTTGGGGTTGAGTCTATAGGAGTGATGGGCTTTTTCTGGTCATTTGAGGTGGGCTTTTTCTGTTAAGGGTCTAGCTGGTTGAGATATTGTGATACCCCGCCCGATGGGAATATCAATTAACTAGTAATTGACCCCACGATGCACCATCCTAGCCATGTCCGTCCGAGACACGACCTCCGGGAAAACACTTTTCTCGTCGTAAAGAGAAAACTACAGCGGAAGACTTTACTAAAGACTACGGGGTCAAGAGATAATAAGTGAAACATCACACAGCGATACCAGGATAAGTACTACATCAATAATATTATAAAAAGTCATCAAATGTATCGGTCAACAGATCGTCAAATAGATACATTCCCAAAATAAGATACTACAATATTGTTCACAAAAGATCAATAGATCAAAGCCTAGTCTTAAGCTTCAACAGAGCTAATGAGATCAGAATCTCTATCAAGTCTGCACGGGCAGATCCTCCATCCTCCCACATCGTCCTAAGCCAAACAAGATCCATATCCTCAAAGATCACCTTAATCAGATCCTATGCAATCACCCAAGTAGGCTCCGACGGCATCCTCGTCTAAAGTAGCTAAACCGCGCGATTATTCGTAATGATGGGAAA
This sequence comes from Carpinus fangiana, assembly GCA_006937295.1. Taxonomy (NCBI): domain Eukaryota; kingdom Viridiplantae; phylum Streptophyta; class Magnoliopsida; order Fagales; family Betulaceae; genus Carpinus; species Carpinus fangiana. Next base: position 11,969,495 of record CM017328.1, on the reverse strand, counting down.
AGACATAAAATAAGGAGGTAAGTCTAAGACTTAGTGATTTTTAATGCAGATAATGCACATGCCAGTTTTAGTAATGAACTCAGGTGTTTAATAAACAAAAGCAGTTCCATCATGACAGTTTAATTCTGCGTAATATATATAGTAATGATATATGCATATGATGTAAACAATAGTCATAGTTCAACAATATGGTCTACTCGAAATACTACCCCTTCTCAGCAGGGTTGATGCTGTCCTGAGGGAACTATAGTACAATATCAATGCCCCAACCATTGCACAACATACCATACGTAACATTAGTGACATGATCGAGTCTGACCCTGAGTGGCCTACACCAACTAATGACGTCTGTCCTGTAGTGACCGAACCATTGGGAATGGTTGCATCAAGGTCACGAAACCAATGGATCCACAGTCCTCACATAATGCACACATTTGACCATAAAGCTAACATGTATAGTAAGCCTATGGCCATTACTACCGCACGTACTGGTGTACCATGTTATACAATGCAATTATCTTGTCTGTATTATACATCCATGTCATTTTACAAGTTCCACTTGGTTAACATGTTCAGCATAACGTTTTGCTCAAAAGACAGAGTTCATATGCAATTCGTACGAAACGTGAGAGTTGTAAAATATACATGTTTGCTTAGTACACAAAATAGACGTGCAGTGCATGGAAAATAACAGTGCGCATTATGTGAGTTAAAACTCACCTGGATCGATACGTGTCTTTGAAAACTCCAAAAGATCCAGGTTCTCCAAATCTGTAGAAAACCTTTTATTAGTCATAATTCCACTAAAATAACTCTAAAGTAAGGAAAACAGGAGCTACAGGACGGTTGGTGAAAATAGAGTTTTCCTGTCACATAGTGACCAAACGTTCGGGCTCGAGAGCGTACATCCGTCGTGCAATGACAAGCCGTATGTCCGGTCACGATGTCGTACGTCCGCTGTAGGGGTCCTCAGGGAGAACCTCATTTTCTCTTCCACTGTCCGCCTATTCTCCGACTCCTACGGCTACTAGGAACAACCTAAAGGCTTCTAGTCCAGTTAACAACCTCCATGCAACGTAACAACGCTAAGCTAACGAAAACCCTAACCCAAGCGGGTCTTAAGGCACAACTAAGCTAACAACTACAACTAAACATAAAATGAGCAGCATAACGGCGTAACTAAAAGCTAAAGATCGAACGTTACCTCCTTGAAACAAAACCGCAAGAGTTCCGCCTCACGAACGTTCTGAAACTTGCAAATGCCGCACACACACGCTCACCAAACACTCACAAACACTTGGAAACACTTTGGGAACACACTAGCAGCCTGGGGGCGTTCTGAAGTTATGAAAAACACGAAAGGGTAGGGTGCTATTTATAGGCTCAGAAAGCAGCAGACGTCCGGCCAAGGGGCGTACGTCCGGTGGTTCTTGCCCAACGGTTCTATGGCTGTCTCGTATGTCTAGGTATGAACCAGAGGGTATTCAAAAAGTAGAGTACGTCTGGTGGTCCCACGTACGTCTGCCAATACGGTTTGCAAAGCGTACGTCCGGTAGGCCCCCCACGTACGTTCGTACTATAGACAACAGCATACGTCCGCCCAAAAGTCGAAATTACCCTTTTGGCATCCTTAGTGACCCAAAGCCCAAGTTAATCCCCCCCAACCAAGCTACTTACGCCTAGTTAAGAATTTGGGTCACTATAGAGGCCGAAACAGCACTCTGAATACTGAATGCCAACGAATCATTAACAGCGTCAATATCAGATTTACAAATCAACAATGCTTGGTCACGTGGTAGTTCGAAACCCCTAGCTACTGCCACGGCAGTAGAATCATGTAATAGGGCAGAATCATGAAGGATGATAGGACTGTTGTCAAAAGTAAAGTTCGGATGCCACACGTCAGAAGGCATGGCTGATATATCAAGGCGTATAGTGGGCACTTCAGGGTGGGCATCAGGCATGTCAAATCGTATGCTGGGCATAACAATAGGTTGCACTGTAGGAGCTACATTTAAGTCGAAAGTGTTAACAGATGGGAATGAGGTTACCATGTTAGGAGGGTAAGGAAAATATTTGAGAATATGAAGGAGTTGGGAGAGATGAAGTTTTGGAGACTAGTGTGCTGAGAGACTGAATGTTGCAAGGAGGACCGATCACTAAGCTTCTCGAAACTGTAGATTTCTGGCTTTTAAAGGGAAATTTTCATTTCAATTAAAGCTACAGTAAACAACAAAGGACAAATAAGCATCGGGCGACGAATGGTTAAAGTCAAAAGTTTTCGAAATTTTTGGATCTTGTTTCCCTCATAATGACGGCTGACAATGCTATTGACTTTCGCAATGCTCGTTTGTCAAATTTACTGTTCAATCAATGACTTTAAAATCCACACTTGAACAGTCGAATGAATCATCACGCCAATGCGCACCACACGCGCTTGTGCATCTTCCAAAACCTGTCCTATAAATTCATGCTTCTTTGTTATTGGAACACAAGCCTTCTGATCAAATTTTTTCACCCATATTTTTCCTATAATATTTCCCCTTGTACTAAAACTCAGATTTCCTTCGAGTTTGAGTTTCTTCTCATTTATAAAAATACAGCATCACAAATTAATTCATGAAACTTCACTTTCTATGCTCTCATAGTAAACCATTGAAGCAAGATTATCGTTGATCATGTCCTGAGGAAGCAAGATTATCATTGATCGTACTTTCTAGGCCTAATAGCTCTTTCTCTGGCAGCAACCCCACATGACAGAAGAGAGAGAGCACTTGATGTGTATGCACTAGAAGTTTCAGCAAGAAGGCGCATACATATCATGTCTTGAGCTGGTTTCCATGCCTTTATGATAGCAGCTCAGTAAGACTTCCTGTTTCTCTTCTTCTTCTCTTGACCTTGCAAGACCTCGGAGAAAGACTTTATAACCTAAGTGTGTTTAGCCCTTTAGTTTAGAAACTTACCCATATCGCTTAGATTTTTTTTTTTTTTTTAATCAATTATCCATTTTTGCAACTCATCAAGACACATATACATTTGTCAAGAGTGGATGAGAATCTTACCCTTATGAAATAGTGTATTTCGATTTCGTCAGAATGATCATTACGAATTTCTTTTGTCAAGTTATGAATTTTTTTTTTATTAAAGATGTAGTACGAGAAGTTTTCACTGATATTTTGGTACCGACACAAGATTTGAGACAAGGAAATAGAAATGATTATATATTTAGAATGAAGTGATTTATGATGTTACTTTTGAGGTATATTGGTGTAACAACATTTTTGGGTGATATAAATTATAGAACGTTGATGCTATTTACTTTTACGGATTTACGATGTTGATAATGTCGATAATTAACTAAGCATCATATTAATATTTTTGTATATGATTTGGAATATGGAGATACTAAACGAAGCATAGGCAGAGATGATTTTTACACTCTATATAAGATCAAGTAATTCAGATCGAGGAAACTGTTGTGAGCTTACAAAGGAGAATATGATATTTTGAAGTATGAACTAGTGATCTGATAATTGGTAACCAAATGTTTAAGTTCTAGCAATATATTTTTCTCGTAGTGGGATTAATAATGTAATATAATGCTATTAAGGTCGATTAAGGAGTAATTTCTGAAAAATACGTTAAGATAGGATTTTAGTATGAACTATAACGATTTTCGTTAAGTTGATTCATTGAAGTTAAGCAAGAATTTATTGGTTTTAAATTTCAAGGACGAAATTCCTATATAGAGGGGAGAATGTAGCATCCCAAATTTTAACAGTCCTATTTTGGGAATATTTATTTAATAGTATTAAGTAATAATATTTATTCTTGAGAAATTTAATGAGATATAAATTTGATGATAAGATTTATTTTAGATGTGATAATTATTTATGAGGAATTTACGTGAATATTGATTTCAGATTTTTATGTATGTTAGGAGGAAAATATTAGGCATCTTTTATTTGTTATTAAATCAACTCACACCTCACGTTCAACACTCATTTCCACCATCTTCCGGTTCTTTTCTTTCTTTGTTGTCTTCTTCCATTTTCTTTGCTCTAGCCGCCTGACCCACCACCCATACATGTCTTCCACACAATTATTATGTTCCTTCTTTTCTTTGTTTTCTTTTTCCATTCCTTCAACCACCGAAAGCAATTAAACCCTTCATAATTATATATTATTATGTCTGCTACTTTTCCCCATTTCTCCACACACTTATCTCATCTACCTTTCTTCGTTCTTTTCCTTTATTTTCCCCTGCACCACCTCTATCTATTCTGATCTCTGCAAACTGAGATCAAGCAAGAGTCAGGAGACTGAGAGAGAGAGAGTGAGGAGGAATCGGGAAGTAGTCTGGAGGAAGAAGAAAGAAAAAGAAAAGAAAAGAGGGGTTTAATAAGTGGGTGTTTAATGGATCAAATTATTGGGTTCGTATGAGACAAAACCACTTCCTTGTATTTATGATTAAATTGATTAATTTCAGTTGGAGTTTATGTTAAGTTGTTAATTCTGTGATGGATGGACAGAATGATAGAGTTATCAAGATAGTTAAATTGCAGTTGAAAGATTGCTCATAACTGCAGTCTAGAGGTAAGGGGATATGATCATATTCATGATTTATTACAAATGTAAATGTTATATTTTCTAATAATCATTAAAATGACAGCCTTTCTTTGACAACCCCTTTTATGCATCCAAAAACTATATTTTAGAAAATGAATCAAATGTAAATGATGATGCATAAAACTATATTTTGGAAAGGAATCAAATGGTAAACGGTCTTTATGAAAATACTTCCGCTATGTTATACAATGTTATGATCATGTTATGAAAAAGAATGGAAGGATGAAGAATGACAAGAATGAAGAAATGAAAGAATGATGAATGAAAGAATGAAAATAAATGAATGAATGCATGCATGAATGTTTTAAGATACTTAACGGCCTATGTATGCATGAATGATGGTACCAAATTACGAGTGCAGATAGTAGCCATCTTGTATGGTCTGCCGGGTATGGCTCACTTGAGTGCACCTAGTTATCGAGTGAGTGCATATTCCTAATGCGGTTCCTACTTGTGACCACCGGATGGAACCGGGATCCTAGTGATCGCCAACCCTTACACACAGGGTGTAAATGTGTGTTGGCCACCATGTTATTGAACTAATAATTAATGATGCATGAATGATGAGATGCTATTATTGTCTGATGAAAACATTTTCTTAATATTGTTTAAAGGATATTGATGATGTATTTTTTTGAAACTAAATGCTATTTCCAATTTCACTGACAGTATGATGTATCTACTTACTGAATATTCGACTCACCCTTTTTGTATGTTTGATGATTTTTAAAACTACCCAGATGAAGTTATGGATGATGCTATAAGACGAGAAAATTAGAAGCAGAAGCTACTTCTTTATGGGAAAAGGAATAAAGCTTAAGTTTGTTAGCTATGTTATGATTATTTTATGAGACTATGATTTTAATAAATAGTTTTATTTATAGAATTCTTATGACCTCAAGAGAAAAGTATAATATCCCATTTTCTACGGGAGGAGGGTGTTACATGACATTTGCTATAAATCCATGAAAGCTTAAGGTTTGGAAGTTAATCTTAAATTCTACGCGGGGGGCTGTGACAATTTCCATGTAATAATCCTAAGTTTATCATATAGCTAAATTTTTCTTGAGGGACTAAGAATAAATCCAAAAAAGATAGGCCAACATAACTTATCTTAATACCAAGACTCCTCCCTTCAAATCCTCTTCATGCAAAATGCTTCTTAATTTCGACACACACATATATATTGGACCCCAGGACATGATGTCAGTTTTTTTTTTCTTTTGCAAGTCATATTATCAATAAAACGTGTGAAATTATGGATATCCACGTACTCACAATAAATCCAAAAGAAAAATCCACTTAATTTGGGAAGTAAAGATATATAATTGCCATCCACTTTGGGATTGAAAGTTTATATTAATACATTTAGGATTCCCAAAAACAAAAAAGACGGCATCTATATATAACCGGTTTTTTATTAAAAACTTGGTCATTAATTAGCGCCATTAATTGCGTTAATTATATTTCAATATAATTCACATGTCATTAATTTGCGTTATTAATTGGGTTAACTATATTATAATCCATGTATTCTTCTTGCTAATTTTTTCTCTTTATACTATTCATTTTAAATCATATATACTTATAGGAACAAAGATTTATTTATTTATTTTATTTAAAAAGGTGAGATATATTTTTATGCATATTTTTAACTTATAATGAAAATGATCTGTTTAAATTTTAATTTTTTCATCTCTGTTTTCCCCCTCTTTTTATCATCACAAACAAATTGAACAATGAACTGTAAATCAGAAACGTCATTTCCGTTATTAAGCGGTTTTGCCTTCACAATTATAACGAATTGTTAATCATAAATATTGAGATTTTTTTAGATTACTGTAAGCTTTTCTAAAAATAATGGTGTCCATGAATTATTGTTTGTTAACTAGAAAAATAAGAGAAATAGAAATAGAAAATCGAAATTGTTGTTAAGGTGGGTTACAATGTTACTTAAGAAATTATTTGTTCCCATCAAAATTGGTATGTAAAAGATAATAGCAAATATTTCTCCAAGATACAATGGAGCCCAAAAAACTTATATAGTTTAGTTGCTTTTTGAACAAACGAAACTAAACTTAAACGCCCTCAAATTTTCTATTCTATCAAGAAACATAGACTTTAATTTTTTTTTTTTTTTAAGAAATACATGAGGTCTTTTTGAGACAACAAATGGGAATAGAATTTTTCGTCGTATTCAAAATTGGACTGCAGTAGGCTATTAATAATATTGAAAATAGTAGTTATTATTATATGTAAACCAATGGTCACTATGTTTCAAAGTCAACTGTTAATCCAATTGTCACTAACTACTATTCTAATAGTGATAATTTGTCAACATTATTAAATTGCTAATTCACTAATTTAAGATATACTTAATTCTGACCGTTAAATTAAATTTACAATCAACAACTATTTAATTATAACCATCATATCGCAATATTTAGTAACGATCATTTAATCACAACCGTTAGATCAAAGTTAATTTGATCTTACAGTTGACTTTACTAACAGTTTATTAAATCCAACTACTGGATCTACCTATGAAGCATCCTATGGTCAAGATAAAGCCATTAAATCGAATGATCCTAACCATCCAAAAATTGAATGGTCATGATCAAATCGCTCCAAGCTCCGATGCTTCATGATAAGCGCCAAGTGCGCCACAAAAGCACTACTAGCGCCCTACAGCCCATGCTACCACGCATATGCATACCTAAGTAAAACACTCCCAAACCAAAATAAATATATACATACATAATAATTTTGAAAATTATATACCTAAGGTTTTCGGTATCATCTATTAAAAGGGAGTTTGAACTTACATGTGAGACGGAGCGTTAAAAATATTCATTAAATTGTTAAATTTACTTCTTTTTATCGGCTTAAACTTTTTGGACAACTAATAATTAAATAAGGTAGTCATGTTAATAACTTGGCATGCACCAAATTAAGAAAGATTAAAAAGAAACAAGAAAAAAAAAAAAAGATTAGGTTCATCAAATTTTAAGGATTAATTAATATATGTACTTACCTAGAATGCAAGAAGCAATTTTTCTTGCTACATGCTGATTTTTTAAGTTGCCAATAATCAGAATCGCAAAGACAAAGAAATGCCATGCTTTCAAAACCAAAACCATTAATTATCAAATTTAAGTTAAGCTAATGTGCCCGCATAATTAACTCCTAGCCAACGAAATGTGTGGTTAGCAACAATATTGTTTATAGCCAACAACTTCTACTACCTCACAACAAGAGTAACGATGGAGCAAAAAGGGACCTCTTTATCTGAATGTCTCATTCTCCGTATAAATGAGAATTAATGTTTTGATAATAACCTGTCTAAGAATTGATAAAGAGAGAGAGTTTATCTTGATTTTTAATAATAATAATAATAATATTATTATTATTATTATTATTATTATTATTGGACTTTAAGAAATTACCCAAAAGATGGGCTAAAACGCATGACATGAAATGTCAAAATACGAGAAGAATTTGAGTTGGAATACATAAGGTAGATTGACATACGTGAAATGTTAGGCTTCATTATCTTAACCATCTCTATATATATCTTTTTTAAATTTACCACTGAATATGTAGGACCCATATGTAAACTTACAAATCTAATGATAAATTTGAATCTACTTGAAAAAAGATGGTTAGGAGATAGGTATGACAGAATGAGGCCTAACATTTCTCACTGACATGCTGCTATATACCAAACAAAAACTCCTTATATTACTCAATTTTACCATCAGTTAAACATGGTCAATCCTCCAAGCTTGCAGAAGAGGACATTGATCGTACCAAATTTAGGTACTCGCAAGAGAACGAACCGTTAGGTCGTATAGCGTTGCGCAAGTATCGAGATCGAACCACAGAGAACGGCGTTTTGTAATTAAAAACTAACACGACTCTTAAATTAAATGTATCTTAACCTAGCCCCAAAGAGAATTGATTTTGAACAATGAAAAGTGCAAAAATAAAATTAAAGTGAAAATGTAGGGATAAAAAGAACTAAGGTTAAAGACGAACCTCACCCAATAAAAATAAATTTAATACATTAAACACTTATTCTCCGTTTATAAACTTTAAACCCTTCAACACACTCTATTGTGGTAATTGACACAAGTCAAACCGAATAATGTGTTTACCGTTAAGGAGCGACAATGAGTATTGATTATGGATAAAATCATCCACTGTATCCTTGGATCACAGTGGATATTGAATCACAACCAAACACTC
>CM017328.1:11915911-11951498 GCA_006937295.1 Carpinus fangiana | reverse complement strand
AAAAAAAAAGTATCTAAAACAATAATATATATTTTTTGTCATTCTTTTTATTAGTATTTTAAAAAAAAATGAAAATTACATTTTTCTAAAGAAAAATGGTCTTTTTTTATGAAAAATGACCATTTTTATGAAGAAAAATGAAATTTTTATTTTTTAAAAAATACCAATAAAAAGAATGACAAAAAAAATATATTGTTGCTTTAGACACTTTTTTTATTTTTTACTTTGTTTTTTTTAAAAAAAAATAAAAAAGGTAAAAGTTGGGCAAAAAAGTTGGGCCTTTAACATTTTCCTTCATTTTATACTATATTTTAAATAAAAATATATAATAAATATTAAATTATTATTAAAAATATATTAAACTATTTAATTTTCAAAAAATAAATGATTGTTTTTATACAAAAGAGATACTTCTTATTCTAGAGCTATTCCGAGCAAATCATAAACCATGTCTCTTTTCAAAATTGTGGTCAGAAATCCAATTTTTCAATAGAGTACCGCATATTAGGTTGGAGGTGGTTCAGCCACCAACTTTCCTTTTTTTTCCTTTTTTTTTTAAAAACAAAAAATATATGATAGGGCACCTAAAAACTCAAATACTATGTCACGTGTAAAGGTGATATGGCGTTCTATTCAAAAACCTAACAAAATCTTGACATAGGTACCAAGTGAATTTATTTGCTTACGAGATGTACTAATTATGATATTTTTGAAAACTCAACTAACTATTTGATTTTAGTGCAAACAATATATATTGAAACAGTATTTAACCCTAAAATAAATTGCTAATAAAAACATTGAATTTAAAATGTTCTTGTATTCAAGTCTTAAATCCATCAAATTTAAAACTAAAGTCTTTTAATAAGGACTAATTCAAATGTTAAATTATTATATTATACACTAACAATATGATATTAGTATAATATATAAAATTGCTCTTTAACTAGTCATATTTAAAAGTTCTTTAAATATCTATATTTATTTTTTTAATTCAACCCAATAAGATGACGTGTAAGTATATATGTATGATTCTCTTCTTCTTTTTTCGATGATTTAAGAGTTCATCTTAAAAAAACAAAAAAAACATAATTGATGTAGATATTTCAAAAAGAGGTGTAATTATATCTTAATTGAATTTAAGTTATTACTCTATTATTTTCCTTTCAAGAAACGCGGTCGGCAGAAAAGTAGCTAAGACGTTTACCTTAAAAGAACAAAAAAGTAGGAGACCTTTTTTCCCCATTTTTATTTTTTTCTTATGAAAATGCTGAGAAAGTTTGTGATCCCCACCGCACAATCATTTTTTTTTTTTTTTTGGTGATTAGACCACATGATGATGATGTGGAAGAAAAGCAAAGGCCATGGGTATCAGAACGAAAGCTCGTGGTTTCTTCGCGAAAATCTTTTCTATACGCGTACCACTTTTTGCTTCTGTTTGGGTCATTCTTATTCTTGGGCCCCCATCGTAGCTCGTAAATGCTGTCGACTCAAGTAGATGGTCAGCTCATATGAGAACATATTCGGCTCCTATTTTGTATACACCGCTATTCTAACAGTTTAGTTTGGGCCCATTTGTTCAAGTTATTTGGGTTTTTTTTTTTTTCTAAAGCAAGTGGGGTTCAAACAAAGTCTTAAAGTTATTTCTCCCGCCTTCTTATGAATGTTATCCACGTAACCCTGTTACACATGGTGAGGAGGCATAGCTTCCGTCATCTTCCTCTCCACCGCTTTCCCCTCTGTTCTTTCCCCTGTTTTCTTCTCTTTTACCTCAAAAACAATGCATTGGCTCCACCGCCTACCTATACCCATACCTGCCGCTTCTCCCCCTCCGAAGGCTTCACAACCTTGCCAAACCACCTCTTTGGCCTCACTCCTAGCCGGCATTTTGCACTAATTTTGAACAAATTAGTGACGTGTCACTATTCAAACGACACCCCTTTTTCAAAAACACCCCACTGTTCACACGTCATTTTTATTTTTTTTTTGGTAGTGAGATGATCCTAATTCCTGCGAAGTGTAGATATTTTGTCTAATTGTCATTACTTTTCCCGATCAATCTTGTCCTCAACTCCATAGAATTCAAAGCAGATTTAGCATCCATTAAGAAGATGGTTTATCTATTGTACAACATTAAATTAATGAATTATCAAAGAACTCAAGTAGTCTACATAGCAAAATCAGGGCTTCATCATCAACTTTAATACTAATATTTTTCAAATGAATATGAATTTTATTAAATTCATCAAGAAGATCACAAAAAAGGCGTACCTTCCTACATCTTGAGAGTATATAATCGCTGGTTTAGAAAAAAGCGGTTAATAAGCAACTTATTCATGCACAAAATTTTTAACTTTTTCCAAAGTCCAACGATAGTTTTTTCATCGACGACTTTTCTCAAAACTCTATCTGAAAGAGACAATAAAATTAAGCACTCTTATATATATATGGAAAAATATAAAATGACTCCCTAAACTACCAGTCATTTGTAATTTAACACTCCAAAGTTTCAATTAGTATAAAGTAACCCCCCAAACTACCAACCCCTTATAAAATGGCCACTTCCGTTAGATAAAACCTTGAAAATTGATGAAAAACCCAAAATGATGTCATTTTAGGATGCAGAGTTACTAAAATGCCTTTGTTAGAATAAAAATAAAAAATAAAAAAAATCCCCCCATAAAACGGCATCGTTTGATTTCCCTTGACATTAACCCTTCTTCCCCCACCCCACCCCCCCGGTGTTCTTTCCCCATAAGAGGAAGATTCACGAACCAAACATTACAATACCTCCCATGAGTGACTGACTGTGGTGAAATAAAATGGCACAAAAAAGAGAAACTTGGGTAAAAACTACTTGAAGCTCCTTTTATGGAGAAAAATGTAATGAAAATCAATCACTTTTTAACAGAGGACTTTTACTCTTATATATGGAGAGTACCAAAAACAGAGGCTTCTGGGTTGAACATGGAAAGTTATAGTATTTTCAAGAACAAAGCTCCAACACTCAAACTATTTTTCTTGGAAAATCAATTGAGGATAATATGAAAATCATGTTTAAATTCAAGAAATCCAATGAAAACTGCAGCTGTGGTGGATAATTTTGAGCAACAATTTGCAATGGGAAAGAACATGGGGGAGAGGAAGAAGGGGAAAAAGGGTGTATGTTGAGGGAAATCAAAAAGACGCCATTTTATGGGGGGTTTTTTAATTTTATTTTTTATTCTAACAAGGGTATTTTAGTAACTTTGCATCCCAAAACGAACGTCGTTTTAGGTTTTTCATCCATTTTCACAGTTTCATCTAAGGAAGGGGCCCATTTTATAAGGGATTGGTAGTTTGGGGATTACTTTATACCAATTGAAACTTTGGGGGGCTAAATTACAAATGGCTAGTAGTTTGGGGTCCATTTTATATTTTTCCCATATATATATATATATATATACAATGTGGGACACAAATCTCATAAGTGTACATACAACAAATCTTTTCCTCACTTGTAAATCTCTTTCACATTAACCAAACTCCCACTTACACAAGAGTATCATGCATACTCCAAGAGAATNCCATTTTATATTTTTCCCATATATATATATATATATACAATGTGGGACACAAATCTCATAAGTGTACATACAACAAATCTTTTCCTCACTTGTAAATCTCTTTCACATTAACCAAACTCCCACTTACACAAGAGTATCATGCATACTCCAAGAGAATTAACACTTTTTTTACCGAAGTCAAACCAAACACATCAAACCAAGGTAGAAAAGGTATATTTTGGGCCCAAATACTAACTTCACTTTAATTCAAGTCATTCACAACAATCTTCACCTTGACTTGAATTTCATCAAGTTCCAAGTACAAATCTTCTTGTGTCTATCTCCCCAACACTTATAGACCTAAATTTTCAACTTTGTGCATACCGGTAAACATGCATTTTCATAATTGTCATTAAAATGGGCTTGCTACATGGGTTGTCTGTTAGAAACATGATCCTCTTCGGTTCAAATTATTTGGATAATATCCAGTTAGTTATAGTGTATGAGTAGTTATAATGTATGAGTATGTTTATCTTTTGAGTGGACTAAAACACCCCTCCTTTATAACTAACTGAATATTATCCAGTTCAAATTATTTGAACCGGAGAGGATCCTACTTCTGTCTATTATTAACGGTTTGTACTTACTAAGTCTTGGAGTTAAGTATTTCTTTTCCACCTATAAACATTCTTGTTTTACAGTGTATCTGGTGCTTTCCATGGGGCATATGGTGCGGGTCTAGTGGCATACATAGCTGCTGTTGGAAGATTTAATTGTAGATTACGGGTGCTTAGCGCTCCGACTGTGTTTATAATGTTATTGTACAAATAAATTATAGAGATATGGTAAATGTAATCTAGGTTTACTTTCTGCTTCAATTTATTTGGTAAAGAAGAGTTAGAAGTAACTCTCCGTATTGTTCTTAATTAAATAAATTAGAGAAGTGACCAACCACCAATACAATCATTTATGTCTCAACACAATACGAATTAATTATCTCTCCAAAATTGGAATTGGCCCATCAAAATTCAAATCAACCCTCTCTCCTAAACTTGGAGTAGCAATGATGAATCATGTCTTCAAGCTCTCTATCTACTTTCTCTTTGTGGAACCGGATCCTTTTCAGTCCAAAATGGATGGGAGAGTATCCAGTTAATGGCCCGTATCTCTTTAGAGAGAGATGGGGCCATAAATGAGACATATGTCCCATTAAAATAAATAATAATGATATATTATTTATATTTAAAAAATAATTTTTAAAAAGACAAAATAATAAAAAATATAAAACAAAAATTAAGGGGTGGCTAGCCACCCCATTTTTGCCATAGGGGTGGCCAGCCACCCCCAAGGGCCAAATAAAAATAAAATAAAATAATGATTTGCCCCTTGGTCTACAGTGGTTGAAGCCTCCCCCATGGACCTTAGGGGTGGATCAACCACCCCCACGGGCCAAATCTCCTTTCTTTTTTTTCTTTTTTCTTTTTAAAAAAAAAAAAAAATTGGGAAGCCACCCCCATGGCCCATAGGGATGGATTGGCCACCCTCAAAGGCAAAATCAAGTATTTTTTTTTTAATTATTATTTTATTTTTTAATTTGGCACTTAGGGGTGGCCAACCACTCCTTAATTTTTTATTATTTTCTTTTAATTTTTTATTAGTTTAATTTTTAATTATTTTTAAAATATAAATAATATTTTATTCTTATTTATATTAATGGGACATATGTCCTATTGATTGGCTTAAGGACATTCATTGGATACCCTCCAATCCAAAATAGACCGGAGAGAATCAGCATTTGTCTGCTTCCTCTTCCCTACCCATTCAATTTAACATTTCTCACCTCTTCATTGGTGCTAGAGGCCACAGTTTGAAGACAAACTCCAGCATCCAAGCTTGCTAATGGATCCCCCAATCCCAAATATTTTAAATACAAACTTGTTCTCAGTTAGATCAAAGCCACAACCTTTTCCTCGATCCAAACAATTATCATATTATATTCAACAAATTGTCATGAAGCATGGCCTCTCTATTGGCTCTCTCCTCTCTCCAAAGTTCATAAATTATTGGAAAAATTTTATTTTAGCCCTTTAAATTTTCACAACAAATCTTTTCCTAAACTTTAAAATCTTTTACTTTGGACTTCTGAACTTTTACTTACTTTCAATTAGAACCATTCTGTTAATTTTAGCCATTAAAAATACAAAAAAAAAATTACAAAAATATCCCTGATTTTCGTTTTTTTTTTTAAATAAAAAAACGTTTTGAAAGTTAGAATTTTATACAAAAATCAGGAGTATAAACATTATGTAATGTTTAAAATCTAACAAAGAGGTCCACATTGAGAGCAATTGAAAGTTCAGAAGTCAAAAGTAAGAGATTTTAAAGTTTTTGGAGGAGGTTCGTCAAATCGAGTAGAAGTTCAAGGGGCCAAAGTGAAGTTTCCCCTAAATTATTTTCTAGTTGCTTTGATTTTATATTGATGATTCAATGGCTGCTACTTTGATTTTCCTAATGCATAATTTTATCATTTAACCCTTCACCCTTTTTTCATGATTAGTGATTTGATTTCCAAGGATATCATATGGTTGCATGATTAAATTTGTCGTTGCATTGGACGGTTTACATCTTAAAGTGGTATGGATTATATTAAAATTAAGAGAAAACTTTACTTAACTCGTTGAACTTTTATCACTTTTGTAATGTTTCTCCCTTTCAAAAATTCAAAAATTCTCAATTTAGTGTATTAAACTTTAAAAAACTTCAATTTCATCCATTCGTTAGGAATTTTTGTTAAATCCTAATGGAGACCATTGAAATTTTTAAAATGCCCTTATTTAAAATTAAAAATTTAATTGTAATTTAAGTGTAATTTTGTAATGTTTCAAGGTTATAATGGTCATTTTATCAGTTGACCATCTAATTTAATGGGAGTGGTGGGATTGCAAAAAATTGAAAATTTGATACATTAAGTTAAAAAAATTTTAAACTTTGAAAGGAACATTGCAAAACTGATGAAAGTTAAAGGGGCCTAGTTACATAAAGTTTCCCCCAAAATTAAATTTTCAATATCGCTAACCAACTACTTTTTAGGAAACTAATAGTGTAACATAATAGGAGGCCAATCTTCGCATAGAGTGAAGAACGATGCCTAACACTTTCTTTTATTCATATTCAAAATTTTGAATTTATTACAATAATTCTTAGGGTTAGAATCGAGAGTTCTAAGTGCTTATTCTCCATTGTAAAGGATAAAAACTCTCATAAGATTATGTCCAATCTT
This sequence comes from Carpinus fangiana, assembly GCA_006937295.1. Lineage (NCBI taxonomy): Eukaryota > Viridiplantae > Streptophyta > Magnoliopsida > Fagales > Betulaceae > Carpinus > Carpinus fangiana. Next base: position 11,944,676 of record CM017328.1, on the reverse strand, counting down.
ATTTCAACAAACATAACAAGCTACAACTGAAACACTTTATATTAGGATAATTACATATTTGAAATTGTATTGATAGATTACGTTATCTCAATAAAAGTTGTACATTTGAATTTGAATTTGAATTTGATTCAAATGCACAATTTTATCATTTAACCCTTCACCCTTTTTTCATGATTAGTGATTTGATTTCCAAGGATATCATATGGTTGCATGATTAAATTTGTGGTTGCATTGGGCGGTTTACATCTTAAAGTTGTATGGATTATATTAAAATTAAGAGAAAACTTTACTTAACTCATTAAACTTTCATCACTTTTGTAATGTTTCTCCCTCTAAAATTCAAAAATTCTCAATTTAGTGTATTAAACTTTAAAAAACTTCAATTTCATCCATTCGTTAGGAATTTTTGTTAAATCCTAATGGAGACCATTGAAATTTTTAAAATGCCCTTATTTAAAATTAAAAATTTAATTGTAATTTAAGTGTAATTTTGTAAAGTTTCAAGGTTATAATGGTCATCTTATCAGTTGACCGTCTAATTTAACGGAAGTGGTGGCATTGCAAAAAATTGAAAATTCGATATATTAAGTTAAAGTTTTTTAAACTTTGAAAGGAACATTGCAAAACTTATGAAAGTTAAAGGGACCTAGTTACATAAAGTTTCCCCTAAAATTAAATTTTCAGTATCGTTAACCAACTACTTTTTAGGAAACTAATAGTGCAACATGATAGGAGACCAATCTTCTCATAGAGTGAAGAACGATGCCTAAAACTTTATTTTGTTCATATTCAAAATTTTGAATTTATTTCAATAATTCTTAGGGTTAGAATTGAGAGTTCTGAGTGCTTATTCTCCACTATAAAAGATAAAGACTCTGACAATATTATCTCCAATCTTATCTCAACAGACTCAAATAACAAGCTACAACTGAAACACTTTAGATTAGGATAATTACATATTTGAAATTGTATTGATAGATTACATTATCTCAAGAGAAGTTGTACATTTGAATTTTAATTGTAACTCTTCATATTATATATATCATCAGCCTATGCTAGATTACTAACGTCAAAATCTCTCCTTCCGCAGAAATTTTTTTTTCCTCCTTTTTTTTTTTTTTTCTTTCCCCTCTCACGTCATATATTTGCTGCTCATTAATGGCAGCTGAACCCACTCTTCCTCAACTTGTTACCTTCTCCAACTTCAACTTCAACCTCAACAAACTCACTCAAGATAATTACCCTACATGCCTGCCCCAAGTCATTCCACATCTCAAAGGAGGTAATTAATTTTAGGGGTAAAATTTAAAACCACCTAACCGCATCCGTTAACCGCTAACCGCACTAACCGCTATTCGCACTAATCACTAACTACTTTGAAAGCGGGTAGTAAAAACCGCTAACCGCCTAGGCGATTAGGGGTTAATGGATTTTGAAAAACCCCATAATATATAATATATTATGGGGTTATTTATATTATATTATATATTTCATATAATAATAATAAGTTATTGTAGTCTTGTGGTTATTATGTGCCTATTTTACTTAGGAGTACCGATTTCAATTCCCTCCACCTTCGACTTTTGTTTGAGTTTTATATTTTTATTATTTATATAATATAGAAGTGCAAAACGACGTAGTTTTGCACTTCTATATATTCATTTCTTCCTAATCCAAAACGATAATTTTGTTGTAATTTTATTCGTATGTTATATGTTGTAAAAGGTGACCAACAAGATTTTGGTATAATGGTCCAACATATAATGCTCACTTTAAACCAACAATTTTTAATGCTAAAATGGCCATGAAAGAGGAAAAAAATATTTAAAGTGAGCAAAACAAGTGTTTAAAGTGAGCCCAAAATCGGCAAAAAAAAAAAAACCCAATAAAAAGCTCAATAAAAAACGGTTAGTAGAAAAGCGGTTAACTGCATCCAGTTAACCGCTAACCGGGCGATTAACCGCCTAGGCGGTTAGCGGATGCGGTTAGTAGATTCTACTAACCGCCTAGGCGGTTAGCAGTTTTAGTCACTAACCGCTAACCGTAACTGCTATTTCACCCCTAATTAATTTATTTGGGTATGTTGATGGGTCTATTCCATGCCCACCACCCTCCATCACTACTGTGAAGGAGCACATTTCCTCCACTATGACGAATCTGGCCTATCTCCACTGGGAGATGCAAGATCAAACCATCCTCAACTTCCTCACCTCCGCCATATCGGAAAGGATGATCTCTCATGTTGCAAATTGCACAATGTCCAAACAAGCTTGGACCAAATTAGAGACCCTCTTTGCGTCTCAATCCAAAGCATGTATTTTAAACGTGCACTTTCAATTGGCCACTTTGAAGAAATCCACCACAGTGAGGTGGATTTCAGGAGGCAAGATGCACAACTACATCTGAGACGTCTATGGCTGGTTGAGTGTGCTCAAGACGCAGCTCATGGGCCAATAGGTGACCATAAATTTCTTCAATGGAGAGGGTGTTAGCTCTTGTTGTAACAGAGGTGACAAAAGGGGTGTATTTTGAACCAAGTCCCGCAAGGAGAAACGATTGTTTCTAAAGGTGACTGAGAGGTTTATTGACGGCTGCAAGGGCATCATTGAGAATCTGAAATATGTGGAAATAATCAATGATGGATAGGTTGGCTTTCTTCAAAGTGGCCAATTGAAAGTGCACATTTGCATTGGATTGAGACGCAAAGAGGGTCTTTAATTTGGTCCAAGCTTTTTTGGACATTGTGCAGTTTGCAACATGAGAGATCATCCTTTCCAATATGGCGGAGGTGAGGAAGCCAAGGATGATTTGATCTTGCATCTTCCAATGAAGACAGGCCGGATTCGTCGTATTGGAGGAGATGTGCTCCTTCACGGTAGTGATGGAGGGCGGTGGGTATGGAATAGACCCATCAATATACCCAAATAAATTGCCTCCTTTGAGATGTGGAATGACTTGGGGCAACCATGTAGGCTAATTATCTTGAGTGAGTTTGTTGAGGTTGAAGTTGGAGAAGGTAACAAGTTGAGGAAGAGTAGGTTCGGCTACAATTGATGAGCAGCAAATATATGACGTGAGAGGGGGAAAGAAAAAAAATGTAGGAAAAAAAAAATTTATGCGGAATGAGAGATTTTGACATTAGTCTTTTGGTTGCTTTGATACCATGTAAAATCAGAGAATTTGATATTTCCACCTTGCTGTAATCTAGCATAGGTTGATGATATATATAATATGAAGAGTTATATTTCAAATTCAAATGTACAACATCTCTTGAGATAACGTAATCTATCTATACAATTTCAAATATGTTATTATCCTAGTCTAAAGTGTTTCAGTTATAGCTTGTTATCTTGAGTATGTTAAAATATGACTGGAGATAATCTTGTAAGAATCTTTATCCTTTACACCTCTCCACATGCTCACATGGCTGACAGTGCTCTGAATGTTACAGAACCCACATGTTACACTCAGGCATTTACGGATCCTCATTGGAGATTGGCTATGAATTCTAAGTTTGATGCACTCTTACAAAATAATACTTGGTGTTTAGTTCCTATTTCTACATTTAAGAATTTAGTTGGATACAAATGGTATTCCGCATAAAAAGGAGGGCAGATGATTAAGTTGATCGCTACAAGGCCCGTTTAGTGGCAACAAGATTCCACCAACAAGTTGGAATCGACTACTCAGAGACCTATAGCCCAGTAATTAAACCAACAATGGTACGTTATTTGTTTTTGAGAGTTTGGCCCTAAAGGGTGGCCAAACCACCCCAGGCAAAATGGGGTGGGTAGCCACCCCTATGGGGTGGTTTGGCTACCCCTGTCTTTTTTTTTTCTTTTTTTCTTTTTTTTCCTTTTTTTATAATTTTTAAAGATTTAAATTTTAAAAAATTAATGTTTCAATAAAGATAAAACGGTGTGTTTGACCCTAGTTAACGCCAGTTATCAAAAAATTGACAGTAAAGAGTTTATTTCCATTTCCACTAACTCATGGAGTTTTTTTTGGGGAAAAAAAAAAAAGAAGAAGAAGACTTAAGAGTTTTTAATTTTGGAGTGTTGACTTAAGGAATTATTATACATTTTTCCTTATATTAATTAACATTTAGTTTTATAAAGAATTCTTACATGTGGTATCAGAGCCTCCTTTAGGCCATATTTGCTTAGTTTAATTTTTAGATATGCCTACTGTAAAATTTCTACTTTTTGTTTCAACACTATTTATGTTTGTTTATTTGATTATTGAAACAAAATATGGTGACAAGCATAAAGCATGAAACCCACGGGCCTGTTAAAATTTTTGGTTTTGGTTCTTTTTGAAATAAAATAAAAGAAGGCTATATAGGTAATAAGGCTGTAAGAATATTTCCTTGATCATATTGCCCTTGTCCCTATACGAACCCTTGGACCAAAATCAGAGTCCGATTCTAGCCCCATCCACCAGCACTGAGGCCACCGGTGATATCCGGTTCCTAAATCCCCACAGCAGCGGCGTTGGCCGCATAAGGTGAGCAGTGGCAGAGCCACATCAAGCTTTGGGGGGTGCCGTGAGATTTACACCCAAAAAAAAAAAAAAAAAAAAAAAAAAAAATTCATTTTACCTACCCATTTCACAGCACCCCAATATTACTAGTACTACAATTACTTCTTAACACAGTTTTTACCTTGCGGTCTTCAATAAGGTTGTCAAGTAAAGTGGGTTGAGGATCTTTTGTCCCATATTGTGTTTAGACACCACCATCATCATCACCAAGCAAAGTAACTCCCCCTATTTTTTTAATTTCTTTTTTTTTTTTGACTCTTGGTCGCTTTTGTGTTAGATTTTTGTTCTAATTAATGTCTTTCTTTTACCTAGTTTTAATTTTGGATTTTTCGATTTATTTTATCAGTTTCTTAAGGTTATATGGTGCACTTGGCGTGGGAACGATTAGGTCTTAATCTGATCTTTCTGATTATTAATTTTCACAAATTTATCTTTTCTATTTGTATTTTTTTTTTGTTTTCGTTTAATTATCTTCTGTTTAGTTGCCTAGAAAATTGAATAAAAGTTAGTAAATCTACATGTATGTATCTATGGAGTCTGGTTCTCTAGAAATAAAAAAAAAAAAACCCATAGGAACTCTAACTACTGGTTCTCCAAAAATGAAAAAAAACTCATAGGAACTAACAACGTACTAAGCGAGATTTGAATATTCGTGATAGGCTGTGTTATATTGCCCGAGTTGATTTTCTGTATTTGAATTTTTTAACATATTTAGGAACTTATATATATATATATATTTATGTTTTGTGATGTATATATATTATATGAATTACCAAGTTTTTTGGGTAGAAAAAATTTGTAAGATGAAAAAAAAATTTAACGGCACCCCCAATTTGAAACACCTGGCTCCGCCACTGAAGGTGAGTGCAGGCAGCTCGATGAACGCCTATGGCTCAAAGCAGCGGCAGCCCTGTACGGGCTGCCTGTGGGTGACGGAGCCACGGTTCCTGCCGGCCGGCGTCGTCTGGGGTTGTTGCGCGGTAGCCTTGCATGGCGGCCGCATGAAGCAAGCGGCAACCCATCACGGCCAGCTGTGAGGGAAAAATGGCGATTCTTCGCTGGGGTCGCCATGAAGAATGAACGGCGGCAGCCCTACACGGGCTGCCTGTCGTCTAGCCGGAGCCCAAGGTTGGGGAATAAGAGATCCGGGTAGGGTCTTTTAACCCATAGGGATACCAGGTCTAGTGTTTTTGGGTCACTGGGTATGGGTTTATTTTAACCCAAGCCCGATTTAGTTTTTTTAAAAAAATAATAACTAGGTCATTAAATGGGCTGACCCAGAAGCCCAATCCGAATCAAGTAGCCCATCTGGTTTTTTTAAAAAAAAGGGAAGGTGATTTGGGCTCATGTAGGATTAGAACTTGGGCTCTCCAAGCAAAAAGGCCTAAGATACTCTCTTAGATCATTAAACCATGCATTTTTTATTTGCTTTTATATATTGCAATTTAATGTCTTATTATTTAAATTGTTTAGCATTAAAATTATTATTGCTTTAATGTATGGTCTTGAGATTAAATCGATTGTTATTATTTAAATATAAATTGTTTGATGTATGAACCTAAGAAGTAAGAATAATTAATTAAGCCATATATGTTGGTGAATATTTATAGTACTATCCAAAGTTGCAAAAGGATAGCTCTGGCAAGGCAAGGATTGGGATTTAAGTGTGTCATTGTGCACCCCCTCGCTACTTAGGACACTATCCAATTGTACTTTGGAAAAATACTGTTTACCCACTGATGTGTTGGTTTTGTCTATTATTCTTGGGAACTTTATTTAACATCTATACAATTATTGGATGCTAATGAAGTAATGATTATCATAATAATTTTGGGAGAGCCACATCATTCCGATTTTATAATGATAATTGCATCAAGATTATATATATAAACTTCATAAAGAAATTTAACATCATGTTGTAATTAATTTATAAATTTAATTGCCAATCCCCACAGGGACGTTTTTATTTTTATGACTTAATTAGAATAAGATAATAAATTTAACATTGAAAATAAATTTCTCTTAGGCCCACAGATACGGAAAATTTTATTTATTAATACTAAATTTATTAGTCTTATTAATAAAGAGTAAATTTCATGCGTGATGCAACTTTTGCCCACATGTAGGTTGAAATTTACTATTAAATTAACATTGGTTAATTTAAATAAAGTTATTTCATAGCATTAAAGTATATTATTTTTCTTGGTTATTGAATGTATTCATACTGCTTTAATTATTAGTATTTTATGTTTCAATAATTCCTAGTAGTAATTTTTTCTAACTGAAGAGAAAATATGTTTTTCGCTATGGGTGTTTAGAGACTAAATTGGCGTTTCATGTGGACGAATCACCTACTTCCACGGAATCAAGTACGCTACATGAGATTATTAAACATGAACAATTGTAGCGATTTAATCACCTAAGTTTCAACTTTCATGAAATCTCATATCAAGGAAACATTAAGGTTTTATTCCTTAACGTATTAGGGCCACAGAAAGGTCGTTTAGGAACATTTAGTGGGTTTCAATAAGGCTTTGGCCAACACCCTAATAGAAAAGCTTAAAGCAAAACTTTTTTACAGTTTCAAAATGTGCTTGAGCACATTATGGAAATGAAGGACATAACAGATCATATTAAACTCCCTAAAGGTTGAGTTTAGAGTCATTCTTGGTCTATTTTATTCTCTCATCTAAATATGGTATTTTTTTCAAAAAATATCTTGTGGCACACATAAGGATAAGGAATTTATGATTATGTGTGTTCAAGAAGATGAGAGACTAAGACATGAGAATCGAAAGTTACTCTTGTTAAAGGAAAGACCTTGATAGGCAATCATGCCCAATAGTTAATGTTTGAGAACAAGGTGCCAACAAAGTGTTTTAGTAGTTAAGATACTTGTTTCTCTTACAAGAAGGAAAATTATGGGCATATAAAGAATGATTCCATAAAGTATCATAAATAACTTGAAATAAAGGTAATCGCATATATCTACTATGTCATGAATCTCTTTTATTGACTCTCCTAAAGACTATGTGGATTGAATTTGGTTTAGCGATCCACATTGTCAACATAATGCAGGGTTTTCTATATAAAAACTTGTTTTCAATTGGAGGTTGTTGGGACCTATAGAAAAAATAAATAAATAAATCAGTTATGTTATTTTGACCTTAATAATGTTTTACATATTCCACAATTTTTTAAATAAAGTTTGAAACTTATTAAAATTTTGGGGTGGGATATTAAACTTATGGTCTATTTAAAATTGATCTAAATCCCAATTTTTGGAAAAATTAATCCCTGCATATAAATGTTTATATAAAGCAGAGTCTTATAAATGAGAAAATCATCTATGTTATGGCATTGGAGATTGGAATATATCTCTATAAAGAATAAAAGGTCGACAAATGACAGAGTTTTTTACAACTCTTGAATTTGACTATCTTTGGTATTTATATGGACTGCATTAAGGAAAAAACAGACCAACTATAACACTAAAGGTGCCAACAAAAGGGTTTTTGAAATTCTTGAGATCATATACAAAGTGTAGACCTTTTCCATACGTCTTGCCTAAATGATTAGAGATATCGTATCTCTTTCAATAATAACCATACAAGGTTTATGTATCTCTATCTTCTAATGTGACGACCCCGATAGGAAAATCAATTAACTAGTAATTGATCACATGGCGCGCCATCCTAGCCCTGTCCCTCCTGGACAAGACTTCCGGGAATCCACCTTCCTCGTCGTAATGAGAAAACTGCAGTGGAAGACTTTACTAAGACTATGGGAATAGAGACAGTAAATAAAACATTACACGACAGATACCAGAGATAAAGTACTACGTCACCATGATACCATAAATAGTCATCAAATGTATTAGTCATTAGACCATCATCAGAAAAATAGATACAACCCATAATAACAAAACATCAACATAGTTTACAAAAGATCAACAGATCAAAGCCTAAACTTAAGCTTAAGAAAAGCTAATGAAATCAAATTCTCTATCATATCATCACGAGCAAATTCTCCATCTTCCCACATAGTCCTAAGCCAAACGAGATCCATATCTTCAAAGATCACATGGATCAAGTCCTGAGCTAGCACCCAAGTCTGCTCCGACAGCATCTTCTTCTAAAGCGGTTAAACCGTATAACAATCGTAATGGGAGATGGAACATAAAGAAAATGGTAAGTCTAAGACTTACTAATTCTTAACACAGATAATGTTCATGCTAGTTTAGTAATGAACTCAGATGTTTATAAGCAAAAGCAGTTCCATCATGACAGCTTATATTATGAGTGATATATATATAGTAGATGATATACGCATATGAAGTAAACATCAGTCATAGTTCAACAGTATGGTCTACTCAAGATATTACCTATTCTCAGCAGGATTGATGTTGTCTCGAGGGACCTATAATACAATGTCAATGCCCCAGTCATTGTACAACATACCGTATGTAACATTAGTGGTACAATCGAGTCTAACCTCGAGTGGCCCACACCAACTAATCACGTCGTCCTATAGTGACAGAACCATTAGGAATGGTTGCACCAGGGTCACGAAACCAATGGATCCAAAGCCCTCATATAACACATACATTAACCATAAAGCTAACATGTATAGTAAGCCCATGGCCATTACTACTACACGTACATGTGTACCATATCATACGATACAAATTATCTTGTCTGTATTTTACATGCATAACATTTTACAAGTCTCACTTGGTGAACATGTTTAGCACAACGTTTTTCTCAAAATACTAGAGTTCATGTGCAATAAGTATAAACTATGAGAGTTATAAACTATGCATGTTTTCTCGATGCACAAAATAGACGTGCAATGTATGGAAATTAATAATGAGCATTATGTGAGTTAAAACTCACCTGAATCGAAAAGCGTCTCTGAATACTCTGAAAGATTCGGGTTCTCTAAATCTGTGGAAAACCTTTTATTAGTCATAATTCTACTAAAACAACTCTAAAGCAAGGAAAACAGAAGCTATGGGATGGTTGGTGAAAATAGGGTTTCCCTGTCACATACTGACCATACGTCCAGGCTCGGGGTCGTGCGTCCACCGTGTCACGACAAGCCGTAAGTCCGGTCATGATACTGTACGTTCGCTATGAGGGTCTTCAGGGAGAACCTCATTTTCTCTCTACTATCCACCTATTCTCCGACTCTTAGGGCTACTAGAAACACCATAAAGCCTCCTAGCCTAGTTTATAACCTCCATGCAACGTAACAACACTAAGTCCAATGAAGCGCTAACCCAAACAAGATTCAAAATGTATCAAAGCTATCAACTACAACTAAACAGAAAACGAGTAGCATAACGACGTATTTAAAAGCTAAGGATCGAACGTTACCTCCTTGAAACAAAACCGCAAGAGTTCCGCCTCACGAACGTTTCGAAACACACGAACACCTCACACCCACTCACAAAGCACACTCAAAACACTCTCAAAACATTTTGGGAACACTCTAGTAGCCTGTCTACAACTTGTGCAAAACTCGAAGGGGGTATGGTGGTATTTATAGGCCCAAAAAGCAGCGGACGTCCAGCCAAGGGGTGTACGTCCGGTGGTTCTTGCCCAACGATTTAAAGGCTACCTCATACGTCCAAGTATTATCCAGAGGGTATTCAAAAAGTAGCGTACGTCCGGTGGTCCCATGTACGTCTGCCTGTACGGTTTGCAGAGCATACATCCGATGGTCCCTCTAGTACATCCGCACTACAGACAACAGTATATGTCCGCCAGACCTAGTGTACGTCAACCCAAAAGTCCAAATTGCCCCTCTTGTGTCCTTAGTGAACCAAAGCCCAAATTAACTCCCTCAACTAAGCTACTTGTGCCTACTTAATAATTTGGGTCACTACATCTAAATCATAAGGTTGAGGCATGATAAGCGCCGAATGTTGCACATTCAAGCCCCTTAACTCGCATATGTTAATTCTTTAGCATTATTATTTGTTTGATTTTGTGTTGTTTTTATGTTTTCAGGTATTTAATAAAGATGCAAGAAAAACTATTAATTTTGGGTTTAAAGCACAATTTGAGAGGAGGTAGAAGATATGATTAAGCTTAACCAATCACAATAGAGGATATACATGATTTGGTTAAGTTTAATCAAATCAAGGAAAGGATAAAATCGGAATTTCTCCACTTGGAGTCAAAATCGGATCGGATAGAATTTCAGATTTTGAACACGTCTCAGTATTTTGGCCATAACTTTCAGGTCAATTATCAGATTAAGGTGATTCTAGCGGCATTGGAAAGATAATTAAAAATTATACAATTTATACTGAAATATGATTTTCCTAAATCGGACTCCCGCTATGCCAAAATCGTCCCGCAATAGAAGAAAACAAATTTGGACGAATCCTATTCCGATTTGTACATGGATTGACTCCTAATTTGACTAGGAGATTGAAATCCGAATTCTCTAGGTTTCCTAGGGCTTTAAGAAAATATATACTTAGTAAGAGACATAAAATATTTCTTGGAGGCTTAGCAGAGTCATGAGCAGCTAAACCCCTTTGTGGGGTACCGATGTAACCCTTTCCAAGCACAATGGTTTGATATTATTTAAATTCCAGACTTTCAATTTATGTATGTTGATTATATAACTGTGAGAATTGTTACAATTGAATTCTGTTCTTAATTATTAAATGCAATTGTTCTTAAATTCCAAAATCAATATTGGTGAAATTCTTATCTTGTCTTAGAAAGTATTTTACTTTTATTGATCTCAAATCATTCTTATTTTCTGTGATTATGGGGATGATGGTTATATAATGGGTTGTAATAGACATATGATTAATAGGATTAAGATAGGCAATGCTTAGGGAAGACGGGTCGTACTACACCCTAGTTTAGTGTAATTTAGGTAGACGATTCGTGCCAACCGAAGATGGGTTATGCTATTCCATTAATTATATGAAACTTATTAAAGGGTTTTATAGTTTATACCTAGGGAAGACGGGTCGTGCCGCATCTTAGTGGTTAGGTGGACGATCCGTGCCAACCGAAGATAGATTATCCTTACTCTTTAATAAGGTAGTTTCTTGTTTAATTATAACATGCATAGAATAAATTTTTGGAATTGAATCTGATTAACCATTGTTGTGCGGATAGAGGTAAAGTCAATACCCTATACTCTCTATCATATTTTAATTATCTATTATTTTATGCATTTACTTTTAGAAAACAAAAATAAAACAAACTTCTTTTTAATTAAGTTGATTTTAATCTTTCGAATTTGATAACGAAACCCCTGCAGTCCTTGAGGTTCGACACCCTCTATATAGCCCTATCCTACGGGATTCATCCTATTGCGAGTGATATTTTATTATTGATATATTTTTGGTCACGAAATCACCACATCAAGGCATTAAATGCTTTCAGTACTTATAAGGTAGAAGTAGAGAAACAAAACAAAAGGGAGTCAAGATCGTAAGATCTGATAGAGGCAGATAGTATTATGGTAAGTACACGAAAAAGGGACATGAATGGTAATACTACTATTCTATTCTCCTAATGGAGTGAAGCCTTGAAAAACCGTTGTGTATACATTTAACTGGGTTCCATTCAGGGTTGTCCTTAAGACACCTAAATTAAGGAATGAATGGAACCAAGTTCAAATTATTTACACATATGGGGTTGTCCTGCTAAAGTGAGGATTTATAATTCACATCTAAAGAAATTAGATTCAAGGACAACTAGCGGAATTTTATAGGCTATGCAGTAAACTCCAAAGAGTTTAGTTTTTACTGTTGTTCATTCAATCCTAAATTGTTGAGTCTAGAAATGTAAAATATTTAGAGCATGCTGAACTTAGTGGGAGTGCTTATCCTAAAATGCTTGAATTTGAGAAAGCACGAGAGTTGACTGAAGCTCATTCATATGAAAGGTGTTTGATTATGCTTAAGAAAAATCAAATTAATTGTCTTGAGCCATAATCGCTTTCAGAACAACCAACTCATGAGGAACAAGTTCGGAATGAACCTACTTAGACTTTGCCAAATGTAAAGGAAGTAGGATTAAAAAGATCCTCTAAAATAAGGTGACCAACAATCCCTAGTGATTATGTTGTATACTTCTAGGAGTCTGATTTTTATGTCAAACCTAAGGACAATCCAAAAATTGTTTTCACAAAGCCGTGAGTGGAGATAACTTCATATTGTGTTTCAATGCCATGGAGGAGATAAAATCCTTGGCTAAAATTCAAGTCTGTTACCAAAGGAAGTTGTAGCTATATGCTGCAAATGGGTTTACAAAACCTAAAGGGATGCTCCCGAGTAATGTTAAATGATATAAAGGTAGACTTATAGCTAATGATCTTACTCAAAAGAGAGGCATTGATTATCATGGTATGAGTGGCACAATTTGAATTAGAGCTACATCAAAAGGATGTGAAAAATAATTTTTTCAGATTGAGATCTTAAGGAGGAGGTTTACATAAGACAAACTAAAGGTTTTATTGATAACAGTCATAAAGCTTGCAAATTAAGGATATCTATTAATGGGCTAAGATAGGCCTCTCACTAGTGGTATATAATATTTTACAAGGTTATTACCTCACAGGTTTTATTGAGAACCTTGTTAATTAATATACCTTAAGGTCAATGGGAGTAAAGTTACCTTTTTTCTAGTCCTACATATAGATAATATTTTGTTTGCAAGCAGCAATTTAGGTTTGCTACATAAAGTTCCTCTTACTAAACTTTGAAAAATGAAGAATTTGGGTGAAACCTCTTATGTTATTGACATAGAGATTTACAAAGACAAAAATTAAAGAATATTAAGACTGTCTCTAAAGGCCTACATTGAAAAGTTTTTGAGAGATTCAGAATGAAGAACTATGAATCTTCAATAGCACCTATTATTAAAGAGGGTAAATTCATTATAGATTAATGTCCCAAAATGTATTGGAACAAGAGTAGATGAAATATATTCCATATGTATGCACAGGTGTACATTAGACTTGACATTGAAATAATAGTTGGATTATTGGGTCAATATAGTATTGTGGAATATACAAGGAACCAAGAACTAAAGATACACTTATCATTTGGTGATGTTTATTCAGGTTTGATTCTTGCTAAATGTGTAAATTGTAGAGAATTAACTTCAGTATATATATTTTCTTATTGTTAAAATGCTATATACTGAAGATGCAGTAAGTAGACTATAGTTGCTACATCTACCATGAAAGCAAAAGTCATTACATGCTGTGAATTTGTTACATAGGCATTAAAGTTGAGACATTTTTGTTAAAGGTCTTAAGATTGTCGATTTTATATTTAGACCCATAAAGATCTTCTGAGTTAATTCTACTACAATTATCTTTTCTAAGAATAAACTGAGTAGAAATAGAAGTATGTATATTGACGTAAAGTATCACTATGAAAGAGAACACTAAGTGACATGAAGTGTCTATTGAGCATATAAGTCTTGAATTAATGTTTGCGGATCCCATGACTAAAAGTTTATCGTTAACAAAAGTATATAGTCATGTATGAGACTTATTAATTCATTTGTGTTTAGTTTCTCTTTAATTGGTCTATGGATATAAAGTTAATGTTGGGGGAAACTTCACTTATCCCCCCTGAACTTTCGCGGTTTTTGCAAATACCCCCCCCCCAATGTTCAAAAGCTCTCACTTAGGTGTATCAAATTTTGGTTTTCTCTCACTTTGCTCCTTCCGTACAGAAAATTTGTAACAATCCAAAATTTTTAGGGTATTTTTAATGGACCCTAAAACCTAAAAAAAGGAGTTGGTTTAAGTTAATATTGAGAATGAACCATTAAAAATATATATATTAATATAAAAATATATGTAGTTATATCTGTATATATAGGTATACATCTTGGTATATAATAATAATTAATAAATATTTAATAAAAGAAGATAATAGCATTAATAGTATTAATAAAATTAAGTAAAAGATATATATATAAAACCCTAAGCGCCTACTTAAAAGAAACCCTAAAACCGTGTCTTTCTCTCTTTGGTCTAGCCTATTTAACTACATAACCTCTGCCTCCTCACTTTTTCCTCACGCCGCACCCAGCTTCCCATTCCTACAGTTCTCAATTGAGTCAAGTATGAATGTCCTTGTCTTGCAATTGCTTTGGCCTTTTCTTATAAAATATATATTGTATATATTCAACGTAGAGTTTTCAAAGTTGTTGTTTGTCTTGTTGCCATTCCGTCTTGTAGTGGGGAAGAGAGAATGGATTTCTTGCTTTTACTCCTCACGTGTACAACATATATATGTTCCCTACCTATTTTGTCTTCTGTGGAAATAGATTATAAACAATAGCATCATACCTACATATTAACACCAAGCCTTCTCTATTAGCACTTGAACAGATAGTTATAAAATATATAGTTATATATATATAATGTTTTGAATGACATATATATATATTTATATATATATATGAAGAATTCGGTAAAGTATAGATATATATTTATAAATATATATATAGGATGCTGTGAGATATTATAAACATATGTACATCTAAACTGTTTCAAAACTTATAGATATATATATAATGATTTAAGGTATTCATAAATAAATATGTATATATATATATATATGTAGTTTCACGGAATGTATACATATAAAGTTTACTTACCTATCTATATAAATGAATATAGAATAAATGAGAGAGATTCTTATAAATAAAATAATTTAAAGTACATTAAGATTTTGTATAAATATATGCATATGAACCCAAATCTGGAATTTATGAGCAAGTATACCCAAATACCTAAGAAAGTTCATTCTCAATTAATTAACAAGCCAACTTATAGAAGTAATAGAATGCATTAGTATGACGTGTATGAGGGTAGTAACATGTCTGTATTTCCTTCAGGAGATTAGTTAGCAGTCAGAGTAAATTCTTTGCTACAATTAAGAGGTAAGTGAATTTATTATCCCTTCCAGAAAAATTATCATGCCATGTTATTTATGAAATTTTGTTTCAAATTGCAAATGATCTTTTTGTTTATATTACTGAATTATGTTACATGCATGATAAGTTTGAGAAAAAGTAGTGTTGAGAAAATAATGATGTCTTTAAGAAATTTTGAGAAATGATGATAAACCCTCCTACATGATGCCCTACGATGTATTTAAAGAAGTATTAAGAGAAGTACAAGAAATGAGAAAAGTTTTACAATGAGGGCACATGTATGGAGGAGAGTATTTTTGGCCCAAGAGAAAGAATAAAGAAGCTCGGTACCGATGCTAAGGATGGAAGCGCAACCGCTGAAAGAGGCTCTGCCAGAAGGTGGTTCCATCACAGTTTTATTTTGCCATGTTGAGTGCACCCAGAGTTAATCGGCTGGCTAGGGGATGGGGCTGCGGCCACAGTATCTCGTCCCAGGTCGCAAAGACCGCGCAACCCTAGTATGCGGGGGTAACAGTATACACGGGCCCTAGTATGAGATAAAGTTTATGATTAATTTTATTGATGATAATGTTTTTTTTTTTATGCTTTATGTTTCTTATGTTATTTTATTATTTAAAAATATACTAGGAACATATGTAGTTATGAGTTCCATTTTCAAAACGGGACAAGGAGTAAAACTGTCTATGGTTGTGGATTTCACATACTGGGCCCCTTTTGGGCTCATCAGTTTTATTTCTTGTTTCAGGTGATGATCAGGTTGATTTAGGAGGCCGAAATGGGGGCGGGCATAATTAGGAATTTTCTTATGATTTCACATTGGTCAAGCCAATAAGTGCGTTTGTACAGTTCTTCTAGAGATTGCTGAATTTATTTTAATAAGGAACACTTCCATTGTTTGGGAGACATTTTTATTAAGCAGGAAGATTTTAGTTTTTTTTAGGATATGATATTCTAGAGTTTCATGCATTATTTTTATGATAGTATTATTTAATTGATAAACCTTATGGAATCTTTGCAAGTAAGAAAGATGATTAACAAACCTAACCCTTTTGGGCTAGGGATGTTACAAAATTCTTCGCAATTTCAATTTTACCTCTGACTCCATAACTACACCGTTCCCAAAACGACGCATAGTTTTAAGGTAAAATTGACATTCTATTAGGATTTTCTGTATGAAATGGGTAAAGTTAGAGAAAATCAAACTTTCATACACCTAAATAAGAAGTTTTGAATATTTGGGGGTATCTGCAAAAGTGGTCAAAGTTCAAAGGGGGTAAGTGAAGTTTCCCCTTAATGTTATAAAGATTTTTTGTGCACATATATATTATTTTTATTCATGAGGATAAAATTAAAGTTGGACCCGAATGACTTATAGGAAGTTCATTAATAAAGTACATTATCCATAAAGTACTCATTTAGGGAGCTACTACACATTGTGATACATGGAAGGGATGACTTATCATATAAAATTTTTACTGTCATGATTCGTGTGTAGTATCGCTTGAATGAGTGGGAGGATTTCATGAATGGTTGGAATAAATAAAGTAATGGCCATATCATATAACCGAACACCATAAGGAGTTTATGTGTCATAAGGGCCAAGTGGGAGAATGTAAGAAATTTCATTTAAGGTATGTCCCTTATGTCACATATATTATTGTGACTATAAAATATATATAATTATGGTGTTCAGTGATTTATTCCAATTAAATTTTATTCTGTGAAATCAAATATTTTGAATTAAATTGTCGATTTAATTCTTGTGGAAACAAATATTTAAATTCATTACTGATTTTATTTTACGAAATCAAATATGCTGTATTGATTAGTTATTTTATTTTTATTCCTTGATGGGTGGAATAATTAAGGTAACAGCTCTAATTGAGGGTTCATGACCTACTTATAAATAAGGCATGTATATTCCATCAAACGGCACTCACTGGTAGACATAGGTCAAAAGAACCTCTCCATATTATATTTTGCTTTCTGAATATTGTAACTATAAAGTTGTTCTTCAATCTACTTGAGCAAAGTAATGGCCAGAAGTAATTTATTATTCCGTAGCTAATTTATATTAATTAGCATTTAGTTTTATAAAGAATTCTTACATGTCTTCATATCTAAGTTAGATAATCTAACTCTTTGAATGTCAAAGATATACAATACATTTATGGGACTAATTAATGTTAAATTTAGAGAAAAGTATAAATGACCCTCCAAACTACCAGCCTTTTGTAATTTAACCTCCCAAAGTTTCAATTGGTATAAAGTAGCCCCTTAAACTATCAACCTCTTATAAAATGGCCCCTTCCGTTAGTTTAAACTGTTAAAATGGATGAAAAACCCAAAACGACGTCGTTTTGGGTATTAGAGTTACGAAAATGCCCCTGGTCCATTTTAAGAAATAAATAAATAAAAGGGATTGAAACGGCGTCGTTTTGGTCCCTTTAACAATTTCCCTTTCTTCCCCCCCCCCCCCCCCCCTCCCTCCCCGTGTTCTTTCTACAACACCCCCCTGCAACAAGTTATTTCTTTAAGGGTTTGAATCCCTACGAAGAGAACGAGAACGAGAGATAGGAGGTAGCGATGCAAGTGATGGGTTCTGCGAGCGACTGGAAGTCTGCAGTCATTTTTTTTCTCTAATTCATTAAGTGCATTTTCGGCCTTCTCAAACAATCCTGCATCAACATATATTGACGCTAAGTTGCCATATGTTGTCCAATCTCCAGTGACTCAGCCTTCCCTCTTCATTTCATCAATATATCTTTCAACCTCTGCAATATCATTGACAGCAGTAAGAGCCCTCATCCTGATATTGTATGTATAAGAATCCAGCATGATATGGAAGGCTTTCATTTCCTGTATGATGATTAGGATCTTTTTTTGCCGCCCAGTTTTGTGTAAAGGGTCATAAGGTTGTTGTAAGCATGGAGCTTAAAAGAAGGTTGAGTTCCTTCATCTTTCCCATGAGAGCTTCTGCTTTTTCAGTAACATTTTAGAGGGGCACCATAACAGAGATGAGTTTTTGATGATTCAGGAAGACCAATGAAATAATTTTCTGCAGCAGCAATGCCTCGTGATTTGGCAACTAGATCTAGATGTATAGCTTGATCACTGACAGTCTGATTCATGCCCCTTTTAATCATAGTTTCTGAAAGCTGTAGTAATAAAAATAAGGGATTCAAATCCTAAAAGAAATAACTTGTCGCAGGGGGTGTTGCAGAAAGAACACGGGGAGGGGGGGGGGGGGGAAGAAAGGGAAATTGTTAAAGGGACAAAAATGACGCCGTTTCAGTCCCTTTTTAATTTTTTTTAAAAATTGACCAGGGGTATTTTCGTAACTCTAATACCCAAAACGACGTTATTTTGGGTTTTCCATCCATTTTAACAGTTTAAACTAACAGAGGGGGCCATTTATAAGAGGTTGATAGTATGAAGGGCTACTTCATACCAATTAAAACTTTGGAGAGCTAAATTACAAAAGGCTGGTAGTTTGGGAGGCCATTTTATACTTTTCCCTTAAATTTATGTTTTCCTTTTGATATCTTGGGCTAACCAGATCAAATATTTCCCAATAATAAACCCTATGAATGAACCAAACCAAGATTAAAACTAAAAAAACAAAAAAACATAGAACATGGTCGAGGATTCTTCATCTTTTTACTTCCTTTTGCATTCTCCAATGCAATCTTCTTGCTTGTTGACATCTCTTTTGCATTATTACTTCTTTTTCTCAGGTATTGGATAGAAAATAGTTGTTTGTATTGTTTATATTGAGAAATAATCTCACATTGCCTGTGGACAAAGCCTTGGGCATATTTATAAAGAATGGGCAACCCTCTCTTGTAGAACCGATTTTATGAGATAAGTTAGGCCCACGAATTTCTTCAGTTTGAAAATCTAAAAGTAAAGAAAATAAGGAGATAATACAACCGATTTGAGGGAATCAAGCCTCTAAATAAGCACCTCGTGGAGATCAATCTTCAAATGCCTTACACAATTTTGTACTTCTCTTTTATGAATTGGTCATCCTGCATTAAAAAAAAAAACAAAAAACAAAAAACAAAAAAAAACAAAAAACAAAAAAAGGTTCAAATAACTAGAAAGATTCATATGTTGGAGATTTATTTAGAAACATCAAGTTGAGAGAAATAAAGGGAAAGAATGGAACAGTCCTTTGCATGCACCGAAGCTAGAAAAAATGTCGCTAACAACATTATTCTCACCATAAATCCTTTTATACTATTTTCATTCATAGTTCCTTTTCCCCTCTTAAGATTATTTAAGAAGGAAACTACGGGGTGAATCCATAATCTACCTTGTCTAGAGCTTTTATATCAAAGATTTATAGAATATTTTGAATTTATATAAATTTTTAGTTTAAAATTTAATTTATTTTAAAAAATATTCATTGTTTTTAACCAAGCAAAGAATTATTTAAACATAATGAAATGGCTTTTGACTCTTAAACTTTTGAAAGGATAAGTGAAAAAGAACAAGTTGGATTCAAAACACACCAAGTTGTCAAAGTTACACATAAGTTGACATTTAAGAACTAGGGACAATTCACTTTACTCCTCTAAAGTTTCAGGAGTTTTTCAATTTTAATCACAAAGTTTAAAAATTTGCAATATACCCCCCTGAAGTTTCAAAAAGTTGCAATGCTAACCCCCCATTAACTTTGGCCGTCTAAATGGATGAAAACCATCTTACATGCCGATCACATGACTTATTAACTCATTTCTTTCCAGTTTTACCCTCAATCCAAACTAAGGGCTTTTTTCCAACTCCAACATATGACACACCCTTTTCACTCTCGAACACCCCACACACCACACACTACCCATCTCACTCGAACAACCCACACACCACACACTTGAACGACGACAAGAAGAAGAATGTTCTAGAACGTGGTCTCCTAGTTGATTCAAGCAACAAATCGCGAGTACCCAAAGTGGGATTGTTGGTCTCCTTGTGTTGCTACCCCACCCACGCGACACAACACATGCACAACAACATCAAGCCGACAGTTTCGGTGAACAAATTCGTGGTCCCTTCATTCGTGGGCATATTGCATGGTGAAAATGGACAGCAAACTATAGTTACTTAAAAGTAAATTTCGCTTTCTTACAAGGTATGCCCCAATTTTCGTTCTAATTTTTTACCATGTACTTTAGGGTTTTTTGTAAAATTGTGGGTTTTGGGGGAATATTGGGTTTGTGGTTATTGGCAATTGTTTATTGAATATTTTGTAAGGTTCTTGTCTATTTGTCCCACATAACTCATTATTCATGTTTATCTGTGGCTGATCAGTGCCAAATATTGTATATTTAACCCCCTTAACTTATGTTTGTTAAGCTCTTACCTTTGTTAATTTCTAATGTTTTGGTTAATTTTGGTGTTTTAGTGTTTTGCAGGTTGCTAAGTTGCATTTAGGGCTAATGCCATTAAATTTGGGGCTTAAAACAGTTTGGGGAGCTTTGGCGGCAAAATTGAGTCGAGCGATGATTCGCACCCGATGACTCCTACCAAAACGGTCATATCTAGAGTTTTAAAACTTCGATTGGTGTGATCTTGGTGTCTTTGGAAAGCTAACTCGAAGATCTACAAAATCATATTTCACAAGATTTGGCCAATTCTGAAGTATGTGTGCTCGAGCGCATGTTTTGCGATTGAGCGCAATTATGCCCATCCGATGCAGAAATTCATGCACGAGTGCGATCGAGCGCACTTAGCTGACCTGACAGAGCTGAAACCCTAAAATTAGCCTATAAATACCCCTCTTTCTTTTGTAAACGAACTCAGACGCTGGGAGGACGCTTGGAGGCGCCTTTGGGAGCTAGGACTCCCCTGTTTGGAAATCTCGAGCTCCTCTAAATGTCAAATATTTGTATAGTTTAATTTTATTAATGCTTTCTTTTCATTTTCTCTTGTTTCTTGTTATGATTATAGGCTAATCTTCAACTAAGGTAGAAGATGAAGCCTCACCATTTATTTATGTTCATGTTTTTATGCTTAGTTTAATGCTTATTTCATCGTTTAATTTTATGTTTATTAGTTTCAACTCAGTTTTAGTGACAAAAATTGTGTTGATTGTTGTTTACAAATCGTTAAACGTCAATACTCGTTGCAACCGGAGGTACATCGGATGATTCGTCTTCGGACCAATATCTGTTGTGACTCTTAAAACAGTGTTTGTATCGATTAGTTCAACAAGATTTTATAACAACAATAGGATATGCATATGTGCTTTATCGATAGACGAAAGTATGAACAAAGTGTTAGCGTTCAGAGTATGCCTTGTAGCATAGTCGTTTGGAAGCATGAACTAGCATGATTATATGTTAATTAATTGTGGTGAGGTGGATTTTAGGCCTTCGTAATTGTATTTCTTTATTTTTAAGCATTTAATTTAATTTATATTTACTGCACGCCACATGTTTGATTTTGGGACTAGGTTAAGATAATATTAGTTTAAACATAGAATTAATTCACACAAACGCGATTCTCTGTGGGTTTGACACTCGCATTTGCACAACCACTTTATTACAAACAACTCGTGCAATTGGCAAGTATTATTTTTGGTACGACCAAATTTTGGCACCATTGCCGGGGAATCGGTGTTTTGTTGGAATTGATTTTATACTTACATTAATTTTATCTTTCTACTAGTTATTTTAATTTCAACATTTATTTTATTTATTTCGTGCTTTTGTATAGAAAAAAAATCCAAAAAAATTAGTGTTTGGCTAATTTTCGTAGTTTCTGGAAATTCAGGCACTGATAGTGCGATCAATCACATTCCTGTTGCGATCGAGCGTACTTGAGCCTATTCCAACCTGTTCGCATAACTGCGCTCGCTTAGTACGCAGTTGCATGCGAGCGCGCCCTTTTGACAGACCATAGTGCACCTATGCGATCGATCGTACCTCTATTACGATCGAACGCACGGCACAGACTGCTACATTTCTGCGTGTCTGCAATTGATCTCTGTGTCCTGCGCTCGAGCGCATATCTACTGACTACACCAACAGACCCGAGCCAGTGTATGTGTTTCAATTTTCATTTTTATTGTTTTATTTAGTTATTAGTTTTTATTTAATTATTTATTTATTCTGCCTATTTTTATTTATTTATTTGTTGTTTTTAGTTTTAGTTAGTTTATTATTATTTTTTTATTTTTTATTTTTTTGGTTTAATTAGTTTGTTGTTTTGTTAGTTTATTTATTAGTTATTTGTTTAGTTTATTTTTGTTAGTTTTTGTTTATTTTATTTTTGTTGTTGTTGTTTCATGTGGGATATTTTGAACTGTTTGGGTAAAGTATGAGTCTTCCATTCAATAATTTTGATGTCCCCCCTAGTTGTAGGACGCCAAATCCTACCAATTTTTACCTACATGAGCCATGTTCATACTGTTCTAGCCCTTACCATAATTTAGGTGATTGTCCACATTGGAGACAATTTTCTAATTTTTCACATGAGCAGATGAACACCAATTTCTCCAATCTTGGGTTTGAATCAAATTCAAATTTTTATAACTCAGACTGGAACAACCATTTTGATTTTTTGTGGCATGCTCATGCTACGGAAAATTATGCTCCCAAGTTGACAAACTGCACCATCCTAATTATCTGCAATCTGATAATCCATTTTCCGATCCTTCATCATATGACTATCCTCCTAAGAAATCTTCTTTGGAATAAACTCTTAAGGAATTTATGGAATTAGTCGGCCAACCTACCATTCCTGTGTCACAAGAAAAATCATTAGAAGACTCACTCGAGGCATTTAGGAAAACAATCAACCAACCTTGTCAAGAAATCATAGATGCCATTGTGGCAAACACTGAAGCAGTTGTAAGGTTGGAATGACAGTTTGGTCATCTAGTTGCTGAATTTAACAGAATTGAGGAAGAAGAATTTCAAAGTCAGGAGAAGGCGAGAGGACAGTACATAATTGATGAGAATTGCTCCAGCGATCCTCATCATGAGCATGTCCAAACCAACACCACATTTGAGAGTGAGGAAGTTGTAGAGGAGATTTTTTGTGAGCCAAGCCTTGAGGATCCTTTGGAAAAGAGCTTTGCTCAATTTGATTTTGATTTGGATATTGACATGATACATGAGCATGCTAAGGCCTTATTGGATCTCACTCCTGAGATGCGGACTGAGAATGGGGAAGAAGAAATGGAGGAGCAGATTGAGCCCCCGCCAATTTTAAATTGGTCCAATGACAAGGAAATGAGTACTGAAGTTCACTCCTTAATCACAATCCCTCTTGAGACACTACATGTACGACAAGCATCATTTTTTCAGTGTCTCGAAGAGCCATCTTATGTGGAGATTTTCAAGGTATCACGCACAGATAAGTGCAAATATAGAAATAGACATACCAAGAAAATCTTTCGAAGCAAGCAAATTTGCTACATAAGATGGCGGAACATCCTTCTAGAGGGGTATCAAATTCTTAAGAAAAAAGGATGGAAGGGATTGGTTAGACACCCATATGAACGGGGAATGTGCAATATTTTTTTTATTTTTTTTTTAAATTTTCCGCACTGCATTTTTGATTTATTTTCTTTTTTGTTATTTTATTTCTTGTCATTTTATTTTTATTTTATTCGGTTTCTAACAGCAATTAACCATTTGATGCTTAATCCTTGAGAAAAAGATTGCTGTTAGTTTTTGACAGGTGTTCTGATATTCAAGTTCAGGGGACACCTTGGACTTTGCACTCTTCAGTTCCTCATCTCACTGTAATGTATTTCTTGTCACATTAGGGACAATGTGTCATTTAAGTTTGGGGGTGTGGACAAACATTCTGTCTGTCTATTTTATTTGTTGTTTTGCTTGTTTATGTCTGTATATATTTGTTCTTGTCTGTATATAAATTTTTTTCTTTTTGTTGCTATGTTGTTATTTTGGCAACTTATATCGTAACTGTGGATTGCATGTCATTGGTGTGTTTAACTTTGTTTGAACAGTGCATATCATTAGAAATTCCGGTTTTTGATTCATGTGTTAGACTAGAGAGACTCCATTTATTTGACTGTTATTTCACATGCAAACTAGCATATGGTCTGTGGGGTATGAAATTAGACTTGAGAAGTGTTTTTCTTGAGATTCGTAGATTGCGATGTGTGATGATAAACCTTGGCTGTAATAAAAAAAAATTAAAAAATCATAAGTTGAACTTCTCTTTGAGTAACCGGACCTCTTGCCTGGCCAAACAATGAGTGTTCGCGTCAAAAGATGAGAAATTCCAGCTATAATATTGTATGGCTAGTTAGGCTTCGTAACTCTTTTTGACTTGAGTAATTAAGCCCTTAGGGATGTATCTATATCTAGTGCCCTAAAACCGCCTAGTTTGGGAGTCAGTGGCCCAACACTCGTTACATAGGTCATTTAAAAGTTTAAGGAAGTCAACATTGCACAGCTTACACAAAAAAATTGCATTTTTCAATTCAAGCCTCGGTTATTTTAATCACATTGCATTTCCTATGATTTTTGGGGATACAAGTCTTGAGAATAATTGAAGCCCATGATCTTGTGTTAGCACACTTTGCACTTTATGGAGCATGTGTTATCTCAATTTTTCAACCTTGAGTGAAATGATGTTTGGATGCCTGGATGATGTGGTTTGTATGTTCAATATGTTAAATTTGCTAATTATGTATGAACCATGTGTTTGTGTGAAGGGCTTTGTCCATTAATAACATAGTGCCAATAATTATTTGTGGGTGTCATTCCTGGAAAACCCTCACGAGACTTCACTCGTCTACTAGGGATGCCTAGGGGTTTAAAAGGCTTGTTGCATATGCTAAATGCAATCGTTTCTCCCACGAAAGTGGATTTATGTTTATTATTTTCATTGTGTTTTTATTTTCGTTTTGTTAAGGGACTAGCAAAATGTAAGTTTAGGGGTATTTGATCGATGCCAAATATCATATATTTGATTTCCCTTAACTTATGTTTGTTAAGCTCTTACCTTTGTTAATTTCTAATGTTTTGGTTAGTTTTGGTGTTTTAGTTTTTTGCAGGTTGCTAAGTTGCATTTAGTGCTAATGCCATTAAATTTGGGGCTTCAAACAGTTCGGGGAGCTTTGGCGGCAAAATTGAGTCGAGCGATGATTCGCACCCGATAACTCCCACCAAAATGGTCATATCTAGAGTTGTAGAACTTCGATTGAGGTGATCTTAGTGTCTTTGGAAAGCTAACTCGAAGATCTACAAAATCATATTTCACAAGATTTAGCCAATTCTGAAGTATGTGCGCTCGCGCGCACGTTTTGCGATTGGGCGTAATTGTGCCCATCCGATGCAGAAATTCGCACCTCTGTGCGATCGAGCGCACTTAGCTGACCTGGTAGAGCTAAAACCCTAAAATTAGCCTATAAATACCCCCCCATTTCTTTTGTAAACGAACCCAGACACTGGGAGGACGCTTGGAGGCACCTTTGGGAGTTAGGACTCCCTTGTTTAGCAATCTTGAGTTCCTCTAAACGTCAAATCTTTATATAGTTTAATTTTATTAATGCTTTCTTTTCATTTTCTCTTGTTTCTTGTTATGATTATAGGCTAATGTTTAACTAAGGTTGAAGATGAAGCCTCACCATTTATTTATGTTCATGTTTTTATGCTTAGTTTAATGCTTATTCCGTCGTTTAATTTTATGTTTATTCGTTTCAACTCAGTTTTAGTGACAAAAATTGTGTTGATTGTTGTTTACAAATTGTTAAACATCAATACTCGTTGCAACTGGAGATACATCGGATGATTCATCTTCGGACCAATATCCGTTGCGACTCTTAAAACAGTGTTTGCATCGATTAGTTCGACAAGATTTTGTAGCAACAATAGGATATGCATATATGTTTTATCGATAGACGGAAGTATGAACAAAGTGTTAGCACTCAGAGTATGCCTTATAGCATAGTCGTTTGGAAGCATGAACTAGCATGATTATATATTAATTAATTGTGGTGAGGTGGATTCTAGGCCTTAGTATTTTTATTTCTTTATTTTTAAGCATTTAATTTAGTTTATATTTACTGCACGCCACATGTTTGATTTTGGGACTAAGTTAAGATAATATTTGTTTAGACATAGAATTAATTCACACAAACGCGATTCTCTGTAGGTTCGACACTCGCACTTGTACAATCACTTTATTACAAACAACTTGTGCAATTAGCGAGTACTATTTTTGCTACGACTAGTGGCATGCACCCACTAGGTTGATAACCATGTTGGAACAATCTTAGGATTTCTGTGTTTTTTTTCATTTAATAGCTTTTTTTTTTTTTTTCTCCTTCAATTGGCGGTTTGGGTTTGCTTAGGGTTTACGATGAAATTCATTCTAAGATTAAGGTTTAGGTTTAAGGGTTTGTTTAGGGTTTGTTGGCTTTTGGATGAAATTCATCATCTCAATTTTTGCTGCCAGCTCATTATCTTTGTTTAACTATGCTTTGTTGGTTTTAACTAAGACGTAGCTATCAATTGAAAAACCCAACAACTTTTATTATGTTAAGCTTTCAATGAGGCACTGTAAAAACACTGGATTAGTAAAAAAAAAAAAAAAAACCTAATTGGTTTTATTAGGTTCCCCAAAAAAATTAATTGCTTTTATTGTGCTTGGACTTTAGGATACACACCACCTTCAATAATAATATTTATTCCACTTTGTAGGATTGCCAATTCAAGATTAGTGTTCGAGGTCCACTATGGTGGTAGATTCGACAGGACAATTGGATGTCAGTACATGGGGGTGATGTGGCAGTCCATACAGAGAGTGTTGACCCTGATGAATTGTCCTACTTTGAATTGGAAGCCATATGCCGACCTTATTGGTACAAGTCAATGGATTTAATATTTTATCAAGATCCTGGTAAAAGTCTAGCCAATGGTTTGCATTTGATTACATCTGACCATAATGTTCTATTTATGGTTGAACATCATAAATCTCATAACATTGTTCATTTGTACTTTGTTTCTTTCGAGGAGGATATAGTTGAGGATTTTGAGGAAGAGGATGAAGATGAGGATGGAGGGAGGGTTGACCTTAATGTCCCTTGGTGGCGTGTTAAGATTTGTGATGATGAAGATCTATTTGATGTAGATGTTGATGACATTGATGGTGGGGCTAGACCATCAAAAACAGTACCAAATAGGTCTGAGTGTCACGAAAGGGAACAAGATAAGGATGAAAGAGGTGATGATGATGGACGTGATCAACATGATAATGATGAGAGAGAGGGTGATGAAGATAATGATGAGCGAGAGGCTTCTGTTAGTGAAGATGAAGGGGGTAACAGTAGCTTTAATTTGAAGAAGTCTTTTCATGATGATGATGATGATGATGATGATGACAACGATGATGACAATTCCAAGATGGGTAAGAGTGATATACTTGAGTCACCAGTACCCAATGATGAAGATTGTGAAACACCATTTACTACGCGCACAATAGATTTTCAAGCTATGGATCTACAAGATCCAGCCATTACAATTGGGATGAAATTCTCAAACATTCAAATGTTTAGGGAAGCAATTAGTGTATACAATGTGAAGAAGGGAAAAACATAAAATTTAAAAGAAGTGAAAGAATGAAGTGTGTATGTGTATGCAGAGATGCCAAATGTAAGTATACGGTGTATGGAAGAAAGATGCCTGATGAAGAGTCATTTTAGGTCAGATCTATATAGCCTAGACACATTTGTGGTAGGAAATACAGAAACACCATTGTAAACTCCACTTGGATTGCACACAAACTACTTGACAAGTTTAGGGTTCAGCCAAACATGCCTTTGGATGTTATCCAAAATGAAGTGAAGGATAAATGGCATGTGGATGTCAATCCAAGTATGATGTACAAAGTTAGGGGGAAGGCCAAACTGAAATTGTATGGGAAGCTTGAGAATCAGTATGAGAGGCTGTGGGACTATTGATGTACAAATTTAATTGTACTCGCCAATTGCACGAGTCGATCGTAATAGAGTGGATGTGCAAGTGCGAGTGTCGAACCCACAGAGAATCGGTTTTGCTAAAAATCAACTTTAAAATGCCTAGACTAATTCTACCTTAACCTAGTCCCAAAAGCAAACAGTTGGCGTGCATAAAGTAAACTAAACTAAAAATGCATTAAAGTAAAGAAATAAAAATAACTAAAGTCTAAATTCCACCTCACCATATTTAAATACATAGTTAATTAAACATCCGTCTATCGATTAAAAGCGATGCATGTTCTAGTGTCACTCTAGTTCAAGCATGCTTAAGCCCTATGCAAGT
>CM017328.1:11870544-11913269 GCA_006937295.1 Carpinus fangiana | reverse complement strand
AAACTAAACTAAAAATGCATTAAAGTAAAGAAATAAAAATAACTAAAGTCTAAATTCCACCTCACCATATTTAAATACATAGTTAATTAAACATCCGTCTATCGATTAAAAGCGATGCATGTTCTAGTGTCACTCTAGTTCAAGCATGCTTAAGCCCTATGCAAGTCCTATCGTGCCTATTGAAATAATCAAACCGTTTGTCCATTTGACAAAAGACAAAACATGAACGGTTTAGGTCCAAAGGATCCAATGTGAAAGTGATTTAACACTAACTACAATGGATAAATGGACGTAACCCGAATGATGAAATGTATCCATCGGACGAAACGCAAAGACTAAACAACTACGGCACAATCGATGCAACTTTGTCACGAAATTGAATCGAAACGAACTAACATGGCAAGTAATAAACGGATTAAACGTAAAACTAACTATGAAAGCATTTAAGTAAATCTAAAGTGAAGGGAATAAGAGACTAAATAAAAGTAAAATAAAGCATTAATTAAATAAACGACAATTTAGGAGGGATTTACAGTGAAAAACAGAGGGTTTTAGGCCCTAGAGGCACCTCCCAAACGTAAAAAACAAATGATACATCGAGGTCCTATTTATAGGCTGGCGGGTCACTGAAGTGCATTCGAATGCACTACCTGCGTTCGAACGCACCAATTATTTGCGATCGAACCCAAGGCGTGCGGTCGAGCGCAAATAACTGCTATGGCGGCTAGGGCTGACTAGGCGTGCGTTCGACCGCACCTTCTGCGATCAAACGCGGAAGGTGCTGTCGAAAGTAGATAACCGCTAGGGCCGGTTGTGCATGCGTGCGACCGCAGCTCCTGCGTGCGACCGTGAGTGCGTTCGAACGCACCAAGTGCGGTCGAACGCACTTTGGCAGGAATCAGCTTCTTCTCTTTCAGTACACTTTGCCCTTTGCTAGCCATGTTTTAATGCAATGACCTGCACAGCACAAAACACTAAAAACTATACAAAACATAAGTTATTAACACAGCTAAGAGCCTAACAAACATAAGTCAAGGGGAGTCTAATAAACAATATTTGACACCGATCAACTATTGTGAAACTTTGAGACATATTAATAGAGGAAGTTGTGTTGTGATGAAAGTTGACAGGCTGAACCCTTATTTGCCTCCAAAATTTGGAAGAATGTATGTTTCCCTAGCAGCCATGAAGAAGGACTTCTTAGAGGGTTGGAGGCCTATCATCGGGGTAGACGAGTGCTTTTTGAAAGGAACATTCAAGGGCTAACTACTTTCTGCTGTTGGGAGAGATGGGAACAACATTTATCCAATTGCTTTTGCGGTTGTCAAGGTTGAGGTGAAAGACAGCTGGATCTGGTTTCTTGAAACCCTGGTGTCTGATCTTGGTACTCATGCTAGGCATGCTAGGCCTACATTCATTTCAGATCGACAAAAGGTAACATTTTTTTTTTTTAACACTTTATATATTCATTAAATTAGATTGAGTGCTTTATTGGTAACATAATTTTTTTTTTTTTTTTTGGCAGGGTCTTATGCCAGCTTTTGATGTTGTTATGCCAATGGTTGATTACAGGAAATGTGTTAGGCATTTATATGCCAACTTTAGACACATTGGGGGGCGTTGAGGGTTGGCACTAAATGAGCAGTTGTGGGCTGCAGTGTCTTCATACACAGAGTATGAATTCACTGAACATATGGAAGAGTTGAAGAGGATGAACGAGAAGGCATATGAATTTTTGAGTGAGCTTGACCTTAGTACATGGTCCAAGCCATGATTTAGTGACTACCCTAAGTCTGACCTGTTAGTGAACAACATTTGTGAGTGTTTCATTCTGAAGGCTCGTGATAAGCCAATCTTGACCATGTTGGAGATGATAAGAAAAAATTTGATGAGGAGATATCAAGCTAAGAGGGAAGGGATAGAGAAGTTGACTAGGAAGTTATGTCCTAGGATTGCTGCAAAGTTGGAAGAAATTAGGTTAGTGGCAGTGGATTGCATTGCAAATTATGCTGGTGATTCGATGTTTGAAGTGACTTGTTCGGATAATAGACAATTTGTGGTAGACCTTGGTAGACGGAAGTGTGGTTGTAGGTAGTGGAAAATCACTGGAATCCCACGTCCCCATGCAGTGGCAGATATATTTTATAATTGTAGGGACCCTGAGGACTATGTGGATGAATACTTCACTATAGAGGTGTATAAGAAGGCATAAGCCCTAATTATATACCCAATGCTTAGTGAGGAACAGTGGATCAAGACAAGTCATGACAAATTGGAGCCTCCAAAAGGAAGAATTACACCTGGTAGGCCAAAGACGCAAAGGAGAAGGGCTCCCGATGAGAGTAGACACCCGAAAAACCCAAATCGGATGAAGAAATTTGGGGCAAGGATGAAATGTGGGAAATGTCATGATTTTGGACACAATAAAAGGTCATGTCCACTTAACAGAAGTGAAGCATCGAATGTAAGTTCTCATAAATAGAAGCGCCATGTTCGAATGTTTTTTAAGGTCATTTGACATTATACTCAACTCATTTTTTTGATGTTGTGTGTGCAGGCAAGAAATGTTGGTTCGAGGAGACCTAAAGTAACCAAAGGCAAAGGCAAACAAACCAGTGTGGAAAAGGTAATTGTATTACTAATATAATAGTATTTACACACAGCAGTCCACTGTGTGACTGAACCTTTTTTTTTTTTTTTAATGTGTGCAGTTACAAAGGGTTGGTTCAATTACACCTCAAGTGAACAAAGGCAAACAAACAATTGCGGATAAGGTAGTTCAATGATTGCATGCTTTATTGAGCTTATTTAAGTATTAGGGTAGTCCACTGTTTTGGATTGTTTGTACTCTTCGGATCCTCTCTGTCTCTTTTTTAGTGTACTTGTAAAATATTACAGTCAAGTTCAAAAATTTTAAGCAATTGTTTTATCAAATGTATTTCCAATACTTGTTATGCAGAGGGGTTAGCTGAGGAGTAGTGGTTGACTATCTTGTCCACAATCATCTACTGTTTTTAAGGTAATTAAATATAACCTATTTTGTTTTTTTTTTTTTCTGACTTGTCCTGATATCATCATACTTAGGGATTCTTTTCATTATTGTTGATTTGTTTTTAACATGTATAGAAGAAGGGCATATACAGCACTAAAGCATCTACCAGCAAGTAAATCCACATCCCACACCTTCTTGATAAGCGAGAACACACCACCTCCTGGATTTGTTGATAAACGCAAAGAATTACAGCCTACCGGAGCTGCTGATGAAGGAAGAGTATCACCACCCATTGGATTTGCTAATGAACAAGGATTTGGTGCTGGCATTGTACTACCTCCAGCATTGGGTGTGTCAATTAGAGTCTTAACAGATGATCTCATACTTCTCCCGAGTTTGTCCATAAGAGGGACTGCATCAAGGACTCACCGTTCGGATCGGATAATTGGTATTTGTCACACTGTTCCCATAAAAAACACTGGCCTAATGCACATTGACCTAACTGAAGACCTTGGTAGTGAAAGTGAAACTGTTGCAAGAAGAGGGCCATTGACTAGGGGTGGTCAACATTAAGAGCTGCAAGAAAAGGCCCTAAGACTAGAGGTGGTGAAAGTGTATCAACTAGGGCAGCCAGGGGCGGTGCAGCAATTGGTGGGACAGCAAGGGGTGGTGCAGGAACTGGTGGGGCAGCAACTGATGGGGTAGCCACTGGTGGGGCAGCAAGGGATGGTGCAGTAAGGGATGGGGAAGCAAGGGGTGGGGAAGCTAGAGGTCGTGGAATAACATCTGTGGCAGGAAAAGGTGGTGGAACAGCAATTATGGCAGGCAGAGGTGGTGCAAATGTTTCTTCATCAAACTAAGTTAAAGGCAAACAAATTGTTACAATTATCCAAAAAGTAATAGAAATCATGGAATCGAAGAGGAAAAGAAAAGAACGAGATTGAAAGCCATAAACTTTGTTGTTTTAGACTTTCTTAGTTGATAACCATGTTGGTTTCGGTATGTTAGGTGATAAAAACAGGTCTACATGTAAATTTGTTGTTTAGGTAAATATTAATGGCTGTATGATTGTTTTGGTATGTACATTTGTTGCTTTTATATGTTTTGTAGTATGGAATTATAAGTGGTATGTTGTTTTGCTATGAGGATGTAAACAACTTATGAAATCAACAGCTTTATGGGAAGTTGGTTTAGATATGAGGATGAAAGCCCTACTTGTGTGTGCAACTTTGATATTTTGGTATTTTGGTATTATTTGTATGTTGTGTTGGCAGAAGGAAGGCCAAACCCTATGAAATGTATAGAAAGGAAAATTTTTGGTATTATGTTTTGGAATGTGTTTTGGTATGAAGATCAAAACCATAGTTGTGTGTGCAGCTTTGATATTTTGGTCATAATTATCAAAATCTGCTAATGCAGTTTCTGATCAAACCTCATCATCTATTGCTTCCGGTATTCATATATTACCACGTGATTAGCAAGACAAAGACCACCTAAAAATAATTGTGTTAGATTATTGTTACCTATTCTCTAACAACTATTCTATAAGTCAGGTCACCTCACTTGTATACACTGCTATCTTCCACACTCTATGGGGAAAAAAAAAACCCTAAGCATGTAGATTTTTTTTATTTTTTTATTTTTTTTATAAGTACTAAGCATGTAGATGTTCATATTCAATTCAGTGCCTAACTCCATATATCAATGCTTGATGAACAAAAAAATAGTATATGCATTTAAAGTGATGGTTGCTGATTGGCTTCTACATGATTAATATATATCTAACAAAATAGAGGCAACTTTTATGATAGTTATGAAATTATCTCTGCTTTATGCCATGGAATGCTGGGCACTCAGTAAATAACACATTCACAAAACATAAACATTTCAAACCTAGCTGGAAGGTATTGCACATAATAATACAAAATAAATCCCACATGGGAGTCATGTACTTTCATTAAACAAAATATGTCCCACAGGGGACTAGTAATATATATCAAATCCCACACGGGACTAATGTCTTAATAATAAACAAAACCCACATGGGAGTGAAACCAAACCAACACACAAAAACCCTAAAACCAAAACCCACACGAGACTAATGTCTTGATAATAAACAAATCCCACATGGGAGTGAAACCATAAGTACACACAAAAACCCTAAAACCAAACCAACACAAAAAACTACAACACGATCCATCGGCTCCACCATGATGGACAACCTCATGACAGCATTCCATGGCGTAAGTTATAGCCATCTTTTCTATTGGGGGAGCCTCCAAAGAAGCACATGCATAGTGCAGCCATCTTTATATCCTCAATCTCGATTTGTTTACGGTAGTTTGATATCTCATTAACAAGTTGTTCCCTCATATGCCGAGCTTCACTCTCCATCTCTGCCTTTAGCTGCATAATTTTTTTCTCATTTTCTGCTCTCACCTTCCCAACTTCAACTTGAACCAATGTTTGACATCGTTTCACTTGAGCCTCCAATTGTTCATGCCTTTGATGCAAACGATGTACTACCTTTTTACAAATGAGCACATTTTAGGTTCAAGTCATTCAAAGAAACCACGGTCTCGATTAATCTACAAAACACATTAGAACTAACAATTACCAGCCTAAATTAATTGAATAAATAAACTAAACTAAAATATAAAGTTATGCCCTAGGATTGCTACATAAAATATGAAGAACTTGCCTTCCAATTTTCACAACTGACAAACCTTATTCCAAAGTTTTTCTCAATGTTTGCGGTTTTGACAACAGTGGGCCATTCGCAGAAGCAAACGCGCTGCACCGCACTTGAAGCACTGCTATTACCTGAATCATAAAAGCTTGTACCTTCCTAATAAAAACTTATACCTTCAGTTGAGGTATCCATTCTACATGATATAGTAATACATAATTAGTTTGCTTGCACATTTAAAAACTGTTTATCACATTTCAAAGCTTGCACCAAACTACCATCTCGAAATGACCAAAGGGCCCTAATTCATGCATGCATGTGACCAAGGTTTTCTGAAACCTAACTAACTCTATTGGTTTTTTTTTATTTTTTTGGCAAAATAATTAGACAAAGAGTGGAGTGGAGGAAGCTTATTTCAAGCTGAATTTAAGGCTAAGCTTCGGGCTTATGCTGACGAGCTTCGTTTGATCTTCTCATTATTTAATTAATTACATAAACAGAAAATAAAGTGGGGCATAATGACAGCCAACCAAGCTACGAGTGCTTACAATAGTTCAGTACAAAGTTAACTCATCCATTAATCGTTGCAGCATGAAAACTTCATGTTTATTGACGACTAAACCATAATAAACACTTATAGTCCGAGGCATTTAATATTCCCCTAAACAATAAGAACACTAAACAATATTCCCACAAAAAACCAAAATTTACACAAAACCCTAAAATAAACAATGGAGCAAACGCGCTGAAATTTGGGCATACCTCTTCTGTGTATCGAAGAGGGGAGATGCCAAAATCGTTTGTGTGTCGAAGAGGGAAGATGCCGAAAAAAGGTTGTGAACTTCAAAGCTGTCGTTAGAGTGGGAGCACGAACGAGAGTTCCAGAAGGTAGGGGTCGTTGTCATGCTTATGTGTTTGGTGTGTGAGTGTTTGAGTTAAAAGGATAAGGAGCAGTAGCACGTGTGGGTGGGGTTGGTCTGGGCAAAAGGGGAGTGTAAACAGGTAAATTCAATAGTTTGGATTGAGGGTAAAACTGGAAGGAAATGGGTTAATAAGTCACGTGATTGGCATGTTAGACGGTTTCCATCCATTTAGACAGCCAAAGTTAACGGGGAGTTAACATTGCAACTTTTTGAAACTTCAGGGTAGTACATTGCAAATTTTTAAACTTTGGGGTTAAAATTAAAAAACCCCTGAAATTTCAAGGGGGTAAAATGAATTTTTCCTTTAGAACTATGAACCAACTTGCATAAATTAAGATGAATGATAGTTCATCTTGGCATTGCAAGGAGATATTTAAAAATGACGAATATTGGAAATATATCATAGCTTTTGAGCTTCATGTTTAGACTCCCAAAATAACCAAATGGGTTGGCTCACCAGTAGGTGTAAGACTCAATTAACTTCAAATGGGTTGGTTAAATTCAATTTGGTCTTAATTCGAAATAAATGAATCGCTCGTAATCACAATAATATGTTTGAATATTATACGAGACATACTCGTATAAACTTGAATAAGCTTCTATAAACTTGTGTAACTTTACTTTTACAAATTTTTTTAGTATTACTTTAATATTGTAATAAGATCATCTACGGTCAAAGAAAAGTATGTTCTCAATATAATATATATATATAACTTGAATTATTGTTGTAGGTTTTTATGATTTGTGAACTGAAGCGTGTGAATATATATATGCATTTGAGCGTGCATGTTTGCCTATGTGCATAATGAATTCGTATATATAGGGTGGGCAAAAACCCGTCCAACCCGTGAAACCGCCCCGATCCACCTCGACCCGCGCAAATTTAGAGGAATTTTTGTTGATTCGGGTTGAAAATCCAACCCATGTGGGGCGAGGCGGGTTACAGGCATGTAATTTTTTCCCTAGCGGGTACCCGACCTGCCCCACATAAGCAAATTAAAAAAAAAAACCCTAGTTTTTCATCTCTTTCTCTAGCCCAGCTGCCTCTCTCAGTACCTCTCTTTTCTCTCTTCTTTTTTTTTTTTTTCCTCTCTCTCTTCTCTCTACTGTCTCGCTCTCTCTCTCTTCGTGGACCAACAAAGCTCATACCAGTGATATCACTGCTTTGTGAGCTCTCTTCATGTTGACTGAAAAGTGAAATCTTTGGGTAATGAAATCTTCATTTGTTGGGTATCAAACTCTCACTCTCTACTGTCTCGCTCTCTTTCTCTGATCTTTTCTTCTTAATCGTTTGGGTTAATCTTGAGCTTTTTTTGTATTGATTTTTGGAGTTTTTTGTATATTTTTCTCTTAATCTTCTGGTTTAATCTTGAGTTTTTTTGGTATTGATTTTTGGATCTTTTTGTATATTTTTCTCTTAATCTTCTGGTTTAATCTTGGGTATCTTTTCGGTATTGATTTTTTTTATTTTTATTTTTATTTTTTTGGTATATTTTTCTCTTAATCTTCTGGGACCTGGGTTAATCTTGAATTCTTGAGCTTTCTACAATTTCGTTCATGGAGTTCCATGATGAAATTTGCCCCACCCCGCAAATCCCGCGATACCCGCCCCGTTCAACTCACCTCGTTACACTTGAACCCGCATGGATAGTAGTCATTTTGTGCGGGTAACGGGTTGAATTTCTTAAACCCGCAAGGTGTGGGTCGGATAGGGGAAAGGGCACAACTTCGACCTGCCCCGACCTATGCCCAGCCCTACATATATATACATATAAACTCGAAATTAGATCATTTAAGATTCAAGTCAAGTTTATTTAATTAACTCAAATGATAAAATTTTAATAACAATTACTTTACTAATGATTAAAATGAATTTACAAAAAAGGTAAACATTCATGATATTTACTTTATATAAAAAAATAACAATTAATTAATTAATTAATTAATTAATTAATTCAAGAGCTCGACCTGTAAATGCTCAAAGCCATCTTTTTAAGTCAGGCATTATTAAAAAATGGGATACATTGTGGTTAGCCTAAATTATAAAATGTTTTATATGGTATCAAAATGAATTCAAAAGTCATTGGGGTATGCAAAAAAAATGATTTAGTGCCTATAGTCAAATTTCATTAAAAAATTTGACAAATTCCGTTAGTTTCTATATCAACACTAATGAAATGGTAACAAGTGTTGCTTTTAATAAAAAAATATAAATATATTAAATATATAAAACTAAAAAAATAAGTTTTGTTTTAAAAAAAAAAAAAAAAAACTGCCCAGTGTTCTCTCTTCCCCAATTTTATGGTTCTCTCCTTCCCTTTTCATCTCTGTTTCTTTCCCCATTTCATCTCTTCCCTCTCCCCTCACCTACGGCTAGCAACAAAGACCACGATGCCGAGCATCCGCTGACGACAAGCCATCCACGTATCCCACAATGAGACACAACTGCTGAAGACTAAAGCTCATCAATTTTCATATATTGCCATGAACTATTAAATTTATTTAATGGAATTCGGCTACAGGAAATAATTTTTTTTTTTTTATATGTCCATACAAGAGGGGGAGGGAAAGATTCGAACTAATGACCTTCGTTTTTTTAGGCGTGATCCTAACCGATTGAGCAATTGTTTTTTTGATATACACCAAAGACCTCTTAATTTATTTTAATACCACGACAACAAGCATTTTATAATTAAGGCCAACACATAAGCTGATTAGGCATTTATCCCTTAAAAAATAAAATAAAGTGAAT
This sequence comes from Carpinus fangiana, assembly GCA_006937295.1. Lineage (NCBI taxonomy): Eukaryota > Viridiplantae > Streptophyta > Magnoliopsida > Fagales > Betulaceae > Carpinus > Carpinus fangiana. The sequence goes on along the minus strand of CM017328.1, from coordinate 11,903,913 downwards.
AATGCATAGCGATAAGATAGTAATACGGTAAATAGGAATCTCTATTAAAAGTGGTCAAGACTTCCTTCAAGATATGCGGTAAAAATAAAAGTCACTCTAGAGTTTCATTATGACAAGGACGGCTGATTGATGTTGGACCCCCAAAAATGGGCAAGCTTTCCAGCTCATAGAGAAGTGCGAAAGCGATTTACCAAAATACCCTTCTCTTCTCCGCCGAATCCCTGCCTTTTGCTTTGAACTTGCAATAAAACTACAAGACCCATCACCCACAGATACTGTAGGAGTATAATAATAATAATACTAATACTAATACTAATACTAATACTAATAATAATAATAATGACAATAATATTACTCATGATGATTTAGTGCCGATGAGGGCAGAAGGTGACCAAATAGTTTCCGCCGGTGCAAGTGGCGATGCTGGTGGGATCATCATAAGCATAAGAGTAGGCCTTGGGGCAAGCCGCCTTGAAAATCCTTGAATATGCCGTCGGCTTGCACGCCTGAGGACTTCCAAAGCTGCCGGTGCAACAGTACCTGGGAGAGTTGAAAGCAAAGCATGCACTCTTGCACGCCACCACACTCTTTTTATCGTGTGACCGGACCTGGAGACCCACCGGGCACATCATGTTGAGGTCGCTGACGCACCCCGCGTAGCTGCATTTTCCGGAGCCTTTGGAGGGGGTGATGGAGATGGCGAGGTTGTAGCCGTCCACCAGGCTGACATCGTAGAAGTCCTGCTCGTTTCCGAGGGTGATCTCAGCCAGGGTAGCGGGTGGGGTGCCGCCGATGCCGTTGCAGAAGAGTGAGCCACCGCAGTCTCCCGTGGCGCAACGGCCGCGGCCGGAGGCGTCGAAGGCGCAGCCGTGACGGCCCCAGAGTCGGCCGGACCAGAGGGCGGGTAGGTGGAGGGTGTAGGCCTTGTTTTGAGGGAGCTTGAAGCCGCCGCGGGCTAAGACTGGCTTTCCTGCGCCGGGTTGGATCCCTGGCCACACTGGGTGGCTGCACTTGTTGTACATGGTTATAGTTGTGCCTGACACCTCACCTGTGCCCAAATAAAGGAGAAAATAGCACACTAATGGAAAATGCAAATAGTTTTTTAAACCACGTCCGCCGTAAAGAAAGTGAAAAAGACTTGTTTAATCCGTGTGAAGGAAGCGCTTTACACCGGATCAACCCGATGCTTCTAACATTCAACCCTATAACTACACTAGAGAGTAAAAGCTCGAGTTTTGCTCGACTCGTGTGGAGGAGAGAGCGCTTTGCATAATGTTTTAGAAATCTAGTTGGAGCAAAACTTAAATAGACACACAAATGGAGTGGCATTGTTATGAAAAAAAAAAAGTTTCTGGGTCAGTGTCTCCTCGTGCTTCTCTGTGTGTCTGAGTGGCTAAAAATGAAGAATAGGGACAAAAATGGAGTGGCATTGTTGGGCAAGAGTCATATAAATGGTGGCTAAAATATTAAGACCAGAAACAACAAAATGTGAGAGAGAGAGAGATCATCGTACCTGGGATGTGGGAAAGGAAGAGGGAGGAGAGCAGGAGAGCAAGGAGGGATCTGAGCAACGCAGCCATGGATGAAGCTGGAGGGCGTTGATGAACAGTGGAAAAAGGGGGTTAACAAGAGTTGCAGGAAGAATATGGGTTCCCTCTCGATCTCCTCGAACAGCTAAGCTAAGAAGACTTTTTATAAAGGCCAAAAAAAAGAAGGCGTTATGTAAAGTACACAGTAACCCCGGCAGAGCAGGTTGATTTTTTCAAATGTGAGAGGAGATAACAGGTTGAATTGTGGTCCAATATGATTGAATAAAAGTTTTGAGCATGTGCAGCGTAACAGGTAAGGTAAGGTAAATGATTCCTAATAGTTATTTTTTATTATTATAAGTTCTTTATTATTTTCGGCAGAGTAGATATTTCAATATTTTTTTTAACTTTTCTAATTTCGCTGTTTGGTCATATTTTTTCTGCCAAGATAATTCATTTTATACTTATTTACTATTAACACTATTTTCTTTTTTTTTTACTACTCTCTCACTTACTCTTTCTTTTGCACTTTTTTCATCTAAAGGATTATTTAAAAAAGAGTTAAATAAAAAATATATTAGAGTGTATATATATAATAATAAATAAAAATTTATGTTTTTTTAGTAGTTATTTTGATTACTCCTGCTCGATATGTATTAAGACTATTGTGGGTCTGTTTGGCAATAGACTTTTTTATTTGTTCAATGAGAATTTATCTATTGTCTTTGACGATTTATCTCCGATTCTCAAAAAATGCGGCCATAGTCTTTCCCCAACGCCGGTCACACCTCCCTCCTCACTAGTCACCTTCTCCATTGTGTTGCCGGCGGAAATTGTGAAGTTTAGAATATGGGTTTTACAAAATTATATCTTTTTTTCTCCATCAGTTTTACCATGCAACGCGTCATGCCACCACCCTCATCGATGTCCTAGCTTCACGGCTCCATAATACGCGCCTCGCACTGAAGCGTGGACCACACGCTCCTATGTGTGGATTTCATGCATAGGACAATATCCTCATGAACCTCTCCTTCTCCGAAGCTAATGTTTTATGAGTTATTTTTGTTATTTTCTGTTGTTTACGTTTGAGATCCCCCTTTTTGTTGTTCATGCTCTTCTTAGTATATTTGGTTTCTTTGGAAACCAAATTAGATCCAAGTTATCATCTCTTTAGTTTGTTCAACTTCTTTGGATTAGATCTAAGTTTATTGGAGTTCTTTTACTCCTAATAATTATCTGTCATAGTAGATTGTGGTCGTCAAAAACTGCATTTCCAAGTGACTTTCACCCTCTTAGATTTCCTTCATGTGCATAGTCTATCTAGATTGGGTTATTATATTCTCTTATTTTTATTTTGTCTTTCTTTTTTCATCATTTGTAAGAGCACTCATTGCAGTCTCACCAAAACTACTTTTTGGTTATTTGAGTGAGACAATTTAATCAAAATGGTCTAAATGTCTACCTTTCAGCCTCACTACTTTAACAAAAAAAAGTAGTGAGGTGAACAATACTCACCAAATTTAAAATTTACTATTTACTCACATATTCATTAAACAATTTTTTTTTTTTTTTTTTTGCGTTTAATTCTCTCTCTTCCTTTAATAGTTTAAAAATGAATAAACAAATATTTGAAAAAGAATATTTAAATGAAATTGTGAAGTAAATTGTTAAAATAGTGATGTTATTAAAGTGCTCTAAAAAAATAAATTGTTAAAATAACTAAAAATATGGGTGAGTAAAATTTAATAAAACTGTTAAGAATTCACTAACTTGTTCGATTGTTGCAATGAAATTGTAATTAGAAATATATATATATACACGTATATTATTACTATTCAATAAACAACTCACTACAAAACCATATATATATTCACTTTTGAACTAAAAATCACAAGACAATCCATTGACAAACGGACCTTTGGGGTTTGTTTGGAGATGGATTGGACTGACCCAATTTGAAATCTCAAAAAAAAAAAAAATTTAAAATTAATTTTAATATTCTTATTTTTTATATTATATCAATAATTTTTTAATATTATTTAAATAAAAAAATTATTACAAAACAAAAAATTTCACTTTTTTATATAAAATATATATTTTTTTTTCATATCAATCAAATCTAAAATAGAATCGGTCTATTTCCACAAATGCAATCCATCACCGAACCCAACCTTCTTAAGTTTTTAACAAAGTGAGTTGATGGAAATGCAGCCTTGGGAGGAGAGTGAGTGAGTGATGACGTAGGAATCTTTTTCAATTCTCGAGGTTGTCAGACGGTGGGGAGAGGGTTTGTCGGATTCACGTGCCTAGGTAATCACTTTGCTGTTCCCACTTCCCTCTTCTAGCCTAAGTGGTAGTGCCCCATCACTCTGCACTCTGCAAGTTTTTAGCTGTTTTCCTTTCAATTCATCAATTATTTATGAACATGCTTCCCATTTCACAACTAATTTGTTCAAACAGTAAAGTACTACTGGCCACCTTTAATAATAAAACCACATAATTTTATTCCCGGACCCACCGGTAAATAGAATAAATTTTCTTTAAATTATTAAGTGTTATTTTTATTTTTTACATGTTTACACAAAAAAAGATAAAAAAATTTAAATTAATAATTATTACTTCATTAGACATAATCTCAACCAATTAAACTATCTCTTAAAGATAATAACAAATATTATTTAACATCTTTGAGTTTCACAAAAATTTATGTTTTGACTCATCTATTAGTAGAATGGCAATAATGACGGTTAATAATCTTAGAAACAAAATATGTCAAATATGACACTTGACACTTATTGAGTAGGTTTGAACAAATTTTTTCCAAACCGATTTAAAGGAAATTTAAACGATATATATATATACTCTTTTGGTTCGCAGATTAAGTATTCCGTTAGGAAAATGAATAATTATTACTATGAATAGATAAAAGTGAAATAGAATAGTTATTCATATTCCTTAATTTGGTAATAACATATATATTCTAATAAGAATTAAACCAAAATTATCAAAATCCCACCATTCTTTTTTTTTAAAAAAAAATGGGAAAACCTAGAATTGCAGGGATCGCCGGCAACCCCATTGGAGTGGCCGATCACCCCTTGGCAAGACCTAGGGTTGGTCGCACCACACCCAGAGCACCCTAGGGTGGACCCGGGGGTGGCGTGACCACCCCCAAGTCCTGCTAGTGGCTACCCCTTAAATTCTAGGTTTTTCTTCTTTTTTGTTTTAAATAAAAAACAAATTTTAGGGTTAAAATAAACTTTTTGAAAAAAAATTGTCCATTCCTTCAAGAATAGTTATTCCTCTCATTTTTTTAGAGGAATAGTTGAATGTGTGTAAGGAATTAATGATTCCCATAGAAATAATTATTTATGGGAATAGGGCCTTAACAAATAAAAGAATGATTATTTCATAGGAATACCTAATTCATTCCAAGGTCTATTTCGCAAACCAAACGGCCCTAAATATTTTCTCAAATTCTCAAACTATCAATTTTGTCAATATTCATCCAAAACTACCCAAACAATATATATCAATATTCCTCCTAATTACAAAAGTACTCTTTATATAATCTTTAAGAAAATGTTAAATTTTATTTATAAAAAAAATAAATTTCCAAAAATAAAAAGAAAAAAAGAAGATAAACAATAGGAGTGGCCTTGGTTTTTTTCTTAATTTTTTTATTATATATATTTTTGAATTTACAAGGATAATTTTTGTGCTATTGATTTTTTTTTTTTTTTTTTTGTCTTTTTACTAGCCTCGGACGATATTAACATTTTTTAGTAGTTTATACTTTACAGAAGATATTGAAACAATTGATAGTTGAAAAATATTAACAATATAGTGATAATTTGAGAAACATAAGTATATTTTCTTAAAAAGAAATTTGGAAATACTCACCCACCATTTACATTACTCATCTTCATCACACAACACTTTCTATAAATATAGAGAAAATATATATTTTTTAAAAAAAAAATCATAAAAATTAAGTGCAACACCTTTTTTTGTTGTTTTCTTAAAGTAAGTATGTATATTTTGTTTCTCTAAGGGGTAGCTTTAGGTTATGGATCACGTCTCATGAAATAGAGATCACTAATTCAAATTCACTCTCCTCTCTACTCTCCTTTCTCTTTGTATGGACATATAAAAATTAAAAAAAGAAAAAGAAAAAAAAGTACGTATCTTTTATGTTAGAGTTATATCCAATATATTGGATAGCACTTTTGCCTTTCTATAGCTTCCATCCATATTCATTATTTTAACATAAAACATTTTTCCCTCTTTTTCTTTATTTCTCTTTTTGCTTTTTATTAGAAATTTTGTTAGAATTTTGAAAAAAATGTGATGATACCTAATTTTTTTTTTTTTTTAAAAGGGTACTTTGAAAATAAATAATAAGGATAACTTCACTTTAAACCATTAAATTACTACGCGATTTGATAAGACTCCAAATTTTAAAGCTTCTCAATTTGAACCCATCCGTCAGATTTAGCCGTTAATTTCTAACGGCAACTCCTAAAAAGACCAAAATATTCTTGATTTTCGTTTATTTTTATTTTTAATTTGCAATTAAGGGTAAATTTGAAATTTTATAAAAAAATTGGGGGTATAAATGTCATTATCTCACTTTTAACATTTAAAATCTGATAGAGGGATTTAAATTAATTGTAATTAAAAGTTGAGAAATTTAAATTGAAATATTTTGAAATTTGAGGATTTGTCAAATTACGTAATAATTTATGGGTTTAAAGTGAAGTTGCATAAAATTAACATTTTAATGATAATAATAAAATAATAAAATAATAAAAAAAACTATGAAGTGCATTTAAATATAAAAGTGAAAAGTAGTATTTTTTTTTCTTCTAAATTTAAGAAAAAGAAAAAAGAAGCTGGTTTCAACGTTGTGATGCTGAACATGCACGTTGGGCAACGGTCAATCAGTTACTTTAGTAGTTTAGTTGTGACCCCACAACAAAAATGCTCATCGTTTTTCGGGGCCATTGTGCTTTACAGAGATCTAAGGCCTTATACTATAATTTAATTAATTATAAAATAATATCTATACTAACGGACAGAAACAGTACTATATAGAAAAATATAATCTTTTTTTTAAAAAAAGCACACTATTTTCAAGGAATAAGCAAATGACAAAATTGGTAGTCAAACTTTGCGGAGATATTTATCATTGCTGATTTCGATAACTTTTTTTTTTTTTTTTTGTTTTTTTGTAAGTTTTAAAAAGTAAAAATTGAGAATTATTTTAGTATATTTAAAAAAAGTATTGTACGTTGGATTTATTAAAAATAAATTATATGATAAAGTTATATATATATTTTTTAAATAACTAACAAGCATTTCCAAAAAAGTAAAAGATTTTAAATACAAAATTTTTAAAAGAGTTTGCTGGCTCTATGTTGGTGGCCACCACAATCCACAAGGCCTCCTACCCAATGAACACCAGGCCCACCACCACAACCATTGGACAAGTTGCCACCATATACCGTCATTTTTTTTAAGAAAAAAAAAAAACTATATGTAACATGCAAGTGATGCAACACACTTTAAATCTATTAGATAATGTTTGTATTTTATTGTTGGAGAAGTATTTTGTTTTTGGAAAAAATTCTTGCGATTTGTTTTGAAAAGACCACACTTTAAATCCATTTGGATAATAGATATTTGAGATGTATTTGAGAAGAAGAGTGTTTTATGGGTTTTTTTTTTAAAAAAAATATATATATATATTTTGGTGTGATATAAATGTAAAAAGTAAAAACTGTTTTATATATTTTTATGAGTGGTTTATATTTTTAGTTGTTAGTTAATAGATTTTTCTTGAGATTAAAAAAATAATAATCCCTGGAGTTTGAAGTTTTGATTGGGTCGTCCCCTTCATTTTATGCTGACCCTAGCCCGGAGCTGGCTTTTAGGGAAGCCCGTTCCCACTGCCCTCGCGACCTAGCTGGCCTACCAACAATAGTTCTTTCTGCCAACTCATGACCATGTGAACGGTTATCAATCACTAGTCCTTAATTGAAAATTTATTTTTGTGAGCGGTTGAAAAAAACCGCTATCACTTAGACAAAGCAGTTTCGGATAGGCAGAAACAGTTAATAACAACTAACTATACATATATTGTTTGTTAGGAGTGCTTGTAGTTGTTAGAGAATATATTTTCAGCCGTTGATGGTGATAAAAAACACGCTTTAAATATCAATAAGAAAGGCTAACTATGGGCCAAAATGAAAACCAACAAATAACTGAAAATAAATGCCGGGCTAAAATGGACAATTTGGCCTCTTTGCACACTTATCCTACTGCTAGCTACCACCGTCACCACTTCCTCTGGCCCCCAAACTGCCTCGGCAGAAAATAAGAAGGTTGTTACTGTGTTGTGTTCACACAGAATGCATGTCACGCTGTGAGGGGAATAAGTTGTTGTCAGATAATTATTCTAGTATAGTGTTCCTTTTTCTTCTGTTATGTTTCTTGCCTTCCATGGTTGGGCACATAACTTTTCTGTTGCTCCAATTCTCACAACATTGTTGTTTGTACTTTATAACAACTCAATCTCATCAATACTTGACTCTTTGGTTCTTTGTAAATTAAATTCTATGAACAAAGCAGAAAGACACAATTGTGCTAGCACCGTGGCAATAATTTGAAACTTTTCAGTCATGTATAATAATCTAATTTTTATTTGGTTAAAACAAATTACAAGAATAGAGTGTTCAAAACATATGTACACGTACGCCCAAAACAGATTTTGTTTTTCCTTTTTTTTTTTTCATTTAAAACATTTTTAAAAATGAGCTCAAAATATAGTCCCAAACCATTTAAATATGCCATAAAATACATTTAAACTACTATGCATTTTGAGAAGACCTCCCCAGATTTAAAAAATTCTCTCAATTTCACTTTCTAAACTTTTAATTTGATGCAATTTACCCTACTATCAAATTCTAAACGTTAAAAGTGATAAAATAATATTTATATCATTGACCTTTTTTTTTTAATGAAATTTCAAAATAAAAATAAATGCAAAAAGAGAAAGATAATTTGAGTCATTTCTTTTAGGGATTAACGGTTGAATATGACAGACGGAGATCAATTGAATCAAATTGAAAACTCAGGGGGTTAAATTGAGAGCTTTTGAAATTTGAGAAAATTTTCTCAAAACACGTGATAGTTTAAGGGTTTGAAGTGAAGTTTTCTATAAAAGTTATGTGCCGGAAAATACCTCCACCAAATAATGGGCTATTAGCCTAATGTAATCCAACCCGGGCTAACAACCCTAGCCCTATCCAGAAAGGCCAATCCATGGGCCGCAGGAAAATTGCACCTACATGGAATCCTAGCTAAGCCATTTGGATTTTGGAGACCTCAATGGCCCAATATTCTCGGCAAAGGAGAAAACTCTCGCAACTGAGTGGGGCCCAGGATAACAATTATGTTATCCATGGAGGCTTTTTTTTTTTTTTTTTTTTTTTTTTTTTTTTAAATTTATTTTTTAACAATTGATAGTTTTTGAAAATTAGCTCGTTATATATATAAAATTGATAGTTTTTGAAAATAACCTCGTAATAGAAATTCTTCAGTCTACAATTAAGGGTTAAATACTTTATTCACTCTGGTTGTTTAACTTTTTTAATTTTTGACCTCTATGGTTTACTTTCTTATTACAGGAGGTTCTTCTGGTTTGTCTAAAGACGGAAATGATCAATTCGTCAAAATTCGGTTCAAAATTTTATAAAATGTCACATTAGCACCAATCACAATTTGACATGTGTCCATATAAATAATTTTATTAAAATTAAAAATATTACAAAATTATATTTAATTAATTTTTTATAAAAGAAATTGGGGGTGGCCGAATTACACTTATGGCCCCAAGGGCCAATTATTATTATTATTATTATTATTATTTTCAATTTGCTAGAAGGCCCTTGGGGTATGTGGCGAAACCACCCCCAAATGACCAAAAAACCATTTTTTTTTTAAAAAAAATTTAATTAATTTGTTAATGCTTTTAAATATTAATTTTTTTAATTAATTAATTATATTAAGACGTATCAAATCGTGATTGATGCTGATATGACATTTCTTCAAATTTTGAACAAAATTTTGACAAAGAGATCATTTCTATTTTCAAGCAAACCAAAAAAATAAAAATAAAAAAACTTTTATAATAAAAAGTAAATCCTAAACATCAAAGTTATTTGAAGAGAGTAACTTAACCACTCACTTGATCTCTATATTTATTAATTAACATGTACGCTCACTGTCAATGACATATATTACGTACATCGTCGGTACATGCAACAACTATTTTGTCTGTGTTGACGCAGAAAAAAACAAATTTTATTTTACATATTTAAATTTAGAGAAGATCACTGATCACATGATAGCCATGGGAGAGTAGAGAGAATGGGACAGCAAAGTTAGCAGGAAGAAACAGAATTTATGATAAAGACAGCTTAGAGAGCCACGTACAGCCGTGTGTGGTCGACCTCTTCGACTACGCATATGTTTATGAATTGTCGGTATCTCTTGTCTATTTTTTACTGCACCCTTTGCTCCGGCCCAGCTTCCTATATTCATTTGACTAATCATACAAGAAAGATTCTCAGGTGGTTTTTAAAATTATTATTGAATTTGTCGTTAATTTTAAAAATTATATTATATTTGAGACAGCTTAAAACAGACTCTAATCCTCATATTATTATTTATGATATTCATCTTCCTCTTTCACATTGCTCATGATGTATTACTAGTCTACCATACCATATAGTAAACCTCATAATTCTGAACCAGGCTTTTCAAAGTTATTGGACCGGTCGGCCCACTTTTGGTATGATCTTGACCCAAGCCTAGTACGTGAGGACAAGAATCGCTAGCCGGCCAAGCCCGATAAAATTAAGGCTGGCCAAACCTATCAGGAGTAATTAGTAGACTCACGGGATCACCGAGAGTTACTAGCATTTTGTTAAGAGAAATGATTGGTGTCAATAATTTTTTTTTTCTTCTATATTTTCTCTATTTTATCTTACAAATCAATCATTAAATTTGTTGACTTATGTGGATTCTAAATAAATCAACGATTGAAACCTACAAATTTAATAATTGATCTATTGAATTTGTAGAAAAATATAAGCAAATTCATGCTAGAGAATAACATAGGCGTGAGTTTAAACCCCAAACCTCCTCCCAAACAAATATGCAAGAGAAACACTCTATAAAAGATATCAATGCCAACACTTTTGCTTTTATCCTCTCCCAAAGCTCTTTTTCACTGATTGCATTAGATTGACCCTAGCTGGACTACCGGAGGAGGGTGACTTTTTCTAATTGGTCACTTTAATTCCTCTTTGTTCTTCGTCTTGCAACCATTATAGATCCAGATCGCTCGGTGTGCAATCAACTTATATCTTCGGTACAGGGGCAGAACTAGATGGCTTTGTTTAGGGGAGCAAATTTTTTTTTTTTTTTAAAAAAAAAAAATCTTAGGAAGCAAAAGTTAAATTTTAAAGATATATTAAATAAATAAATAAATAATTGGCTTGGGGGGCTGAGAGCCCCGGGGTGGTTTTGCCCCTGTTTATATAAAACCCCCGAAATACTACTAGCTAGTATGTCGGTTAGTGACCATTGATAATTTACTTCGAGATTTTGGTAAAGTTAATTTGCAAAATTAATGAGATAGGGTTTTCAACCCACAAATTGACGATCAGCCAGGGTATACTATTGAGATACTTGAGGATTTGTTGCAGAGATATGTTGCAGACATGCGTTTTGGATTTCAAGTAGAGTTGGATACAATATATTTTGCTGATTGAGTTTGCCAACAACCTCAATGTCTTGCTTCTGTATTTATTTCCTAAGATTGATCCTTGACTGTATGAATTGTGTTTTGAATTGAGATTGTTGAAATATCTTAATTTGATACCATGTTGAAATATATATAAAATATAATATACTAAAATATGAAAGAGAAAGAAAAGAGAGCGGAAGCAGAGAAAGACGTATGGGCTACATCTTGTATATTCACTATATAAAACAATATTACATAACTCTCTATTTATAGAGAGATAATGAGTAGTGATTAAGAAACCCTAAAGTAGACCTAAACTAATTAAGGAAGAAAATAAACTTTACAAGGAAATATAATAACCTAGAATAAAAATATTCTAACATAAATAGAAATTATGTGTTAAGGAAAATATTAATAAACCTAATTTAGAAAATATAAAATATTCCAACATCCCCTCAAACTCAAGGTGTAAGCTTGAGTTTGGAAAAGATAATAAATTAAAGGCATCCAAAGTTGATGGTTGGATCAAGGCTATGCCGACGAGAAATGCTGAAAGTAACGGCTGTAGAAATGCCGAAGAACGGAGACAAGCTGCTAAAAGAATTCAGTTAGGGGCCAAGCTGCAACTGACAATGACGATCAAAGAACAAAAACTAGCCGTTAATCCTGTGAAGGGCCAAACCACATTGTGCCAAGGTTTGAATGACTAAAAGTGATGGCCGGAGAAATACCGGAGAATGGAGACAAGTCGCTAAAAGAATCCGGTGAAGGGCCAAGCCGCAACTGATATTGAGGCCGGAGAATGGAAACTAGCTGTTAAAATCCTATAAAGGGCCAAACCGCATTGTGCCAAGATTCGCCAATGAAAAGAGCCATGAATCACTACAAAATTGGGAGATTGTAAGAAGAGAATGCCATAAAACACACCCAAAAAAAAAAAAAAAAATTTATTGAAAGCCACATAGACAGAAACGTGGCTATGATACTATCTTGAAATATATATTAAAATATAAAATAAGAAAGAGAAAGAAAAGAGAGCAGAAGCGGAGATAATTTTTTTTTTGTTAAATATATTGTAGAGAGCGGAAGATTATAATGGACTACATTGTATTGAGTCTTATAATATAATGCATACATAGGCCTCTAACTACATTGTATTTAGGAGTAATGATATAAATCTTCCTGGAGTCATCCCAAATGTGATGTGGCTTTTAAAATTACAGTTGAATTTGATATGTAATTTATTGAACTTTGATCTATTGGTAATTTTAAAAGCCACATTACATTTGGGATGACCCTAAAAGGATTCTAGGAAGACTTATAGCATTACTTCACCTAAAGATACTCTTGATCATTTCTACTTTCTAGGAGTTGTAGAACCTCTATGAATGATTGGATGTGCTTGCAATGGTCGAAAACAACACTTGGACTACTAGGCCAGGTTTGAACCCTCTTGCACAAGTGGTTTAATACCTTGTTTGATCCCAACCAGCCAAGATCGATCCCAACTGTCACGAAAGCTTAACTTAGGGTTTCTGAAGTATGTTTTTAGTAGGGGTGAAATAGCGGTTAGTGGCTAAAACTGCTAACCGCAACCGCCTAGGCGGTTAGTAGAAATCTACTAACCGCCTCCGCTAACCGGATAGCGGTTAACCGCTCGGTTAGCGGTTAACCGGTAACCGAGCGGTTAACCGGATGTGGTTAACCGATTTTCTACTAACCACTTTTTATTGGGTTTTTTATTAGGCTTTTTTTTTTTTTTTTTGTTGATTTTAGGCTAACTTTAAACCATTTTTTTGCTAACCTTAAACATTTTTTCCCCTTTCATGGTCACTTTAGAATTAAAAATTGTTGGTTTAAAGTGAGCATTATATGTTGGACCATTATACCAAAATCTTGTTGGTCACCTTCTACAACATATAACATACGAATAAAATTACAACAAAATTATCACTTCACTTGTAGTCTTGTACACAACATAGAAATAAAACACAAAATAGTTCATAAATTCACATGGATAAACACAAAATAACCATTAGGCTACAATAACTCATTGTTACTTATTATATAAAATATATATAATATAAATATATATTATATTTTAAAAAAAGTAGTTAGCGGTTAGGCTTTTTTTCAGGCGGTTAACAGTTTTTACTAACTACTTTCAAAGCGGTTAACGGTTAGTGTAGTTAACGGTTAGCGGTTAGCGGTTAGCGGATGCGGTTTTAAATTTCACCCATAGTCTTTAGTTTGATAAATACATTTTTTTGGTTTTATGGTTAGTGTTTGACTAAGTATAGGTCAATTTGCAGTGCAGGAAGAAGATAAGATGTTTGAGGAATTATGAGAGTGACCAATATCTTAAACCCCACTCTTAGAACATGGAATTATTATATAGATTTAACAAGTATATTAGTGATATTCAATACGTATTATCTCACCAAAACTCAATCATTTTGGGCCATGTTAAAGTACATATTACGATAAAACCTTAAAACGTGTACCACACGTACACATATATATACAACAACGCCTGTTGAATAGATGGAGTGGGGATATTGATGGTCACTCATGCATGTCACATACGTGATACTCACGTGATTGCCAGTAATGGACCATGTAATTAAACAAATTGATTTTGTAATTGACACTTCACAATTAAGAAACATATGACAAAATTAAATGACGTGTAGTTAATTAAGCTGCTCGATCATATGCTAATTTTGTATGCATGTATGGAGTAGTGATTTTCATACTACTAGCTGCATGAACAGTAACATACCGGTGGTTTATTTAATATTATTTTATTAAAAAATTATTGTTTATGATTATTTTTTAATATTATTTTATATTAAATAAACCACTGGCGTGCTATTGTTCATGCACGCCGATAGTATGAAAATCACTACTCGCATGTACGTAATGTGACCGGAGTTCCCCATTCATGGTCATATGTGTTAGAAGAAGGCCATTTTTCAAAACTAGTCTGTGAACCCCGGAGCTCGTAGTATAACATTTGGATAAAATATGAACAAGAAAGATGAATTTTTAGATGTGTCTCATCGGCATATCAGTAACACTTCATTAGTCTTCAAAATGTAATTCAATTGACTGTAACCATGCCTAATGAAACAGAAGTTACTAGTTCGAATTCCCTTCCCGCTCTTGTGTGTACATGTCCCAAAAAAAAAAAAAAATCATTAAAAAGATATTAAAAAAAAAATGTATCTCAATCGTATCAAACTTTAGGGGCAATAATAATTTTATTTTATCATTAAACGTTAGGAAAGGCGGGCGACTACTATGAACGGTAACCCACTTGATTCTTGAACATGCCAAAAACAACGGAACCGACAGAAAAAAATTCGAACCAGTCAAGAAATAGTGAGAAACTGGACAAAAGAACATACTGGCATGGGGACCATAAAGAAAACCATTGAGTCAGTTAAAATACACTTTGAACCAGTCACAGAACATCCTGAACCGGTCAAAAAACCACTGATTCTAGCTACATCTGCTAACAAGAAGGGAAATATATTTCATGTCCATAATTTTTGAAAATAACCTGTGCCATAGAAATTCTTGGGTGTACAAAGTTATTTGCAGGAGAGTAACTACTCACCTTATGTCTATAATTATTAATTAACACGTACGCTAGCTCTGTATCAATGATATTAATTATATTACGTACATTGCATGCAACAACTATTTTGTCGGAGTTTGATGCAGAAAAAAACAAATTGATCACATGATAGCCATGGGAGAGTCAGAGAGAGAATAGGAAGAAACAGAATTAATGAAAAAGACAGGTTAATATATAATGCAGTACTGCAAGCTTCGTGTGGCCGGTCGATCGGCCTCTTCGACTACGCATACGGTTTATGAATTGCATGTCCGTATCTCTTGTCTATTTCTATAATTTTCTATACTCTGGCCTCGCTTCCTCAGAATTCTAAACCAGGCTTTTCAAAGTTATTGGGCCCGGCCCATCTTTGGTATGATCTTCATCCAGGCCCACCAACGACAAGAACCGCTACCCGGCCAAGCCCGATAACATCAAGGCCGGCCAAACCTAGCTATCAGGAATACTTCGCAAGCTCACGGCTCAGAAGCACCAAGAGTTACCTACATTATTTTGTTAAGAGAAATGATTAGTGTCAATATATATATTTTTTTCATATTTTCTCTGTCTCAACTTACAAATCAATCATAGATTTGTAAACATATGTGAATTTTGCTTAAGTCAATGGTGAACCTCACAAATTAGTAAGCTCACAGAAAATTATTGACACCAATCATTTTTTTTTTTTTTGTTAATGCTAAAGAATAAAAGAGGCGTGAGTTAATTAAGGGGGTGAGAGTCGCCTAATCAAATTCTGTTAAGCCCCAAACCTCATCCCAAACAACTATGCGAGAGAAACACTCTATAAAAGATATCATCGCCAACACTTTTGTTTTCTTACTTTGCATCCTCAGCTCTTCTTCATTGGCTTAAGCATGAGATTGACCCTAATTAAGTGGACTACCGGAGGAGGGTGACTTTTTCTAATTGGTCACTTTAATTCCTCTTTGTTCTTCATCTTGCAACCATTATAGATCCGGAGCTCGGTGTGTGATCAACATATATCTTCAGTTCATATAAAACCTCGGAAATACTACTAGTAATAATAATAATAACTAAAAACAAAAAAAGAAAAAGAAAAAGAAGAAAGAGTATGCTATTTATACATGCGACAAAGTTTTCATCCAAATTGGGTTATTAGAATTTCCTCAAACCCAATTTGAAGGAAAACTTTGTCCTCACATATGACCTAGCAGACTTCAATTTTCTTTACATTTATTTTATTTATTTGTAAGTGGCAAAATGGGCATTGAGTTCTCCTTGTCTTTGTCAAATTAATAATTATAAAATTAAATTAACAGTTGGAGCATCATTTATAGTGCTAATCAATTGCAGAGGCCAATGTCCTGCACCAGTTGTAATGAATTACTGGATCTTATTGTAACATAATATGGAAAACATGCAACCATAAGGTGAGGAAACATTTGACAGGAATTCATGCTGGAAATGCGTAATGTCGCAAGAACACACAGACAAATGAAATTCATTTTCCTTTCTAAGTTGCTGTGTGAAAGAATTCATAATGCGGAAATAATAAAGCGGAATAATAAGATAGAGATGACACAAAGATATATGTGATTCGGTCTATGACCTACATCCACAAGATCGAGCCCTGGCTGCATTAAGCTCTTATTTCTCAGAGTAATATTTACAATATAAGATGCTCCTATTTATAGGATGTTAGTTTGAAGTATTGGCTAATGTTCGTGAGCAAAATGGAAAGAAAAGAGCCAAGCTAGTACAACCGTTCGGACGGGATTCATAGCCGTCCGGACGTGATGCAGTTAAAGAACTCTAGTACTAAAACCCGAGTGCTCCGTTTGCTGACCGTACGCAGCCCGTTCGCAGTCCGTCCGGACGCCTCAGAACGCGCCGCGCCAAAAGACTGAAGAATGCGATGTTGCCCTAGTACCGTCCGGACGGCCCGTGTTAAAAAGGCTATTCCCCGTGTTTTTAATTTCCCGTCCAGACGAGCCCACTTACCGTTCGGACGGCCCGTAGCTTCTAGGTCTAAAATACATTGTATTTGAGTTCTATTGAGACTAGAAGTCTTTAGGTGTTATAAATAGATCTCTACAGATCTGTTTAGGTTACGAATTCTGTATCTAGAATTTGCCGTCGTGTGCCAAGAGAGCCTTTAATATTGAGCGTTTATTTTCTCTCTCTTGGAGTGTTTTGGTTTTTATTAATTGACTGTGAGCGTTATTGAGAAGCCTGTCGGAAGGGTCCGATAAAGGAAAATCACGTTGAAGAAGATTGTGAGCAAGGAGACGAGTCGGAGGCTTGTCGATCTTACAGAGCCAAGGTCTTGCAAAGGGTTGTAAGTGTTCCTAGTGTCTGTAATCTCTGGATAATTTTCTGATAGTGATTTCCTGGGTTTGGCTGCCCCGGAGAGGTTTTACAATTAGATCGGTTTCTAATTGGTTTCCTCTTCGTCACCAAAATATCTGTGTCTGCTTCTTTATTGCTTTAGATATTTTGTTGATTGAATTGTTTATTGCTTTATAGTTTTAATTCCGCATAAATTGTGATAAACAAGTGTT
The DNA here is from genome assembly GCA_006937295.1 of Carpinus fangiana. Classification (NCBI taxonomy): domain Eukaryota; kingdom Viridiplantae; phylum Streptophyta; class Magnoliopsida; order Fagales; family Betulaceae; genus Carpinus; species Carpinus fangiana. The sequence goes on along the minus strand of CM017328.1, from coordinate 11,886,402 downwards.
TGGAGTCTGCATAGCGTTTTTCAATTGGTATCAGAGCGGGTTCACTCTGTAGGGATTAATTTCTTGAGTGTGATCCCAGACTCCGTCTAATATGTCTCACACAGTTGCACCTAACTCACTTCCTGTTTTTGACGGATCCAATTATACGTTTTGGAAAATTCGTATGAAAGCATATCTCAAATCCATTGACGTTTGGCATATTGTTGAATCTGGATGGATTAATCCTAATAAGGCAATTGCTGAATTTTCAAAGGATGAAAAGATTGCTTCTTCTGCGAATGACAAAGCGTTACATGCCATCTATACATCTTTGTGCCATGAAGAATTTGGAAGAATTTCTCGATGTGTAATAGCTAAAGAAGCATGGGAAACTTTGAAAATTACCCATGAAGGATCTAAAATTGTGAAAGCCTCTAAAATTCAGATGTTAGTATCAAAATTTGAAGAGATTAGGATGGAAGAGGAAGAGACTTTTGATGAGTTTTATTCTAAGCTTAGCACCATTAGAAACTCTACCATTAATCTTGGAAAGAAAATGACTGATGCTAAGATGGTCAAGAAAATCTTGAGATCACTACCTCCTAGATTTATACCTCAGGTTGCTGCGATAACACAAAGCCAAGATCTAGAAACCATGAGAGTAGAGGAACTTGTAGGTTCACTTCAGACTTTTGAGCTCTTGCTACCTAAGCCCCGAAATTCAAAAAATCTAGCTCTTAAGATCAAGACTACTAAAGGTAGACCTGTAGATTTTTTTGATGAGGAGTTTGGAGATGATGAAGAGTTGGCTATGATGGCTAGGAAGTTTAAGAAATTTCTCAGAAACAATGGAAATTCTAGAAGTAGGGAGTCAAAAAATTCTGTGAATCCTAGTCGTGAGGTTAAGTGTTATGAGTGTGGTGGTGTTGGTCACATACGTGCTGATTGTGGAAATTTGATCAAGTCAAAAGGTAGGGCTTTTAATGTGACTCAAAGTGATGAATCAGACCAAGAAGAAAAAGATGAAAATGTTGCAAATTATGTTGCTTTTGGGGTTTCTTATGATAGTCAGGATGATGTTAGTGAGTCCAAATCTCTTGATGGTGATTATGGTATTTGTGATAATGAATCAGAAGAGGAGGGCGATCTGCAAGAAGCTTATAACCATCTGTATTCGGAATACAGTAAAGTGAAGAAGTTGAATAAGGAACACTTGCAGAAACTTAAAGAAGTTAATCTTGAAAAGGATAAACTGTCTAGTACCTTAACTGAGTCACATGCTATTCTTGACACTTTGAAATCTGAAAATCACAGTTTAATTGCCAAAGTGAAATCCTTAGAGAATGATCTTAATGATTCAAGAAATCATTTGAAAAAGTTCTCTAATGAAAAGCTTAATCACATGTTGCATAATCAGAAACATTCATTTGATAGAACTGGATTGGGCTTTGATAAATCTGTTGTTTCTTCTACTAATGTTGTTTCTCCTTCAAAGTTGATTTTTGTGAAACCTGTGTGTAAAGAAGAAAACTTGGCTAAGAAGAAGGAAATGCTTCCTCCAGTTTCAAGAGGTAAGAAAGGTAAGGAAATTCTAACTGATTCCTATGTGTCTTGTTCAACACTGAGACGTGCTCATATGCCAAGGAACCAACCTACTCAAAGGTTCATTCCTACATGTCATCATTGTGGTAAGATTGGGCATATTCGCCCGAACTGTTTTCAGTTGAATAATCATGAGTCAAAAAGAGACTATCTTCGTTTTAGAAATAGTCATGATGAATTATTTAACATGGTGAAGGGTGTTATCACCCAGTTAAATGACTTGGCTAAGAGTCACACTTCTGTTCCCAAAACGAAGAAAATTTGGGTTAAGAAGGAAAATACCACTCACCCCTTGAGGGGGAGTGGTGGTGATCTCACCTTGGATTAGGTGAGTCACCCACATGCTTAGGATTGGTTGTCTTGCAATGGAATCTCTTATTGCCAAACATGTCCTCATACGCATCATCAAAATGGACGTGTGGAGAGAAAGCTTCGCCACATTGTTGATACCGGCCTTGCTCTTCTGGCCCACTCCCATGTCCCTTTACAATATTGGGATGATGCGTTTGACACCGCATGTTACTTGATTAATAGATTACCTTCATCTATGAATCCTTCCAAATCTCCATTTGAATTATTGTTTCACAAATCCCCTGATTTTAGTCTTCTCAAGATTTTTGGCTGTGAGTGTTGGCCCTACCTTCGACCCTACAATACTCACAAAATGTTCTTCTGGTCTATCTCTTGTGTTTTTCTTGGGTATAGCAAACCTCATGTGGGTTACAAATGTCTTCACATTCCAACGGGTCGTGTTTACATCTCTCGCCATGTTGTCTTCAACGAAGACAAATTCCCATTCTTTATCCCTCCAATTTTCCCCCCTCTCCAACTACCAAACGTGTTGTACTTCCCCCTACTCTACGGCTGTCCACATTCCCAATTTCCCCACCACATAATTCTAATACCACTGCTTCCTCTCCTTCAAACCCATGTCCCACTGTAGCTCCACAAAACTCTATTGCATCACACCCTCAACCCACAAATTCCCATCCTCAATCGCCCAACACTACTCCAACCAGCCATGCACCGTCCTCTGCACCATCACCTTCTCCATCTCCTGTGTTGTCTCCTCCATCCTTTAATCCCTCATCAAACTCTCTTGCACCCACTGCACGCACCCACCACATGGTGACTCGTGCTCAAAATAACATTCATAAACCTAAGCAATTATGTGATGGTACAATTCGCTATCCCTTGCCCAGTGCCTTCTCTGCCTATTTGATCACTGCTGATGTGGAGCCCACCTCCTATACACAAGCAGCAAAAAAATTCTAAGTGGAGGGCTGCAATGGCCGAGGAATTCAATGCCCTTATAAAGACCGGAACGTGGACTCTTGTTCCTAAAAATCCCTCTATGAACATTGTTGGTGCTAAATGGATTTTTCGCATCAAACGCAAAGTTGATGGAAGCATTGAACGCTACAAAGCTCGTTTGGTTGCAAAAGGTTTTCATCAACAAGAAGGTGTTGACTACTTTGAGACATATAGCCCTGTTATGAAACCCATTACTATTTGAACTGTGCTCTCCTTAGCTGTGTCTGCAGGTTGGTGCATAAAACAAGTGGATGTGAGTAATGCCTTCCTCCATTGTCACATGCAAGAGATTGTTCACATGACTCAACCCCCTGGCTTTGTCAATCCTTTGTATCCGGATGCCGTGTGTCTCTTAAAGAAAGCTTTATATGGGCTTAAACAAGCTCCCCGAGCTTGGTATCACAGGTTGAGCTCTTGTCTTTTAGAGTTGGGATTTCAAGGTTCGAAGTCTGATAGCTCTTTTTTTATTTATAAATCGGCTTCAGTATCTCTCTTGGCTCTTTTGTACGTGGATGATTTAATTTTTACTGGATCAATTCTGGAGGCTATAGATGATCTTATTCAATCACTCTCATGTCACTTTCCATTGAAGGACTTAGAAGCTCTCAATTTTTTTCTTGGTATTTTTGTTACTCGTGTATTTGCTGGTCTTCATTTGTCACAGTCCAGATATATTAGTGATTTGCTAGCACGCACCAAAATGTCACATGCCAAGCCTATCACTTCCCCCATGGTAGCAAACAACTCTCTCAGCCAATTTTCAGGATCCAACTTCAGTGATGTCACACTCTACCGTAGCACAGTTGGAGCATTACAATATCTCTCTCTCACATGGCCAGACATTGCCTTTGCAGTCAATAAAGTTTCTCAATTCATGCATGCTCCCCGTGATGTTCATTGGTCTACAGTAAAAAGGATTCTGAGATACTTAAAATCCACCACTGATTATGGGCTCTTAATCAAAAAGTGTTCATCCTAACAACTATTTGCTTATTCTGATGCAGACTGGGCTGGATGTCCTGATGACCGTAAATCCACATCTGGCTATTGTGTTTTCCTCAGCTCCAATATTCTTTCTTGGAGCTCCAAGAAACAACCTACTATCTCCTGCTCTTCCACTGAAGCTGAATACAAAGCTGTCGCCAATGCCGCTGCTGAACTTATATGGATTCAAGCACTCTTTTGAGAACTTGGTGTGTTTCTCTCCTCAGCTCCTATTTTATTTTGTGACAATATTGGGGTGACATATCTCTCATCAAACCCCGCATTTCATGCTCGTACTAAGCACATCGCCATTGACTACCATTTTGTACGAGAACGAGTTGCTTCTAAATCTCTTGTGGTGAAATTCCTATCTAGCAAAGATCAAGTGGCTGATATTTTAACAAAACCTCTGGTGCCTCATCGGTTCAATCAACTCAAGCTCAATCTCAACGTGTGGTCTCCAACGTTGCGATTGCGGGAGCGTATTGAAACTATTGAAGATATTGCCTTAAATGAGAAACAACAAAGATCAAGCTGATTTCAAATAAGAGAAATAAAGACAATTGTCAATCAACTAAAATCAAGCTGATTTCAAATTAAAGAAATCAAGACAATTATCAATCAGCTAAAATCAAGGGATTCAAATTTGGTTCATTGCATCTAGTCACGTTGACTGCTTCTCACAGCCTGCACTTTCCTTATGTAAATATGCTGCATTACTTATTGGGGTATAATTAGTTAATAGGCAGATTTCTTTTCCTTGTAAATGTATTATTTCCATTTGTAATTGCTACTTGAAAATAATATATATAGAGAGCTATGCCCAATGGTTTCAATGGGCTAAATTATCACAACCATTGTTTTTGTCATTATAATTCCTAGTCGATTGAGCTACTTCTTAGGGACAATATATTTTGCTGATTGAGTTTGCCAACAACCTCATTGTCTTTTTTTTGTATTTATTTACTAAGACTGATCCTTGATTGTATGAATTGTGTTTTGGATTGGGATCAATGATTTTCAAAAGAAAAGTGTGTTCGTACTATATATGGTTTTCAAATTAAAGCTTTATTTTATTTTATTTATTTATTTTTATAAACTTTTTCATCACACGATTCACGTACACTCATGTTCAAGCACTGTTTTAAACTCACACACAAACCGTTATTAATTTGTTTATATTGTGTTGATATGCTTATGGTAACCAAGGGAAAAAAATCTTGACGATTTTGTATCAAGATTAATTATAGCCTAGACACCTAAAGATACTCTTGATCATTTGTAGGAGTTGTAGAAATTCTTTAAATGTTTGGTCGTGTTTGAATGCGTGTTAGGGGCGTGCAATGGTTGAAAACAGGACTTGGAGAAGACTGGTTTACGTTAAATTACCAATTATCTAAAAAGTTTAAGCTGATAAAAAGACGTAAATTTAATTACTTAATCATTAGTTTAACACTCCCCTCACGTGTGGGCTCAAATTCCATTTCAATAGGTGAGGCCCGACACGTGAAATATTTTAATTTAAATTGGGACTGATTTGACGGAGTCAAGATCCCAAAATCTTTGGCTTTGATACTATGTTAAATTACCAGTTGTCCCAAAAGTTTAAGATAATAGGAAGAAACAAATATTAATCACTTAATCATTAATCTAACAGTTTAAACCATGCATAGGCAGGATTGAACCTGCGAGATAGGTTTGATACAAGGATTGATCACAACCAGCCAAGATTGATCTCAATTGTCACGAAAGCTTAATTTAGGGCTTCTTAAGTATGTTTTTAGGTTGATAAATATATTTTTAGGTTTTATGGTTAGTGTTTGACTAATTATAGGTCAATTTGCGGTGTAAGAAGATAAGATGTTTGAAGAATCATTTGAGTGACCAACGTAAGTTAATGAAAGGAATTCCTTGTGTTGTTATGCTTCGAAGACTTGTAAGAGCATTCCCAGCAGACTCCCTATAAGGGAGTCTGTTCCCTATGTATAGGGAATAGGTCCAAAAAATCACAAAAAAGGTTCCACAGTAGATTCCCTATATGGCTCCCTTAACATTAATATGCTACAGTAGAGCCTTATATATAAGGCTCTACTGTAGCAATCCTGATGAATATAATAAACATAAAAAAAAACTCTCTCTCCTCTCAGCACGTCTCTCGCCTCTCTTTCCCTCTCTTGCACCTTGTTGGAAGTGCAAATAAAAATGCACAAGTCAAAGAAATCATGCTAGCAATTTTCTTTGATTTTAGCTTGGACGTTTTTCTTTCTTTCTTCTAGCATTTACTACCATTTATATGCATGAAGTTAAGTGATGCATGAATTGAGATTGAAGTGAAGAAGAAAACGTGTAGTAGCCATTTTTGTGGATTTTATGATTTTCTAGCTTTAATGAAGCACTTGAGTGCTATATGTGTAAGGTAGTTAATGTAGTCACTTTGTTGGACTTTAGGAAGCAAGTTAAGTGCATCTATGTTAGCACATTAAATAGTTGGTTTTTCTTGACTTTTGTATGCTAGTGTTCACATTGAAGAAATCCTTATATAAGGATATGCATGTACGTAGGTTTTAAGAAAGAAATAAGAAAGAAGAAAAAGTTGAAACTAGATATTTTCTCCTTTGTTCTTTCTAAATTATGTGAGTGGCCGTGTATTTTGGGTATTAGTTTGTAAACTTAATCCCAACAAATTGGTATCAGAGCCTGTTTATTTCTAACATTGTAGTCATGGCCTCCAATACGGTTCAAATCCAAGTTCCTCAATTGAAAAAAGAAAATTATGAGAAGTGGTGCATCCAATTCAAAGCATTGTTTGGATCACAAGATCTCTGGGAAATTGTCAGTATCGGGTTCGTTGAGCCCACTCCGGAACAAGAAGCCACCTACACTGTAGATCAGCAAGTCACTCTCAAAGACCAAAGAAAGAAGGACAAGAAGGCGTTGTATCTCCTTTATCAAGGATTTAATGATTCAACGTTTGAGAAGGTCGCTGAAGCGTCAACGAGCAAAGCAGCTTGGGACACCTTGAAAACAATTTTCAAAGGTGTTGATCGAGTGAAGAGAATTTGCCTTCAATCATTAAGGGCTGAATTTGAATCTGCCCATATGAATGAAGGAGAAAATGTCTCTGATTATTATTCTCGATTACTTGTAATCGTGAATGAAATGAAGAGAAATGGTGAAAAACTTGAAGATGTTCGTGTCATGGAAAAGATACTTCGATCGCTCACACTCAAATTTGAGCACGTGGTGAGGGCAATTGAAGAATCAAAAGACTTGGAGACTATAAGTGCAGAGGAGCTGCTGGGATCTCTCCGAGTTCATGAACAACGCATTCTGAAGAATGCAAGCTCCACATTTCTTGAGCAAGCTTTGGAGTCAAAATTAAATTTTGACAAACCAAAGGGAGGTCGTGGACAATGGAATACAAGACGTGGTGGTGCCAACTTCCATGGTCGAGGTTGAGGTCATGGACGCGGTAATACAAATGATCGTGGTCCATCTCAAGAAAGGAGAAACTTCCCTAACCGGAGAAAGCAGAATGTCCAATGTTACAACTGCGGAAAATGCGGACACTATGCCTCAGAATGTTCGTACAAGAAAGATGACCATGTCAACCTTGCTGAAGCATCAAGTAGTGAGAGTAAAAATTCTACTCTCTTATTAGCACACAATGATTCCAGTGGTCAACATGATGTTTGGTACCTTGACTCTGGTGCAAGCAATCATATGTGTGGAAGAAAAGAAACTTTTGTTGAACTCAAAGAAGGAGTTTGCGGAAACGTGAGCCTTGGAGATTCCTCAAAACTTGTAGTTGAAGGAAGAGGAAAAGTCTGCATCTTTCAGAAAAATGGCAAGGAAGAATTCATTTCTGATGTTTACTATGTCCCAAGTATGAAGAGCAATATCCTAAGTATTGGCCAGCTGCTCCAGAAGGGATATACTGTACACATGAAGAATAATTCTCTCTCTCTAAGTGATACAAATGGAAGGCTCATTGCATGTGTTCAAATGACGAAGAACCGTATGTTCCCTTTGAACCTGAATACAAAGATTGAGAAATGCCTCATTGGGCTCATTAAAAACGAGTCATGGCGGTGGCATTTACGCTTTGGCCATCTTCATTTTAATGGCCTGAAGCTATTATCCTTTGGTGGAATGGTGCATGGTCTGCCACAAATTGATTCAGCAAACCATGTCTGTGAAGGATGTGTACTTGGAAAGCAGTCACGACTCTCGTTTCCAAGTGGTACATCATGGAGGGCGAAAGCACCACTACAGTTGGTGCACACTGATATTTGTGGGCCATTGGATCTTATATCATATGGAGGTAACAAGTACTTCATTACCTTCATAGATGATTTTAGCAGAAAATCATGGGTTTATTTTCTCAAGGAGAAATCTTTAGCCTTAGCTGTTTTCAAGAACTTTAAGGCGCTCACTGAAGTGGAAAGTAATTACAAACTTGTTGCTGTCAGATCTGATCGAGGGGGTGAGTACACCTCAACCACATTTCAAGATTTTTGCAGAGAGAATGGGATCAGACATCAACTCACTGCAGCCTATACCCCACAGCAATATGGGATAGCAAAAAGGAAGAATCGCACTATCCTTGACATGACGAGATCCATGCTAAAAGAAAAAGGATTGCCGAAGCAATTTTGGGCGGAAGCTGTAGCATGCTCGGTGTATTTGTTGAACCGGTGCCCAACAAAGAGTGTCAAGAACATGACGCCTCAAGAAGCATGGAGTGGATACAAACCGAGTGTTGCACACCTTCGAATTTTTGGGTGTGTTGCATATGCTCAAGTTCCTGAAGCAAAAAGAAGGAAACTTGATGATCGAGGTGAAAAGTGTATTTTTGTTGGCTATAATGAGGAGTCAAAGGCATACAAGCTCTATAACCCACTAACAAACAAAGTAGTGGTTAGTAGAGATGTTGTCTTTAGTGAAGAAGAATCATGGAATTGGAGCAAAAAAGAGGCGGACAAAGAAAATGTTGTTGCAGATGAATCTGAAGAACAACCGCAAGTTGTGACATCGTCAGTCTCACCAACATCTCCTCAACCTGTTACACCCTCTTCAACACAAAGAAGTCCTACATCAGGTTCTTCATCTTCCAGTGATGAAAATGGAAGAGGAATTCCAACTCCTATTAGGATGGGAAGTCTCAGGGATGTCTATGAGCGTACAGAAGAAGAAGAAACAAATCTTTTATGTTTTTATGCAGATCATGAGCCTTTAACCTTTCAAGAAGCTGTTGAAGAAGATTGTTGGAGATCAGCAATGAAAGAAGAAATCCATGCTATTCAGAAGAATGACACATGGGAGTTGTCGGCACTCCCACCAAAGAAGAAGACGATTGGTGTCAAATGGGTGTATAAGATCAAGCGAACTGCAGATGGCGGTGTTGATCGATACAAGGCAAGGCTTGTAGCTAAAGGCAACAAACAAAAGTATGGAATTGACTATGAAGAAGTCTTTGCGCCAGTTGCTCGACTTGACACAGTGAGACTATTGATCTCACTTGCAGCTCATCATAGTTGGAGGATATACCAACTGGATGTCAAATCAGCTTTTCTCAATGGAGTACTTGAGGAAGAAGTGTATGTGGAACAACCAGAAGGTTTTATTTCACAAGGAAATGAAGATAAGGTGTATCGTTTGAAGAAGGCTTTGTATGGCCTAAAACAAGCACCACGAGCTTGGAATGCTCGTATTGATGATTATCTTCAACAAAATGGATTTATCAAATGTCCATATGAGCACTCTGTCTACATGAAGACTGACGACAAAGGAGAATTTTTGATACTTTGTCTATATGTGGATGATCTACTTTTCACTGGTAGCAGTGAAAAGATGTTTGCAGAGTTCAAGCAGTCCATGTTCAAAGAGTTTGAAATGACTGACAATGGATTGATGTCATATTTTCTTGGAATTGAAGTGAAGCAAGAAAATGATGGAATCTTTATTTCTCAAAAGAAATACATGAGAGAAATCTTGGAAAAATTCAAGATGGATAGCTGTAATGCTGTCAACACTCCTGTCGCAACAGGACTGAAGCTGTCAAAAGAAGGAGAATGAAAACTTGTCAATTCAACCATGTACAAGAGTCACGTCGGAAGCCTGAGATATTTGACAATGACAAGGCCTGACATACTTTATGGCGCTAGACTAGTAAGTCGTTATATGGAGACACCAAGAGAATCTCATTGGCTAGCTGCAAAGAGGATTCTAAGGTATATTAAAGGTTCTCTCAATTTTGGCCTTTTCTATACTTATGGTGAAAGTGCAGATTTAGTTGGTTATTCAGATAGTGACTGGGGAGGTGACCAAGATGAGAGAAAAAGTACAACTGGTCATGTGTTCTATCTTGGTTCAACTGTTTTTTCTTGGACATCAAAGAAGCAGGCAATCGTAGCCCTGTCTTCATGTGAAGCTGAGTATGTAGCAATTTCTTCTGCTGTTTGTGAAGCCATATGGTTAAGAAATCTTTTAGACTCACTAAATCACCCACAAGAAAAATCTATTGTGATTTATGTGGACAACAAGTAAGCAATTAAGCTCTTAAAGAATCCAGTGCAACATGGAAGGAGCAAGCATATTGATACCAGATTTCATTTTTTAAGGGACCATGTGATGCAGAAGACAATTGAGCTTGAATATTGTGATACTAAGGAACAAGTGGCTGATATCTTCACAAAGCCACTGCCAGTTGCACCTTTCAACACATTACGTGAGATGCTTGGCATGAAGGCATTTTGATTTGAGGGGGTGTGTTGGAAGTGCAAATAAAAATGCACAAGTCAAAGAAATCATGCTAGCAATTTTCTTTGATTTTAGCTTGGACGGTTTTCTTTCTTTCTTCTAGCATTTACTACCATTTATATGCATGAAGTTAAGTGATGCATGAATTGAGATTGAAGTGAAAAAGAAAACGTGTGGTAGCCATTTTTGTGGACTTTATGATTTTCTAGCTTTAATGAAGCACTTGAGTGCTATATGCGTAAGGTAGTTAATTTAGTCACTTTGTTGAACTTTAGGAAGCAAGTTAAGTGCATCTATGTTAGCACATTAAATAGTTGGTTTTTCTTGACTTTTGTATGCTAGTGTTCACATTGAAGAAATCCTTATATAAGGATATGCATGTACGTAGGTTTTAAGAAAGAAGAAAAAGTTGAAACTTGATATTTTCTCTCTAGATATTTTCTCCTTTGTTCTTTCAATCTTTGTTCTTTCTAAATTATGTGAGTGGCCGTGTATTTTGGGTATTAGTTTGTAAACTTAATCCCAACAACTCACCTACAATTCTCCTTTTCCCCTTTATCAAATCCAAACAGAAGAAAAAGAAAACTCAGTGACGGGCAACGCCAAGAAGCTCGAGGGAGTCAGAGGAAGTCCGAGCCATCTCGGAAAAGTTCATGATGGCTGGTGACCTTCGTGACGGGCAACGCCAAGAAGCTTGAGGAAGTCCGAGCCATCTTGGAAAATGCCATGGGGGAGTGGCTCTGTTTGTGGCAAAATCGTCGTCGTCGGCAAACTCGTTGTGGCTCTGTTCGTGGGTCTGATCGTCTGATCTATTTGTGGTTCTGATTGTCTGGGTGATTTTGTGGCTCTGTTTGTGGGTCTGATCGTCTAGGTGATTTTGATTGCAGTTAGTCTGGCTGGTGGGTCTTCTACGACTTGGATTGAATTGTGGTGGGGTTTGGGGATTGTGAAGCGCCGAGTCGGCTTGGATTGAATTTTAAATGTCTCCTTGTCGGTTGTACCTTTTATTCCTCTGCAACAATGAAAAATCCTTCTATTTTTTGGGGAAAAAAAAAAAAACACATTGGGGGGTTTGGGAAGGTGGAGTGTAGACCGTGAAGCGCCGACTATGCTCGTTGGTAGACCTGCTGGGTTGGGTGGTAGGGAAAGAGAGGCGAGAATTGGTGAGAGTTTGGGCTGGAGGGGAAAGGAAGAAGATGGAGGTGAGATGAGAGAGAGAAAGAATTAAAATAAAGGGAAAAAAAAAAGTACTAATATTTTAATGTTATAGGGAATGATTAAGGAAAGCTGTTGGAGTGCATTTTGATATAGGGAAGCAAAAAGTAGTTTGGATCCTTAAATGTAGGGAACGGGACAAGGAAGCTGTTGAAAATGCTCTAAGCCCTAAAATGTGTTAAATGGATTAAATTTATGACTCTGTTTAGAAATTATCCTAACAAACTGAGAATCGTCCTAACGAAGACTGTCCTAATTATGGTCCGAGAACCGTTGTGACGATGATAGAATTGTCCTAATGATAAAATCATTCCAACTAATAAGTTTTGATCATGGGTTACAACTTACAACCATAGGTTTAACCCATAGATCATAACCTTAACCCTATGCAAAAGACAAAATGCAATGCAGAAAACGAGTAAACGAAAAGGGCAGAAATCTAAGATGAAGTTAAAGCTCATTTTTCCACACGTTTTAGGCATAGAGAGTTGACTAACTTTTAGATATTTTATTCTTGCATTTGACTCTTCCCTCAAAAACAAAGTATAATAATAATAATAATAATATCTTATTCCAATGCGTGAGAGGGAAAACAAAGAAAGAAGAAGATGAAAGAGAGAATTCTTGTCTCTCTGTCTCTCTATCTCTCTCTCTCCAAATCCGAGTATGTCTGATATGATATCTGGTGCAGACGCTGAGAGGATACGCAGACACAGTGAAACAAGCAAAGTTCGTACGAGAGAATGCCGAGGAATTAAACTATCTTTTCTTCATATTTCATTTAAGTCGGCTCTCTCTCTCTCTCTCTCCTTCTCTTCATTTTCCAACAAAACGTACGTCACTCATCACATTCGCAAACAGCTGTTTGTTTTTTGTTTTTACAGCATCCGTAACCAATTAAAATGCAATTTTAAAGAGCATTTTGGCATTAAACATTGGGATAAATGTAAAATTAGTCTTTATAGTTATTATAAATTACTTTTTATAGTATAACAAATAATTTATAAGTATCTGTAGTTAGCGTAAATTACAAATTACTCCATGTGGTATAAAAAATAATTTATAGTTCATTAAAGTAGGCCAAAATAACAGTTTACTCTCTAAAATCAATTTACATTAATTAACTTAACAAAATCTGTTATTTTGTCACGTTATACTACTACAATAAATTAACATAATCTCTTCTATCTCCAAAATTTTACTATGTGCATAACTCTCCATCATTTTCATCTTCCTAACCACAATTTGAGAGCATTTTGCGAGAATTTGATGGTCGCATTAGTGAAGTAGCTAAGGAAGATGAAGATAAGGGAGGGTTACACATGGGGTAAAATTTTGGAAATATAAGAGATTAACTTAATTTACTATAACAGTATGACATGGAGTGAGAGTTGATGTGTAATCTTAACTAGCGTCGTAAAATGATCAATGTGAAAAATCTTAATTGTCATTTTTTAAAGTAAAAAATTCATAATAACACGTGCCACGTTTTTGTTTTAGTATGACATGATAAAGTAACAGATTTTGTTACTTGAAGGACCTATAAATTATTTTTTATACAACATAGAGTGATTTGTAATTTAGGCCGACTATAGGAACTTATAAATTATTTTTTATACTACAAGGAGTGATTTGTAATTTTGGCCAACCACAAGGACCAATTTTGTATTTATCCTTTAAACATTTTTGTTTAGTTAGCGTGCTTCATTTACCATTGGCATCATGGCGTGTAAGGTTGGGTAAAACATGTCAACTCAATGAAGATGTATGGAAAATAGAAGCCAAAATACGATGAAACATTTTCCTTAAGAGCATCTTCAGCAGCATTAGGTATTTTATCTAGTGAAAACAACTATTTATTTTAGTTATTGCCTTTTAACTACACACTCAAACAAATTCTTTATTCCATTCTCTACTTGCTTTAAAATATTATTTCTCATTTATTTTTTATTATATTATTGCCAACACTTAATTAAAGAGAAAAACAAACATATAAATAGACATCATTCATAAAAACAAAAATAAACACATATGAGGAACATTCATCTCACATGCAAGTACGAATTCTTAAAATTAATAACAAAAATAAATCTATGCAATAGCGAAAATGGAGAGAGAGAGAGAGAGAGCAGGAGAAGAACAACCATGGTTCGTCGAAAACCAAGGGTGAATGGTGGTTAGTCGACAGCAAGCGTGCGGTGGTTGGAGGTAGAGTTTTTAAGGAGGAGAGGGTCTGCTGAAACTCGTTCGGGAAGGGGAAGAGAAGAAATAAATGTTTTAGAGGAAGAAGAAATGGGTTTGAGAGAAAAGGAGGAGAATACTCAAAACAATAAACAAAGAAAAAGCAATAGTGAAAATAATATTATATTCAATCTAGTGTGCTACAGTGAATAGCAACAAATTTCTATTCATTGTAGTAGTTAAATAAGGTAGAATAGCTTATATGAAGCTATTCTGTTGAAGCAAAAAGAAAAAAACAAAAAAAGAGAGGCAAAATTAGCTAAATGTAGTTAATATGTCCCTTTTAGGTACACTACTGGAGATGCTGATATATGTATTTGGTGCTATTTTTTTTTCACATTTTTTATCATTCTTTTTTTGTAAATTTACCATTGAATCAACTAAGAGCCTGTTTGGGAGTACGATTTCAGTAAGTGCGATTTTAAAAATTGTGTTTTTAAAATTGCTACTTTTTAAAGTCGTACATGTGTTTGGTAAAACACGTTAAGAAATATATATATTTTTTTATCAATTGAGTGTTTGGATAACATTAGCATATAATTACAGTTTCATAGCCAAATAGGTAAATATTGCCTCAAATATTTTTTTAAGCGAAATAGTGATTTTGGTTTAAATTCGTACTTTTTCAAATAAGAACCCTTTAGCTTGCTTATCGAAATCGTAGATTTTTTTTCTTATTTTAAATTAAGTATTTTTTAAATCGCAGTGCCAAACGCCTTACATTTTGCAATATCTTTTAAAATTGTAAATTATTTTTGCGAAATCGCAATCACAAACACACCCTAAACCTACATGTAGATCTTATAAATGCAATGGTGTATTGGTATTAACATTTGGTAGTACCAAATTTTTTTACATATATATTAATATTTTAATTTGTCGGTGATCAGTGTCAAATTGTGTATATTTGACCCATTTAACTTATATTTGTTAAGCCTTTAGCTTTGTTAATATCTAATTATTTTTGGTGTTTTTAGTGTTTTGAGTTATGCAGGTCTTTACAACAAAAGTTGGCCACAAAAGAGCAAAAATACACTAAGTGAAGAAATGGATCCCTGCCAAGTGCGTTCGATCGCACTTGGTGCGTTCGAACGCAGTGACGGTCGAACGCAGAAGGCACGGTCGAACGTAGTCCCCGTCATCCCGCAACTCGCGCGGGTGCCCTAGGAGTCCATCGCTTCCAAGCTACGCCGTTACGACTTTCTGCAGTCGAACGCAAATTGTGCGATCGAACGCACAACTCATCATTACGTTCGAACACTCAGTTTTTGGGGCGATTTTTAGAGAGCATTTTGCTTCTGTTGGCCATGCTCTGCCCCTTTTATTTGTAAGCTTTTACTTTAAAGTTAATTTTAATGCATTCTTTTAATTTGATTATGCTTTCTTGTTCAATGGGTAGCTAAAATCTTCAACTAAGGTTGAAGATGAAGCCTCACCCTTAGTTTATATTTCTTGCTTTTACATTTTATGCTTTATTTTCCGTCATTTAATTTCCGTACTCGTCATTTAATTTCCGTGACAAATAATTGAATGGTTGTGCGTTTTTGATACATTGATAGTCATCCTGTGATGTGTTCCAAGCCGGGTGCACAACGGGTTATTGGTTTTGATTTAATATCCACTGTGATCCAAGGATACAGTGGATGATTTTATCCATAATCAATACTCATTGTAGCTCCTTAACGGTAAACACATTATTCGGTTTGACTTGTGTCAATAACCACAATAGAGTGTGTTGAAGGGTTTAAAGTGTTAAAAAAA